>JAXCMG010000078.1:2297338-2316986 GCA_034642415.1 Podarcis siculus | reverse complement strand
CGGTTAAATTAGCCAAGATTTATCATAGTTGTGATAATATATGTTGGAAATGTAAAGAAAAGGAAGGTACCTTTTATTACATGTGGTGGACATGCCCCAAGGTGAGAGACTTCTGGGAAAAGATTTAGAATGAATTTAAAAAAATGTTTAAATATACATTCATAAAAAAACCAGAGGCCTTTCTCCTTGGAATTGCCCAAGAAAGATGTAAAGTTATTTTTGTATGCCACAACTGCTGCTCGAATTTTAATATCCAAGAATTGGAAAACACAAGAACTACCAACTGTGGAAGAATGGCAGATGAGAATGATGGAATATATGGAGCTGGCTGACCTTACTGGAAGAATCCGTGACCAGAAAGAAGAGGAATACCAAGAAGAGTGGAAGAAATTCAAAGACTATTTGAATAAATACTGTGACATTAAAAATCAGAAATTACTTGAAAGTACCAAAACAGGCCTGGGACTAAATTAAGAGTTAATTAAATAAACAAGTCTAAGAACTTTAAGAAAAGTTAAGAAATTTTATTTTAATTGGAATACTGTGTTTTAAAAATGGTACCAGAAAACTGCTACATTTTATTTACAAGGTAATTCAGATGGGAGGGGCTCAGAGGAAGTCCAAAACATGTTTACGAGGACAGAAGTTTAAATAACTAATTAATTTGTGTTGTTTAGGTATTTACTGGTACTTTGTTCTTTTTGTTTGTTTATATTTGTGACTTTGTCTTTTTTCTTTTTCTTTTTGCTTTGTTCTTTTGTTGTGGTACGTGTTATATTTGTAAGAAACTTAATAAAAATTATTTATAAAAAAAACAGATGGGCGGGGTATAAATAATTATTTATTTATTTATTTATTTATTTATTTATTTATTTGTACCCCGCCCATCTGGCTGGGCTTCCCCAGCCACTCTGGGCGGCTTCCAAAAAAATATTAAAATCCTCTAATACGTTAAACATTAAAAGCTTCCCTAAATAGGGCTGCCTTCAGATGTCTTTATTATTATTATTATTATTATTATTATTATTATTATTATTAGCTATTTGGGAAAATGACAAACATCCATAATACTGTATTAGAAATTTTCTGCAAGCGCAGGTACACCCCGCCCCCCAGGAGGAAAGAGGAAGTCCTCGCGAAACGACGATGCTCCCAGAGCCCCTGACGACTACAAGTCCCAGAAGGCCAGAGTGCCGCTTCCGGTTAACCTCTTCCTCGCCGCGTTCTTCTCTAGAACCGTTTCCCTGGCTCTGGAGGTCCTCGGGGGGTCTTTGGGCAGTAAAGCCACACACACACAGAACGAGACACGCCCCCCCCATAAAAATCCCCTCAGCGCTCTGCTTTCTTTCCCTCAACGCAAAGCTCGCCCGGCCTACATAGGCCCGACGCGCCTCCTGAGGCCTTTCCGCTGTGTCCCCGTCAGGCGAGAGCCGCGGCCTCCCGCGAAGCCCCTCCTCCTCTCCGGCTCCACGGCCCACGCGGCGCCGGCGCCTCCTCCTCCTCCTCCTCCGGGCCTGAGAGGCAGCGGGAAGGGCAGCCGCTTCCCCTCACGCCCGGCCGCCGCCGCTAGGGGCGCTCCGGAGGGCGTCGGCCTGGAGGGCGGGAGGAGCGGGGTCGGCGGGCTGCGCGGCGCTGGGCCGGGCCGAGGGAGCTGAGGGCCGGCCGCGCCCGCCCGGGCCATCGCGGGCTGCCGGCGAAGCCCCGCCATGCCTGCCGCGCCGCTGCCGCCCAAGGAGAGCAACCTCTTCAAGAGGGTCCTGGTGAGGAGAGAGGGCAGGGCCTTCTTCGGGGTGGGGTGGGGGGGTCGCCTGGGGGGGCAGCACCCTCGTCGTCGTCCCCCCGCCTTCCTTCCCTTTGTGCGGCGCCCGCCCTGGAGCTGAGCCCCCCGACCCGGCCCTCCTTTCCGGCCCGGCACCTTTCCGGGCCTCCCCTCGGAAGGAGGAGGGACGCCAAGGCCCTTCTCGGCTCCCCTCCTTATTTACGGATAAGCTAAGCTATAGCTTAGGGCCCCCCTCCCTTGGGCCCCCCTTCCAAAATATACTTAATTCACTATTAATATACTTCTTAATTGTCTCTCAATCTTAATGTACTTCTTAATTGTATTTCAGCTCAGCAATTACTTTGATAAAATACCTATTTTGTTATGGGCAAATGGCTTTAGGTACCTATTAGGTCCATAAATTACCACATATATTCGACACACAAAAAAACCCAGTGACAATTTGTTGACAAAGGACAGCTGGACATAGAAAGGGCCCCATTAGTAGCTTAGGGCCGCATCAAACCTAAATCCGGCCCTCGGCTCGCTCTCTTCCCCCCACGCCCTTCTGCTGTCAGTTGCAGGCAGCAGATCATTTGTGCATTTCGTTTGTTTTGTTAAATTTGCCTGCTGGCCTTCCTCCGGAGGCCTCATCCTGCTCTCTCCCAGCCACCCACCCTGAATATCCCACGCTTCTCGCCCCTAGCTGGAGATCCCCCGTCCAGTCACGGCGTGGCTTCATCAGGACCGAGGACATGGGAGAAGTGCAGGATTTGCTCCAGCCCTCCAGCTGGGCCTGCCAGGGGCTTCCCCAAGGGAAGCCAGCTGGCAGGATCCGAGCCTCTTGTGTACAGAGCCCTGCCAGCCAGGCTGGTAGCCTGGAGAACACCCTCTTCCTCCATGAGTGAGTGGGATCGAGCCCTCTTCGAAAGCCACCCAAGTTATGGTCATAACTGTTTGCAAAGGACCGCCTCCAACTCTGCAACCCCATGAGCACAACAGGGTTTAATTTTAAATGAGTGTGCAATAGGATTATACTGTCCAGCTGCAACCCCAGTAAAGCTGCATTAGACACAGTGGGGCTTGCTTCCCATTGAACACCCCGAAAAGCTGCATCCCTTAAACTCCAGTGGAATAATTTCTACTGAATCAAACAAGATTGAGTAAAACAGCTTAGGATCATGCTGCACTTAAGCAATTTTTTCGCTTCCTCGCCCTCATTTTAAATCAGGTCCCCAACCTCTGTTCTTAGCTCCCCCTGAAGCCCCAAATGTACAAAACTCAGTCATTTTGGGGGAGTGGGTTGTGTTCAGAAGCCAACTGGTATTCTTCATGTTAACCATGCATGTCAGCTCCTCCTTTGCTTCCCCAACTTAGGAGGAGTCAGGGTCACCTGTGCCCACAACCTGCCTTTAGAAACAGGCACCCTGGGTCCTTGCAGCTTTCCTTCCCCATGAAGCAGCATACCCTAGCAGTCAGGGTGCTGTCACTGCAGCATCTCTACACAAGCTTCAAAAGGAAGCGTACAAAACTAGTCATCACAATGTACTGGATGACCCAGGCACCAAGATCAGTAGGTATAGGGTGAAGGGGCCTCCTACATGGTGTTCTGAAACGCTTCTGGAGTCTTCTAAAAGACTGTCATTTTTGGAATTGACATTTCCCCCCTTTCTTGTACTAATGAATTACCATGTTAAACACATGGACTGTTTTTTATTGTATTTGAGCAGTCAAAAAGTTTTTAAAAATCTGTCAGATTCCAACCTTTATAAAACTGCTCGGTATTAATCCTTTTTTTAAAAAATTTTTTTGAAAAGTTTTTATTATTAAAATAATTCAGCATTAATATACGCATATTGTGAATATACAAGCATACATTTCATACACCTTAAAAATGTTCAGACATACCTACACTCAATCCCACAGATAATTCCTTTTCCCATCACCATCCACCACCCCTCACCCCATCTTTGTGTTAGACTTCCAGTCTACTCAATTGCATTTTCTTTCCACTTCTGTTACTTTCTTTCACACATCTTTAACCTAATTTCCTGCTTCTTTTCTGTTACACGTTGTTATCCATCTTATTCAGTATTTCAGTATTTAAAACGGAACTTGTTTATTCTAAAAGGAGTTGTGATTTTTCAGTATGGTTTTGCAAGTATCCTTTAAACACCTTCCAGTCCCTGTCTATCTTCTCTTTTGAGATCCTTCCAATTTCTCCCATTGCTTTGGATATATTGTAATACTCCAATAATTTTGCAAGCCACTCTGTTTTTGTCGGTATAATACCACTTTTCCAATTTTAGGAAAATTCATTCATTTAGGAAAACAACAGAAGGTTTTCTATTGGGAATAGTACCAGGAAGTCTAAAGGAAGAAGACAAGACATTATATTTATACGCAACAGTAGCCACAAGGCTATTGATTGTGAAAAATTGCTCGGTATTAATACTGTATTTTACTGGGAAAATGGGGAGAAGTGGAGTTAATTTGTGTAGGTGTGGTAACTTTTTTCACTTAGGGGGATAGTCTCCTGGGAGGTGTATAACATTGGTGGACAAAGCCAGAGCAAAGATGATTGGTAGACCTAGAGGCAAACAATCTGGAATAAAAACCACCCTGCTACAATTCTCACCATGATTTCCGCCACTTAGAAACTCCCAAGTCTATGGAGGCTTACTCAGAAGTAAGCCCCACTGGGTTTGATGGCATTTCTAACAAGAACATAGGAAAATTTTAATTCAACAGACAGTTGCTGTTGGAAAGCAAATTAAAGCAACTCTTTTCTGACTTGGGCGTGCTAAATGTGCACGCAGAGACATGCAGGCCTGGTTCACATATTGCATAGCTGAAAACAGACTTGTTTAATTTGGATGTACTGTACACTGGTTCAAGCTGCTGAGAAGTTCACTCCTGCTGCTGCATCACCAAGCAGCAATCCAGCGTCCAGCTTGTAGTTCCTGAAGCTGGATTTGTGGTTTGTTTCCCTCTAAGCAAACCATGGGGGACGCAGGTGGCGCTGTGGGTAAAACCTCAGTGCCTAGGACTTGCCGATCGCATGGTCGGCGGTTCGAATCCCCGCGGCGGGGTGAGCTCCCGTCTTTCGGTCCCAGCTCCTGCCCACCTAGCAGTTTGAAAGCACCCCTAAGAGCAAGTAGATAAATAGGTACCGCTTTATAGCGGGAAGGTAAATGGCGTTTCCGTGTGCTGCGCTGGTGCTGGCTCGCCAGAGCAGCTTCATCACGCTGGCCACGTGACCCGGAAGTGTCTTCGGACAGCGCTGGCTCCAGGCCTCTTAAGTGAGATGAGCGCACAACCCTAGAGTCAGACACGACTGGCCCGTACGGGCAGGGGTACCTTAAGCAAACCATGAGTGGTAACAAAGGTTTGTTCTTTGCATTCTGCTGATGGTTTGATTGGAGGGAATAAACCACAGCTCTTGGTTTGAACATCACAGCAAGCCAGACTCCTGACTTGTTGCCCAGAGGTATGGCAGGAGCAGGGGAAGAGCAGTGTGAGAACTTCTATTGTTCACATAAAATCGTTGCTTAACTATAACTTGTATGGCCCAGTTTGTCTGTCAGAACTCTTATTGGACACCTGGAGGCATTTAGCAAGGGGAAATGGCAGGTAAGGAAAAGGAAAAAAGTTAAGAACTATTCTCTCCCACTGCTGTTTTTCATTTTTGAAAATTACTGTCAATTTCCCTGCATATATTTGATTGTGTTATATAGTTTGACCCTCAGAGATCTCATTAAAAGGCAATCTTGTCAGTGATTTGAAATGCCACTGAAGAAGCTAAAGGATTGTGATCCTAAGTTAAGTAAGAGATTACTTTTTAAGATAGGTGTAACCTAATCTTATTTTTTTCCCCTTCCTAGAAATGTTATGAACAAAAACAGTACAAAAATGGACTCAAATTCTGTAAGATGATCCTTTCCAATCCAAAGTTTGCTGAGCATGGAGGTAAGTGCATTATTTTAATTTATTCATTTTCTTAAAGCAGGGGTGTCCAACAGGTTGATCGTGATCTAGTGGTCGATCCCCGGGTGGTTTTGGTCGATCGCGGGTTCCCTTTTCCTTTCTGGTGGTAAAAGATCGCTAGAACGGAAGACGGAGTTTTTCCTTTTTCCTATATTAAAGCTCAACATTTTTGTATCCTCTCCCTAAAAAAAAAAGCTCAACAACTTTGACCACTGCCAGTTTTTTATTCTCTGAGTAGATCGCAATCTCTTTGGACCTCCCTGTCTTAAAGGATGCAAACTGTTTGTTCCGCCATCAGATATTCAGAGTGTTTGTTTTACACCATTTAGAATGATAAATTTTAAACTTCAAGTATCTTGAAATAATTTAAAACAAGCCTTTTCTTCTGAGCAGTGGTAGACACTCAGCTATATAGGCTAAGTGCCAAATGGCACCTTAAACCTAGGTTACGTTTGCCACAACAGGCTGTCTAGTTGCCTTTTTTGGCAGTGACATTTCTTATTATTCCTTTTCTATACCAATTTATATTTTAAAGAAAAATCTCAAAGCGGCTTACAGCACATTAAAACATCAAATAAAACAATTCAGCATAAAACGACAAGAAATCTCCCGTGATCGGACGACTGGCTGGCACGCAGCAGCGTTTTTTGATGTGGGGGTGTGCAATAGCAGAAAACGCTGCAGCCTGCTAGCCAGATGGAGATGTCAGTCGCCAAACCTAGAGACGAGGCATCATCACTTGGGCGAAATTGGATCTGCACCAGTTGCAAAATGTTCCTGGCACCTGTGGAATTTCAGACAATGCTTCTGAGCAGAACCTTAGAGAATTCAGTCTTGGTCTGGTGTACATGTACAAAAGAAAGAGGTGGTAAGGTGAATTGTGCCATTTCAAACTGCAGGTGGTAGATTTTGAAGGCTTCTATATCTATAAATAAGTAGAAAACTAGCAAAATTGGGAATTAGCTGAACTACAGCCTTTTCTCTCACATGCTAGATGTTTCTTGCACAGCTTGTGTGTTTGTGTATTTTAATATGGGGGCATCCTCACCAGAAGTCTGAAAGCTCATTACAATACAAAACCTGTTCCCTTTTGTGGTAGTCTTGTTTTGTTTTATACTGGTACAATCTGTATCCTGAACTGTTACACTTTCTCCTACCACCCTGTTCTGAAAGTGTAGAGATCAGAACTCTCTGGTTTCTGGAAATGAATGCATGTTCCATGGTAGTTGTTGGTCATAGGTTATTATTGAGTTAAGCTTGAATAATTTCACTTTGATTTACTCTGATTCAGAGCTGCTTTGTTTGGGGAGCGGGGCAGTGTTTTCTCCTTCCATTCTGCAGAGCAAGGGCAGGATGATGTACACATTCTTCTATGTGTTCTAGACCTAGCTGCCCCACCCGTGTGTTGCTTAAACTTGATTCTTACATTATAAAACATTTCTTACAGAAACTTTGGCTATGAAAGGACTGACCTTGAATTGTTTAGGGAAGAAAGAAGAAGCATATGCATTTGTTCGCAAAGGCCTTCGTAATGATGTAAAAAGTCATGTGTGTATCCTTTCAAATAGTACACCAATTTCAATTTTTCCTAATAGTCCTGAAATCCTCTTTCTCTACCCCTCTCCCAATTATTATCCAGTGGATACTTTGCTGTGTAACAGATGTGAGCGTTTTATATTTAAATGTATAGATTAGGCCATTAGATATTGTCTAACATTCCTGTGGCTAACCTGTGGCAATCTAGATATTGTTGGGGCTCCAACTCCCTGCCAACCATCAGGGATAATGGGAATTCTAGTCCCACAACAACTGGTGGGTCATAGATGAGCCACTCCTGGTCTAACAACTTAATTTGATATGTAATCTGTTAAATTTAGGAAATTCAGGGTGTTAGTTAGGATGTTCAGGGAAGTTTTTAATATGTAGCGCTGTACTGTTTTTAACACTTGATTGGGAGCCGCCCAGAGTGGCTGGGGAAACTCAGCCAGATGGGCGGGGTATAAATAATAAATTATTATTATATTATTATTATAGTTATAACACTGGATTCCTGGGTACTTGCTGCAGGTCAGCATAAAACATGTGATGCTTACTATGCCATTCTGTTTCTGCAGGGATGGGGGACCCTTTTATTCTGGCAGGCCAGATCCTGTGGACTCCTGCCCTAGACACCAGCCTTATAGGTTAGACTGAAAGAGCCACTGCCTGAGGTTACTCAGTGAGTTTCATGGTGGAGTGGGAATTTGAACGCAGGTTTTTCCAGTGATTCTTGTTTTTAGCAGGGGTGGAAATCTCCAGCCTGTGGGCCTAGTTAGCCCTCTAAGCCTCAGAGGTTTGCCCCCAGGCTGTTTTCTCTTTCCTGGACCTGATGTAACAGTATATGGCACTGGGCAGAGGAAAGTCCAGGCCTTAAATAAAGAAAGAATTCCGAGCACTCGCAAAGCATGCTTCTGATTCTTCCTTTACAGATGCCTCTTGAACTTTGAATTACTTGACATCCTGTAATGTCAGGGAATGGAAAGGTGATTGAGGCCACCCACCTGCTCACATGGTTTGTGGAGCCCGGGCCAGTTCTGGATCTGCCCATAGGGACTTCCCTCCCCTGACCTACAGCCGACTTTTAAGGGTACAAAACTGTCAAAGGAACTTGCAAACAACATCAATGCCCATTAAAACATACCTGGATTACTAAACCAGGGAGGGGGGTCCTTCCCCCAGGGCCCATGGCAATCAGTGACTCTGTGGCGGAGAAAACCTTCCAGCTGGAGCAGGAGGGGTCAGGCTCCTGGCGTCTCCTCTGGCCTGCTTGGCCTGCTCCTCCTGGCTTTCTGTTCACAGAACAGTTGTCAAGAACTTCCTTCATATCATGCTGCTTGTTGTAATCTGACATGCAGCTGCTTCATCTTCTCAGCTGCTTAAAAGTAAAGGTAAAGGGGCCCCTGACCATTAGGTCCAGTCATGACAGACTCTGGGGTTGCGGCACTCATCTTGCTTTATTGGCCGAGGGAGCAGGCGTACAGCTTCCGGGTCATGTGGCCAGCATGCCTAAGCCGATTCTGGCAAACCAGAGCAGCGCACGGAAACGCTGTTTACCTTCCCGCTGGAGTGGTACCTATTTATCTACTTGCACTTTGACGTGCTTTCGAACTGCTAGGTTGGCAGGAGCAGGGACCGAGCAACGGGAGCTCACCCTGTCACGGGGATTCGAACCGCCGACCTTCTGATCGGCAAGTCCCAGGCTCTGTGGTTTAACCCACAGCGCCACCCGCGTCCCTTGAATTTGAGTCTTTCTGCAGAATAAAATAAATAAATGGTAATTTGTAATCTGTTGTAATCTGACATGCAGCTGCTTCATCTTCTCAGTTGCTTAGCCTCCTTGAATTTGAGTCATTCTGCAGGAAGGCAGGTAGCAAAAACAATCAAAATAATTTTAAGGAAAATAATATGTTTTGTTCATATATCACCTCAGCCTCATGGTCTAAACAAGTAATAGGCTATTTTGTGAAAATGAAGAATACCTAATATCACATGATCTCCTCCTCCCTTGGCTTATGGCACCAGAGTATCCGATGGCTTAGTCATATACAAACTTGGCATGGGAGCATAACCTTATCTTTACCTTTGGCCTCCAGTTCATCTGGGCCTTTGTCTAGCAGTGTCCAGAAGAGTTACATCACCACTGTAGTATGGGAGATTTTTCATGAGGAATAAGCTCTCACTAGGATTGGGAAATACTTCAGTTTTCTAGGTGCCAGGATGTCTTGATTCCCAGACAACTGAGCACTTTGGACTTCTTTAACCCAAGGAACTTCTCCACAATGCTATGGTAAAATGGCAATTTAACATTTAACTGGCAGATGCACAACTATACCATTAATGCTGAATGCCTGTGCAAAAACATTGTTCACATCAAAGTGCTATTAAATGCCACATCATATTGCTAACTCCTGTGTTGTATTTTGTATTTGAAATCACTCCTATGGCTAACATAAAAATCCTTTGTTATAATTTGTCTTAGCTCATTCTCTTAAGTTGAGATAAATGAATAACACTCATTTCAGGACTATAAACATTTGTCTTCAACTCCCCACCCCCCACCCCCCAAAACAGTGCATTTCCTTAACTCTGTTAGGTTGGCATGTTTATGGACTCCTGCAGCGCTCTGATAAAAAATATGATGAAGCTATTAAGTGCTATCGAAATGCTCTGAAATTAGATAAAGACAATCTACAAATTCTGAGAGATCTCTCACTGTTGCAGATCCAAATGAGGGATCTTGAAGGCTACAGAGTAAGTAATTCCTCCAGCTTTTGTGTTGAGCTTAACTGAAAACTTGCAAAGTGCTCTCTGAATATTTGCTAGAGTTGAGAGGAGCATTTGAGTTTAATTAGGTTGGGGAAATGGACACGCCAATGTTATCTGGGCACCATCTTATAGGTATATGATTTATTTGCTATGTTCAAAACTGCCATTGTACAGAACAATGGGGGGGGGGGGACTTTACAAAATTATAGCACACGGCAAAATGGAAAACCGTCCTTGAAAACCTTCCATTGCTACTTGCAACACTATTCTTTAATTCTGGAGGAGTGGCAGTGACAGTGGCAAATTGTAAATTTACTTGCTAGTAAACATAGTTAAGGTCAGAGGTTGGGCTGCAATTTAAAGTACCGTATTTTTTGCTCTATAGGACGCACTTTTCCCCCTCCAAAAATGAAGGGGAAATGTGTGTGCATCCTATGGAGCGAATGCAGGCTTTCGCTGAAGCCTGGAGAGCAAGAGGGGTCGGCACCAACCTCTCTCGTTCTCCAGGCTTCAGGCAGCTATCCGCAAGCCTTCGGAGCGCTCCAAAGGCTTGCGGAGAGCAGGCTGCAGCCTGAAGCCCGGCGAGTGCAGCACCAATTCCCACTGCGCTCGCCGGGCTTCAGGCAGCCATCCGCAAGCCTTCGGAGCGCGGCAGGAGTTCCCGCTGCGCTCAGAAGGCTTGCGGATAGCTGTCTGTTCTGGGGACTGGGGTCGGGGGAAGCTCGGGCTTCCCCACCCCCAGCCCCACAAGCTCCGGGGACGGCGGCAAGGTTGCGCGCAATCTTGCCGCCGCTCCTGGATCTGTGTGGGGGGGTTAATTTTCCCCCCTTTATTCCCCCCCAAAAAAACTAGGTGCGCCCTATGGTCCAGTGTGCCCTATGGAGCTAAAAATATGGTATTTAACAAGAAGTCCAGCTGAGCTTTTCTAGTTTTTTTTGCTTTTAAGTCTTCATCCTTTTTTCCATTAAACAGAAGCCTTTTTCACTGTTTGTTAAGAATGGCAAAATTAATTATTTGGTAGATTATATTTAATTATATTCATTTTCTCTTTAAAGGAGACCAGGTATCAGCTGCTGCAGCTGCGGCCCACGCAGAGGGCTTCTTGGATTGGATATGCAATTGCATATCATTTGTTAAAAGATTATGATATGGCCTTAAAATTACTGGAAGAGTTTAGAAAAACTCAGCAGGTAAGATCTTTTGAAAATGTCAGTTATTGTACACAGTTAAGAATCTGAGTAACTGTACTGTAGTCAGAATGATTACTTATTTTCTGTTGTTTTTCTATCCATTGTTCGACAGAATTACAACTTTGGGACATAAAGCAAAGAAGACGTGCCATTGTTTTATGAAATGTTTCCATTTATTGTACATTCAATATCAAATTCCTTATAGCCTCAGTTATGTTAGTGGAATGATAAGCTAATCAAGTACCAGAGATTGTAATACATTATAGACCTGAAATTAAAAAATAGGATGCCACGGGCAACACACACAGGTGGTTCAACATACGCAAGTCTTTGTACTTTGTCCTTGGTGGAATACCAGAAGAGTATTGTGAGTTGTCTGTAAAGCTGTCATTCTTGTCGGGTGGATCAAATTTGATCTCTACAGTTCCCTCTAATAATTTTGTTGTCAGACTTTTCTGTGAAAAAGCTAAATTTAAATGGAAACCATTAAGCCACGATATCATGATGAATTGACAAATGGTGTTGTCAGGTAGCACACAAATTCAGTTCAAAGCATCTGTTTATAATTTATGCTGTTGGGTGGAATTATTCACTTCCTGAATCATATACAGTGGTACCTTGGTACTCGAACGGCTTGGCTCCTGAACAAATCGGCTCCCGAATGCTGCAAACCTGGAAGTGTTCTGGATTGTGTACGTTTTTTGGAAGCCGAACGTCTGACGCTGCTTCCGTGGCTTCCGATTGAGTGCAGGAAGTTCCTGCAGCCAATTGGAAGCTGTGCCTTGGTTTTCGAACGGTTTTGTGAGTCAATGAGGGATAACACTATAAAAATACTTTGTTTGGGGGTTTTATATACCTGGGTTCAAAATACAGTCCCCCCTCTTTATAATGTATGGCAGCAGGAGACTTGTTTCTCCTCTTGCTGCATCTGTTTTTAAAATTGGAAAGCATGTGTGCACGCAGCATGAATAGTACAGTACAGATGTACTTTGATACCAGAGTAAAAAACATATCCTAAGAAGCAGCTATGAATGTCAATAGTTGAGAGGATAATTGAGGAGATCAACTTATTGCTTTGTCATTTTTCAAGGCAAGAACTCTTTTTTTAAATGACGGTTCATTTCCAAGTTCTAATTCAGCTATCCAGTGTCCCTTTATTAACCCAAAAAGAACTTTTGTGAAGTTAGTCTTCTGGGGCAGATGAAATGTTAACTATTCTGTTATTTTTCAGATTCCTCCTAATAAAATAGACTATGAATATAGTGAATTGATATTATACCAGAATCAAGTTATGAGAGAGGCAGATCTTTTTCAAGAATCTCTGGAACACATAGAAACTTACGAGAGGCAAATATGTGACAAGCTCATGATAGATGAAATAAAAGGTAATACTTTTTTTTCCTTTTCACATGCTTTAAATATTCCTTCACGTGAATCTTGGTGTGTGAGGTGGTTCAGTCTAGGGAGCTGGGGACCATTAAACCTAGAGGAAGATCCCGTTTCCCCCTTGTCATTAAGTGTTTTTGGGGGGGACTGTGTGTGTAATATAAACATCACACAGACATGCATGCACACACTGTGCAGACACATGCCAGTCCATAAACATTTGTCTGAAATGTTCAAACAGTTTAAAGGAAAGGCTACTCTAGATTTAAAAGATACCTTATAGCGCCCATCCCTGTCTGCTTCATCATGCCTAGGGCTCCCATTCCATCACCGTGAGGGCTCCCACAGCAGGCTCTGTCACCAAACTGCCTGGTGAACTTGAAAGGCAAGCTGAGCACCACCACCATCCTTTTGTATTTTTAAAATTTATCTAACAAACGTTATTTACCGTATTTTTCGCTCCATAGGGCGCACCCAGTTTTTAGGGGGGGGAATCAAGAAAAATAATCTTATTTCCCCCCTAGCCCCAAAGAGCAGCGTACAGGATGCACGCAACCTCTCCCTGCCGGAGGGGTTGCGCGCGGCTATGGCACAAGCCAAGGCAGCCAGCGGGATGGATCCTGCTGGCTGCTTTGGCTTCCTCTTTAGCCCCACGCAACCTCTCCCTGCCGGGAGAAGCTGCGCGGGGCTAAAGAAGCCATAGCCCCGTGCAGCCTCTCCCTGCTGGAGGGGCTGCGCGCGGCTATCCCTGAAGCCTGGAGAGCGAGAGGGGTCGGTGCACACCGACGCCTCTCGCTCTCCAGGCTTCAGCGAAAGCAACGCGAAGCCTCCGGAGCGCGGAGGGAGCGTTCCCTCTGTGCTTTGGAGGCTTAGCGTTGCTATCGCTGAAGCCAAGGAGCCTGCATTCGCTCCATAGGACGCACACACATTTCCCCTCAATTTTTGGAGGGGTAAAAGTGCGTCCTATAGAGCGAAAAATACGGTACCTCTTGATGGCAAGAAAGCCTCTTAAGCAGTGCTTGTTTTCAAGAAAAATAGGTTCCGGAACTTACCATGAAGTTGTTACAGTAAGTCGCTGGGTGACTCAGGGGAGCGCTGAACAGACGCAGCAAGACCTGTCTCATTATCCTAACCAGAATACTCATTCCATATCAAATCAGCACTGCCCATGCTGGGTAGAAACTGATGTGGGAGAGTATTATGATCAGGGGCAGATGCGGGATGTTGCTGCCGCACAGTTTCTGAGCAGCTTTCTGCAGAGTAGTCGGTCAGTGTCGTCATCACTGTGGCTAACTGGCTCTTTCAGGCTTCCAGAGTTGAAGACTTCGCCTTCCGGCTGTAAGCTGTTTCCCTTAACTAAATCTGGTCTGCGATTTTATTACTACTTTAGGAGAAATGTTGTTGAAGTTGGGAAGATTGAAAGAAGCTTCCGAAGTCTATAAAGAGCTTATTGATCGGAATGCAGAAAATTGGTGTTACTATGAAGGCTTGGAGAAAGCTCTACAGCCATGTAAGTGTTGTAGTTATAAACTTGGTTTGCACTTTTTTAATTAAGGAATTGGTGTCTTGTTAAGTTCAGAAATCGGAACTCTTGGAACCATAGACCTTGGAAAGAATATGTGTATATGAATTTCATTGTCCAGCATAATTGCCAGTGTTTTATCTACTTAAAACCATAAATCATTATCAGGGACTGCTTCATATGGAGGAGCCTAAAGAGTGAGCTAAATGGCTATGTTCCTTACTGAAGTGATAAGCTTACAGCTTTTTAGCTACTTGCTTTTTTAAGCTACTTCAGTGTACAGAAACCGATCACCCTGAGATCAAGAGTCTCGTGCTGTACCAACTGAGCTGCATCAGAAGTATAGCTCAAAATACTATCCTTTGAAAAATGCTGCCAGAGAAATGAGGGTATACAAATGAACTACCTATAATTACTAAATTTACTCTTAAATGTGCTTCACTGCACTATGCATAACTATTACATTACAAAATTTATAATGAAATATCAATGCTATGCACCCATTTACTGCTATTTACACTCAACGGCTTCAGTGGAGTTAAGCACAGTCAACGGATGGCAGCCTTTTAAAGATTATATTTTAACCTTTATAACAATGCTACTTTTTTAAGGTGCTCATAGAATTGCTTCCTCCCCCACGGTTAGTTCTGGAGCTCCAACATGTGGTTTCAGAACTGAGGATTTATGTACTGCAGTTTAACTTTTGACATTGTTGAAATATTTTGCAACGTGATTGCACCACAAAATTGTTTGGTTTTTTTAAATGCATCCGCACGCGCACACACACACACACATAGTATATTTCTATCTTTCTGTCATCAGCTGTTCTCTTTCATCATACTGAAAACTGCTTTTCAACCTGTTCTATATAAAAAAGTGCAGTTTGAGATGTTCACCAAGGGCTTCTGTTGAAGAGAACAAGATAAAATTCCTACTAGTGTAGTTTTCCATATTGCATATAGGCACACTTGTGATTTAAACCAGATGCTTATAACATACAAAGACTCAAACTGTACATTTATTATCCACCAATAGGCTCTTTAGACGAGAGACTAGAAATGTATGAAGAAATAAGCAAGCAACATCCAAGAGCGGTTTCACCTAGAAGATTACCTTTAAACTTTGTCACAGGTAACACTGCATATTTCTTTTGTACCTTTAGAACTAAACCGTTGGCCCCACATACCAGCAGCATGCAAAGTCAAACCATTGTGGAACTCGGCGCTGCAGCAGAACGACTGTGAAAGAGCAGAGCAACTGCAATTCCCCCCCTCCCCCTGGGAGCTTGGCTTAGGGTGACAGGCCAATAGCTGCCAGTACAAAAGGCAAAGGGGATTTTTTTGTGTGGAAGGCAAAATTGTGTGCTTAGCACAAGTACAGCGGTACCTCAGGTTAAGAACTTAATTCGTTCCGGAGGTCTGTTCTTAACCTGAAACTGTTCTTAACCTGAAGCACCACTTTAGCTAATGGGGCCTCCTGCTGCCGCCGCGCCCCTGGAGCACGATTTCTGTTCTCATCCTGAAGCAAAGTTCTTAACCCGAGGTACTATTTCTGGGTTAGTGGAGTCTGTAACCTGAAGCGTATGTAACCCGAGGTACCACTGTACTAGAGCAAGACAGGAATCCCCTCTTTTCATTGCAACCTGCTGTGTCCCCCCAAAACATTACTGCTGTTGGTTGGAAGATACAGAACAGGACGGGATTCTGCACAGAAAGCTGCACCACATTGTAAAGGATTGGTGAAAGTGCTTCCACTAGCACAGAGCCACCATTTGGCCCTGTCAGATGGTTCTGTCAAATGCTGGTCACAAAACAGCTGACTTCTTTTCTTTCTAATGTACACACATTCAGATGCTTCCTGTATTAGCATAGCACACTCATCCCTTATTGCTGTTACAAACAGCAGTAACGGCCACTAATTGTAAGGGTTCAGATATCCTCCCTAAGACTCTGTTGTTAAAACGTCGTTCTGCACTCGCTGAACTCCTTGGGTATGTCATAGGCTCAGTTAAAGAATGCGCTATGTGTGTTTTTTTGAAACAACAGCAGCAACCCAGTATCCTGGCAGGCTAAAAAGGTTGAATTTATGTATAAATTATGCAAATTAGAAAAATTATTCAAAACATTCAAATTTGCTCAAAAAAAGACCAGGTACAAGTATTTCTGTCAAAGCAGAAAAACTTTTTAATTTCAAATTACAAGTAGATCACTGTTCTTACCAGCTTCTTTCAGGTTTTAACATAAAAATTATAAAAACTATAACATGAGCCGAAATCAGTAGTGCAACACTAAGTAATAAGAATATAACCCAATGCAATTTTGTTTCTAGGTGAAAAATTTAGAGAACTAATGGATAAATTCCTGCGGGTTAACTTCAGTAAAGGCTGCCCACCCTTGTTTACCACTTTGAAATCTTTGTATTACAGTAAAGAAAAGGTAAAACTCAAATTTATTCAGCTTTCATACAGCTTTGTGTGTCTTAAGGATAATTTACCAGTTACAGTCACTTTTCCTTTCCATTTCTCATGCCATGGTAAACTGTAGTAAATGGTTAAGATTAATATGCCTAAGAAGAATATTTCACTCCTTCCCACTCTCGCTGGGTGGGAGGAAACAAGCTGTGACCTTTGATTTATGCCTGAAGCAGGGATCATGGGTTGTTTCACTCCCAACAAATCATGGTCTGTGGCCAAATTTATACTTGGCTTATTGATCATGGTTTGTTGGAACAAAGCAATGTTCCCTGGTAACAGGAAGCCAGGGATCTAAGCAAGGGAGAACTGAGCCTTTGTAAATCTGTGTTTAAATTTCATTCATCTGCCATAACCACCTGAAAATTTGATTTCGCATAAAACTTGCTATAGTCTTGTTTATCTACCCTGCTACAATTTTCTATTTTACTTGCTTACTTGGAAGTATATTCTATTGAAGTCATACTTGCGAAATGTGCATAGGATTGCAGCCTAGAGATAGAGATGCAGTTTCTGTTGCTCACACATTGTTGACATGCCGTTATGATTTTCTAAACTTTAAGACTTTATATATTTCCAGTCCATGTCCTCCCAGTGAAGGAATAGTACAAAAGACAATAAAATGATTCTGAAGTCTTCATTTTCAGTAGAAAAAATGATATAAAAACTGAAAGAAAATATTGTCTAATGCATTTAATAACTCTTTGTGGAATATGTCTTTTAACATAAACTATAACATAATCTCTAATGTTAACTTAAATATGTGGGTAGTGTCATGCAATAACAGTTTAAAGATTTTAAAAACATTTTCGTAATTTCAGTAGCCGTATATAAAAAATACTTCAGCGGGGTGGGTGTGGGTGTATAAAAATACAACTTAAAGGAAAATACACTGCTGTTATTCTTACAGTAACATTAACATTAGTTAATATTACTCTTCATCTTCAGGTGAAATGGCTGGCTGTTAAATAGTCAGGGAAGCCATGACTTCCTGACTCTTTTGGAAGATGGGACTCAGAAAGCCACCTGTTGTGTGGTGTGTACACATTGTTATGAATGGGAATTCCTAAAGTAGGATATTTATGCCAAAATAAGGAGCTGTCGTTGATTTATTGTACTGTCTTTAGGAAGCTATCCTGTATTCTGAGTAGACATTTTATCTATAGACAGCAGTTGATCAGGACCTTGGAAGAAGTCAGCTGGAGGGCTTTTAAATTGAAGATGGGTTTGGAAAGTTGAAGTTGATGGATATTTTGTGGGGTTTGGCCTTGTCATCTTGACACAATAAGATATAAAAATAGAGGATTAATGTTTGTTTCGTGAAAAGTGTTTTCAAAGAATTTTAGGTAGCGATTTTGTTCCCAGATAGATGCAAAACTTTAACTTTAGCTGTAAGGGCAGAGACTCTATTTTCATTTTATAATTTACACATAGAGCAGTGTCTAGTGGGCAGACAGACATAATTTACACAGCAGGATTTCCCCTTTTCTTGCTCATACACACACAGAAATCTGCCCTGGAAGATCTCCCAACCCTCAGGCATAGGTTTTTGGGGCAGTAGAGAGCAGCACCATAAGGCAGGACCACATACCTGATGTCCCTCCAGATAAGTTACTACTGTACACCTGGAGGAGGGGCAAGGTCAATGCACTGGCAGAGACACTCAGGTGCTGCTGATGCATTAACCATGTGCTGACCTGACCGCCATGTCTCTCCTCTCCATCTCAGGATGTGGCAGCAGGTTGGCCAGAGGGTGGTCAGGTAAGCGATGCAGCCCCATAGCACCATCCACTTTGGTTTGGAGGTAGGAGGAAAATTCCCATACTTCAAGTCTTTTCCGCTTGTGAATGGAGGTCACCTGTAGAAGATGGAACAGGTTGTGTTCCCTGGACTATGTTTATAACATAAAATACATTGTGTAGTTGTTTGTGTAGATGGGTGCTATTCTGTCTGCCCTGCTCATGGATGCCCATAGCCCAGTTGTCTTGCAACAACTTTGTAAGTTGTGCCACTGGAGATGTCTGGATCTCCAGGTTGGGTTACTGCAGTCACCCTAGGGCTTCAGTGTCTGAAGGACTGCTTGCTCGACTTTTGAGTCTGCCCCTTCTTTGGCCCTTGTGTCAGTTAGAAAGCCGCATCTTTGAGGAGGAGGGCTGTGCATAGCATTGATTTCCCGCTCATTGTATCAGTCGCAAAAAAGCTTCACAAACACTCTTCAGAATTCTAGCAGTCAATCCTTCAGAGTGAAATACGAAGGGAGGACTGTAAAAAAAGTCAACATCAAAGTCTACGTCAAATGTGTTGCAGGTGTGTTGATTCCATTGAAGCTCAACATCATGTGTCCTCTTTGAGTAACTTAAAACACAGAGAGGCTGTGAGGAAATAATGCATGAGGGAATGACTGGCTGGAAGAAACAGCAGAAGTCTCAGAAAGTGTACTCAGGAAGGTAGGCTGACTCCCCCTGAAGACTTTTCTTTTGCCCTCGTAGGAAGGCTGGCTTTGTGCCTGATAGGAAATAATGGGGGCCTGAGGAAAGCTGTGGTAGCTGCAGAAGAAAGAGAGTCTCTTCCACAGCCAGAACAGAGGGAGAAAATCATTCTGTCTGACAGGATGAAACGTTTGCCCAGGCAGAACCTTTAGCATAGTGAGATTTCACCCTGTACAGTGGTACCTTGGGTTAAGTACTTAATTCGTTCCGGAGGTCCGTACTTAACCTGAAACTGTTCTTAACCTGAAGCATCACTTTAGCTAATGGGGCCTCCTGCTGCCGCCGCACCGCCAGAGCACAATTTCTGTTCTCATCCTGAAGCAAAGTTCTTAACCTGAAGCACTATTTCTGGGTTAGTGGAGTCTGTAACCTGATGCGTATGTAACCCGAGGTACCACTGTATTCCACCTTCTGCTTCCAGTCTTCAGGAGGAGAGTATCATCATTTTTATAGCAAAAACAGCACCACATCCACACAAATGGGAGGTATCAGCAGAAAGAAAGAAAGAAAGAAAGAAAGAAAGAAAGAAAGAAAGAAAGA
>JAXCMG010000078.1:2202555-2297328 GCA_034642415.1 Podarcis siculus | reverse complement strand
AGAAAGAAAGAAAGAAAGAAAGAAAGAAAGAAAGAAAGAAAGAAAGAAAGAAAGAAAGAAAGAAAATGAAATTTCCACGAGTGTGTTCAGATAGACGGGGCAGGACAGAGAGTTACTGTGGAAGTGAGGGGGCTGGTCTGCAAAGTTGCCCACTTTGCAGCCAGCACAAGCCACAATTGGGTTGTGAAGGCCAAACAACTGTTGGCTGTGGGGTGGGCGAGGCAGCAGAAGCAAAATAGGACAGAGGGTACGAAATGGGGAAGAGGGGAGTGAAGAAAGCAGCAATGGAGAAAATGAAGACGGAGGAAGAAGGAAAGAAAGTAGCAAAGAGGAAGAAGGGACAGCGAGGAAACGGGAACTGAAGTGAATATAGTGAGACTTGCAGAAAGGGAAACTAGAACGTGAGAAGAGTATGGGGTTGTTTGGGACATATCAAGGATCTGTAACATTTCACTTTTCCTTGCCTTCTTGGCAGCTGTGTATACCCTAAACAGCTAGGAGTGTTCCTCCTTGCCATGTCTAGCTTGGGAATCCATCCCTCTAACCTCTCTGGCAAACCTCACAGATTGAGAAGAAGCTACTGGGGGCCAGGAGGAGCCAAAGTTCACTTTTTCCACCTTACTGAGTCCACCCATGCAGCTTGGGTGGCTCCTTTTCTTAACATCTGCTTAATTTTGCTTGGTGCCTCTCCCCCTTGCCTTCCTTTGAATCCTAACTCCCTTCCGGTCCTGCCAGCTCAGACTATGAGCCCTAGAGTCACAAGATGGGCCTTTCCCCTGTGGTTACAATATTCCCATGTGCTTCCCTGCAGCAGAGGATTATACAGTACCACGCTAAGTGCACTTGTGAATGGGGCCTTACTTGAGTCACAGCTCCTGTGCAAGTGCTAAATGAAATCAATGGAGTCCCGCAAGAGCTTGTTTACATAATCAAGGATTCAGAGGTGACTGTTATGGGATAAGTTGCAATCCACAAACAAAAATTCAGGTTGTTTCCAGTGCATCTTCTTGATCTTGAGCTGTTCACTGTGTCACTGTATTTTTCAGGGGGTCTGCCTCATTTGTCAGAGATAACAAGGGACATACCTCGAAAAGATAAACCTACAATCTCTGATTCTGTTAACAATGATTGATTCAGTCTTCAGTTGTCAATCTCCATTTCACCCCTTGAGCACTAGATTAACCGCATAGGCTGTTGAAGCAGGAAAGGGATCATGTTCTAAAAAGCAAAGCAAAAACAAGCTTATCAGTGCTCTTTTGAGTGTCAGTAAATTCCATTGAGCATACCCTTAGCAAGGATGCACAATCCTCACTGAAATGAGTTATGGTATTTTTCTCCTGTGTGTGCGTGAGAGAGAATGAGAATGAGTCATATTGTGTAGGGACCTATGGAGAAAGGGCTTGGCTACTTATTTATATCAAATCAGAATGCAAAATGAGCCACATTCCCCCCATGCTTCATGGCAGGTGGACCCTTTAGCACATCGCACACCAGCAGAATTAAATGCATGCGTTTGGATAGAGTGTGAGGTTTTCCCTAGCACAGCAGGGAAGACCTTTTAGTTTGATTCAGTAGGGCTGTGCTATGCTATCCCATGTCCTTGTGACCAACCTCTCTCTATTTCTGTGGAGGCTTCTTTCATTCATGAGACTTGCAGATACCAGGGTGGTGCACTTGTCCACGAGATTTCTTGTTTGGAGGTTCACCTACACCAAACTGCGCTTGCTGAATCCAAACCACAAAAACATGTTATACTCTTCTCCCCATAACGTGTTCAGCTTTGCAGTGACAGGAAGAATCTGAAATGTGGATACTTTGAAATGAGCAGATCCTCACCCCGTCAGGTGAATTTCTGAGACGGTGTAAGGCAGACTTTCAACACAGCAGTTGGAATGGTTATGGGCATTCTGTGATGATTAGCTTCGTCACTGAAAATGAACACTCACATTATCCAATATACTAATCGTGTGCTGATCCTTATGTTGCCAGAATGGCATTGTCCACACTCCAGGGGGAGGTGTCAGCAGGTTCAGGGGAGACCCGATGTTTGTAGAAATCTGAAAATAAAACTGTAATTAAAAAAGTAACCCTAAGGAGTGGGGGACCAAAAACATTCCAGTGGGGAGTGAGCACTCTTTTAAGTGTCTGTTTCCAGGTGAGGGGAGAGAACAGAAAACTGGGACGGGGAAATGAAGTGTTCTGGAAGAGGGCTGGCTTGCTGGTTTATAGGGACCCCAAACAGAAGCATTTCACTCTACAACACTTGGTTGCTCATCCCACTTGATCTGTATAAATTCAAACACGAAATGGGCAATTAAGCAATGGATTTGCCACAGGTCTCTGGTTAGCAATTGGGGTAAGCATAAAGCTGGGTTCGATGGAGGCTGTTTTAGTATATAACACTAAGCCATGGTTGCTTTAACCATGTGTTGTTCAATAAGCCACAAGTCATCTCACAGACAAATCATATCTTGTTTCTCTGAAGCTTGGTTTGTTTTTATATCTCTGTTGCTTTGGAAGAGTCTGGGGCAGACAAACTATGGTTAAGCAAAGCTGCTGGGCTCTGATGGAACACCAAGCCATGGTTAAAATAATCCATCAACAATCGCAGTCCCTTCCAACTCTACTGTTCTATGATTCTATGTAGCCATGGCTTCACATTGTAGCTTGTTGCCAGAAAACAAACAATGGTTAATCTTCTGAATTAGAATGGCTAAACAGACCATGAATTGGAGTTATTTGTGAACCAGCCCAGCCCGCTGATGGGATCCAGCAGTTTGTTCTTATGTAGCGTCACCCACTTTCCCACAGAAACCCCATCTCTCGTGCTCTGATAGCAAAAGTAGAAACTGATTGGGTTGAACTAGTCAGCAAAAGTACCGTATTTTTCGCTCTATAAGATGCACCAGACCACAAGACGCACCTAGTTTTTGGAGGAGGAAAACAAGAAAAAATATATTCTGAATCTCAGAAGCCAGAACAGCAAGAGGGATCGCTGCGCAGCGAAAGCAGCAATCCCTCTTGCTGTTCTGGCTTCTGTGATAGCTGCACAGCCTGCATTCGCTCCATAAGACGCACACACATTTCCCCTTTTTAGGAGGGAAAAAGTGAGTCTTATAGAGCAAACAATACGATAGTTAACAGTTTTAAAAACAATGGGGGGGAAATAGGCAACCACTTAACCTTTATTGTAAAGAGAAAGGAAAGGGACCCTCACTGCTTTGGATATAATGAGTGATATCCAGTGTTGGTTATACTCTGAGTAGACCATTAGATCAATGGTTTGATGCCACTAGCTTTTACATGTTCCGATTTTGTTCTGGGAATAAACTAGGTGCGGATTATTTGTTTTGCAAAACATCATGTGTTATGCAGATTTTAGTATTGTTTTAAGTTAGTTAGAAATATTAGCACTATTCATTTGGCATGATTAGCTGTATCTGGGTAATATATCAAACTGAATGCAATGTGATTTAAAGAAAAAATCAAGTTAAAATAAACTTGGCAACTATTTTTTTATAGGTTTCTACGATCCAAGAGCTTGTTACTGGTTACGAAGCTTCTTTGAAAACCTGTGACTTGTTCAGTCCATATGGTAGGTTTCATTATTCATGAATTGTAGCTAAAATGTAGCTTTTAATCCTTATTTTAGCTGTGCTGGTAGACCTCCAAACAGACGTAATAATAAGTAAGCATTTTAATTTCTTGCCAAATTTTCTGACACGTATGTATCATTGCAGAAAATGGCGATCAAGAGCCACCGACAACTCTGCTTTGGGTTCGCTATTTCCTTGCCCAGCACTTTGACAAACTGGGTCAGTTTTCCTTGGCCTTGGATTACATTAATTCTGCCGTTGCAAGTACGCCAACACTAATAGAGTTGTTCTATCTGAAAGCAAAAATTTATAAGGTAATATTGTATTATAAATGTGTCAAAAATGGAATATGTAATCAATGTATATCCTTTTCATAGGAGCCAATAGACATTTTATGTTGAAATAAGAACAGAACCACTCTTACCAGGTCAAAGGAAAACAATGCACAATTTTTTCAGTGAAGCCCCTAAAGTAATGTTAAGTGCAAAACCAAAACATCTAGAAATCACAAGCATATCATTAAAAACGCTGAAAGAGTTTTGCTTGGGCAAAACCCAGCTTTCAGTCTGCTTTTGTAGGAGAACGACCTTCCTAGCCACTCATAATCAGAACCAAGGTGCCCCAAGAACCCTAATAGCCAGTCCTATCTTAAACTCTCAGGTACCATGTAAGCCCAAGGGCCGCGGGTGGCGATGTGGGTTAAACCACAGAGCCTAGGACTTGCCAATCAGAAGGTCGGCGGTTTGAATCCCCGTGACAGGGTGAGCTCCTGTTGCTCGGTCCCTGCTCCTGCCAACCTAGCAGTTCGAAAGCACGTCAAAGTGCAAGTAGATAAATAGGTACCACTCCGGCGGGAAGGTAAATGGCGTTTCCGTGCGCTGCTCTGGTTCGCCAGAAGCGGCTTAGTCATGCTGGCCACATGACCCGGAAGCTGTACGCCGGCTCCCTCGGCCAATAAAGCGAGATGAGTGCCGCAACCCCAGATTCGGTCACGACTGGACCTAATGGTCAGGGGTCCCTTTACCTTTTTACCATGTAAGCCCAAAAGAAAGATACTACTTCTCCCTTTCTGGAACAGGTAAATTTTAGCATTTGAATTTCAATCTCTCCCTCCCTCACTCTTCTGGCTTCCTCTTGAGGCCTAGTCCCACAGCATCGGCATTTTGAACTTGCCCTGTTGTGTCCATTCCAAGCCTCCATTATGCCCTGCTGAATCCCAAGCACCCTTCCCTCTCCTTATGCAGCAATGGCAGTTCTTTCCACCTCTGTTTCCCTTTCCTTCTCCATCTCCATAGAATCAGCTAAGTTTTACCCAAACTTGAAATTAATGAAATTAATGATTTCACCAAGTCTACTCTTAGCTGAATACCACTCAAAGAATTTCTGTGTCGCCTGTACATGTATCCACTTGTCCCTGTATTTCTTACCAATCAAAGTGGCCTTTTCCACCTCAAGCTGTAATATGTGTTCCAATGCTGTCTACCTGCACCCCAGCCCCAAATTATTGGTATAAAGGTAAAGGGACCCCTGACCATTAGGTCCAGTCGTGACCGACTCTGGGGTTGTGGCGCTCATCTTGCTTTATTGGCCGAGGGAGCCGCCGTTTGTCCGCAGACAGCTTCCGGGTCATGTGGCCAGCATGACTGAGCCACTTCTGGCAAACCAGAGCAGCGCACGGAAACGCCGTTTACGTCCTCGCCGGAGTGGTACCTATTTATCTACTTGCACTTTGATGTGCTTTCGAACTGTTGGTTGGCAGGAGCAGGGACCAGACAACGGGAGCTCACCCCATCGCGGGGATTCGAACCGCCGACCTTCTGATCGGCAAGTCCTAGGCCCTGTGGTTTAACCCACAGTGCCACCCGCGTCCCAATTATTGGTATACTAGACCCCAGATCTTGGATAGCATGCTGCAGTTGGATCTATATGTACATGTGTATGACCAAGGCCTTAGTGTTCGCTCCTTTGTCCATGGCCTCTTGCAGCAAGGGACAATCAAAAGTAATTCATAATAAATTGTTCATATAAAATGTTTGTGACCATCGTCTTTTTGTGGAAACAAATAGTGGGCTTGGACTATGGAAATGGTTTTTGTTTTCAGTGTAAAATGTGAGCAGCTCTCACTCAAAGTTAGTAAAGGTTCTGTGCTTCTTCCATACTCAGCTATTTAGTGCTAACATAATTTTGCCAGACCTATGAAGCTTGACATAGACACTGAGGTCTGAACATGATCCTTTGTTGTTCACTTCTTTTTTTAGTTTTCACTGGATCAATATCTTTCACACAGCGAAGCATAATAAGATCGGCTGTGATTTGTTGCATGCCAAATGTTTCGGAAAGGGGAGATGCACGTGCGCGTTACAGTTCTCAGAGCTTACACAATATGCCTGCTACTGACATTTGAAATTAAGTATAAAACTTTTCCCTTTCCCTCAATAGCATGTAGGCAACCTAAAGGAGGCTGCCAAATGGATGGATGAGGCACAGTCGTTGGATACAGCCGATAGATTCATCAACTCCAAATGTGCAAAGTATATGCTGAGAGCAAATATGGTGAAGGATGCAGAAGAGATGTGTTCCAAGTTCACACGGGTAGGAGATATATTTTAAATAGAGGTTGGTTGCGTATTTGTTTTGAAAATTTCCTCTGTCAGTTTCAGATTTATTATTATTATTATTATTATTATTACTACTACTATAAGTCATTGGTAGCAGAATTGTATGATGGCAGGAATATATCTATGCAGGAAAAATTCGCCTAACTTCTAATTTAGCCAAGATAATAGTACTGATGAATTTTCAGGAACAGAATAGTTCTGCTTCCCCCCCACCTATAATCTTTAAATATATTTTAGCTATTTCACTGCAGTATGAAACAGCTTCATCATGAGTAACCCTGTCACAGTAAATGAATTACTCATGAGGAGGCTGAAAGTTTTAGTGGGAGCAAATTCCATGTCCATAGACTAGCCAACTAAAAGTCAGCATTTTCCATTAAGATGCATAGGCTAACTTGGTGGTGAAAGAAATACAGGCATCGTTACTACTGAAGACTACGTTTAAATTTCATAAATTATTAAATATACTACAGGCTATAATCCTGTACCCATTTACCTTGGAGTAAAAAGGTAAAGGTACCCCTGCCCGTACAGGCCAGTCTTGACAGACTCTGGGGTTGGTGCGCCCATCTCACTCTATAGGCCGGGGGCCAGCGCTGTCCGGAGACACTTCCGGGTCACGTGGCCAGCGTGACATCGCTGCTCTGGCGAGCCAGAGCCGCACACGGAAACGCCGTTTACCTTCCCGCTAGTAAGCGGTCCCTATTTATCTACTTGCACCCGGGGGTGCTTTCGAACTGCTAGGTTGGCAGGCGCTGGGACCGAGCGACGGGAGCGCACCCCGCCGCGGGGATTCGAACCGCCGACCTTTCGATCAGCAAGTCCTAGGCGCTGAGGCTTTTACCCACAACGCCACCCAAGTCCCTTGGAGTCTGTAACCTCCACCTCGGAGTAAGCCCAGTTTAACTCAGTGGGACTGGCTATTGGAACTGTATGTGCAGGATTGCATTGTAAAAATCTTTGAAATGTCTTCCCATTCAGGCAGTTCTTCACATTGCCAAATTTTCCATTGGCATTTGACCTTCATTTTGACTGGGAAGCCCAGCCAGATGGGCGGGGAATGAATATAATATAATATAATATAATATAATATAATATAATATAATATAATATAATATAATATAATATAATATAATATAATATAATATAATATTTTACAGTCACATTGCCAGTACGGTGTTGAGTGGTTGCCTTGATGACCACAGAAGGAAAGGAGTTGTTCAGATTTGCTTTTCTTGGACCTCAGTCCTTTACCCTCTTACCTAGGAGTAAGCCTCATGGAAGTGAATAGGACTTACAGTTGAGTAGCTATGTATAGGATTACCTTCTTAGTGTTGCACCTTGTATCTTCACTATTAAAATTCCCCGCCTTCTTGAGCTGTCAGTCATTAATTAAACAAGACCACATTTATAGCTTTTTGCACACAGTGTTTGCTACTACATGAGGAATATTGTCTGGTCATCTTAAGAACACCTCCCTTGTCTCTGCCTCTCTTACAGTGAAAGTGCCCGCATTCTCTTTCTGTATGAATGAAATACTGCCCTTCTCACAGACTTTTACCTTAGCTGAATAGAAAAAGTATGCATTAGGTAAAGCCTTTGGAAAAGGGAAAAGAATAGGATACTTTATAAGACTGGGGGTTGCCAATATGATGCCCTCCACGTATTGTTGGAGAACAACTCCTATCACCCGCTGCCTGACCATGGATTGTGGTGGTCAGGGCTATGGCAGTGGCTTGGTTCTGCAACATCTAAAAGCGCTACATTTGCTATCCCTGCACTCAATAATTGAAAAGTCCAGAAATCAATAATTATCTTCTTTTTAAAAGACATCTGAAGGCAGCCCTGTTTAGGGAAGTTTTTAATATTTAATGCTGTATTGATTTTAACACTTGATTGGAAGCCGCCCAGAGTGGCTGGGGAAATGCAACCAGATGGACGTGGTATAAAGAATAAATTATTATTAATTATTATTATTATCCAAAGAATTGTATCAGTTATTTATTGTTAAAGCATTCTTACAGGATATCATAGGGCTGTGTGTGTGTGTGTGTGTGTGTGTGTGTGTGTGTATGGATAGACAGATAGATAGATATCGCACATATACATATAAATGTAAACGACTATTGATCCCACACAATACTTTTTTATTTATTTCAGGAAGGAACTTCTGCCATGGAGAATCTGAATGAAATGCAGTGCATGTGGTTCCAAACAGAATGCGCTTTAGCTTTTCAGAGACTAGGGAAATATGGAGATGCCTTGAAAAAGTGCCATGAAGTGGAGAGGGTAAGTAGGTAAACAGATTGCTTTTTACCGCTTCTCATAAGCAACATGAGCTTTGTTAACTCGCCATCTGCTTTAGAGTTGCCAAAACACTTACCGTATTTTTCGCTCTATAACACGCACCCGACCATAACACGCACGTAGTTTTTAGAGGAGGAAAATCCGTAGGCATTCCCTCCATAACACGCACAGACATTTCCCCTTACTTTCTAGGAGGAAAAAAGTGAGTGTTATGGTGCAAAAAATACGGATTTCAAAAAAGCTGTAAGCACACCTAGAAAGCTGCCTTATTTGTCCATCTAGTAAACTGCATCATAAAAAATAGTATCCTCTTTTATTTTTTTTAAAGCACTTTTTTGAGATAACAGATGATCAATTTGACTTCCACACCTACTGCATGAGAAAGATGACACTCCGTGCCTATGTGGACCTCTTGAGGTTGGAAGACATTCTCAGACAACATGCCTTCTACTTCAAGGCTGCTCGCTCAGCAATTGAAATCTACCTGAAGCTATATGATAATCCGCTAGCCAATGAAAGCAAAGAACAAGAAGTAAATTCAGGTATTGAAGCAATAATTAAGATAGTGTGAGTATAAAAAGCTTTGTACAGAAGTGTTCACTGCTGAAAATGTAAAGCAGCGGTGGTGGTACAATGGTGCCTCACAAGACAAAATTAATTCGTTCTGCGAGTTTTTTCGTCTTGCTAATTTTTCGTCTTGCGAAGCACGGTTTCCCATAGGAATCACCAAAGTCTTCAAAAACCTCAAAAAAGGCTACCACACCGCGTGCTATGAGTTGCTCCTCGAAGTCAAGTCACAACTGCACCTCTTCAAGCAATGCACCCTGGGTATTAACGGTTTTAAGAAAAAGGAAACAAACAAACTTGCAAGCCCATAGGGAAATTCGTCTTGCGAAGCAACTCAAAAAACGGAAAACTCTTTCGTCTTGCGAGTTTTTCATCTTGCGAGGCATTCGTCTTGCGAGGTACCACTGTATATGTAAAGGAAACTTATTTTATACAGGGCTGGGGAGAATCATCTGCTGAACTGGATGTAAAAATAGCTTAATAATCAGTGCCGTATTAAGAATTTAAAACAGGGATTGCCAGCCTTTTTGTGCCCACATACACATTTAAAAACTGGGGAAACCGATTGCCATGCATACACCACAACCGTTGAACACACCTAAATCTGTTCTGTTGGCTACTGCAGGCACCAAGTTGATGGGCCCTGATCCAGCACAGAATTTAGATGGTTGAAAATCTTCATTTTAGGGCTATTGTTGTTTTGAAATTGTTTTTATTTGATTTTACAAATATAAATTTATAACAAAACCAAATACATATCCATACAGAGAGATTTCTCTGAATCTCAAGACTTTCCCCATCCCCTCCGTGGAGCCTATTGTCAACGTTTTCAACGGCATATTATTTCATAGTCTATATTTTGTACCTATCCATATTATCCATAGTATTTGTTACATTACAAATGAGATTAAAATCCTGCTAATGTTTTCATCAGCTCTCCTAAGTAAATTATAATTTTTCCCCATTCTTTCTTGAAGTTTTTGTCTTCTTGATCCCTGAGCTTTCCGGTCAGTTTTGCCATTTCGGCGTAGTCGGTAACAGCTTGGTTTGCCATTCCTCTCTGGTGTGGGGACTCTTTCTTTCCATCATTTTAGTTTTCTTAAGTGATTGCAGACAAAAGTCTGATTTGTATGTTAAGTTACTGCTAAAGTCTTGTTTTGACATTGTTTCCGTCGGTCAGACTATCAAGCTGCTGTTTGGGGCCTCCTCTGTTGTGGCTTTTACACTTGGCCTCATTTTCTCTAAGTTGATAAAACTGTATCTGGGCTACACCTCTTCAGACGGCAGACGGGTTCACATTATATATGTTCCTGTTCACCAAAAAAAAATTAAATGGAGGGACATTTGGTCATGTGAGCCAAAACCTGCTATCTAAAGTGGTATGTATCAGACAAAGCCTTGCCACTTGAATGAGAAGGCCCTTGGTTTTCATCCTTTGTTGTGCAGTTGAAGGAAAGGTGATGGTAGAACTTTTAGCCCTTAACTGAAATGTGGTACAACAAAACGCTTTCCTCTGGTGTTCACAGAACTACGTGTCATTTAGATCACTGCAGAAAGGAAAATCTGTTGTTGCTTCAAGCAGCAAAAGCGTTCACGTATGATGCTTCTGTTTGCTACCCTGTCAGAAAATATAGTTCTCTTAACTCACTGATGCTTCTGTGCATACACAGGCTGCGACCTATATAAATTTATAGGATTTCACACTTTTCTCCATTGTGCAAATTGTGGTTTATTCCTACAGTCTGCTTCCTATCTTTTAACCATAGCATATCTACCTCTTATCCCAAAATTGCTACGTTTTCTTGAGAAATTTTGATGAGGGACCTTGCCAAAAAGTTTCTGAACCTGAAGCACATAGTGTGTACTGGAGTGCTTATAGCTAGCTTTTAAGAATCCTGAAAGTTTATTTAAACAATAAATTAAGAGTTACTTCTTTTATTTGTTTATTTTGTGTTTCTGTATTGTAAAGGCATTTAATGAAGTGATATTTAAATATGACACTGTATATTTTTTTAATAAACCCGGCATTTTGTACGGTTTGTAAATCTCCTATTACTTGTAGAAAACCTTTCGGCCAAAGAACTTAAGAAGATGCTTAGTAAGCAAAGACGAGCACAGAAGAAAGCTAAACTGGAAGAGGAGAGAAAGCATGCAGAGCGAGAGAGGCAGCAGAAGAACCAAAAGAAGAAGCGAGAGGAGGAAGAGGAAGAAACCAGTGGTCCCAAGGAAGAATTAGTTCCTGAAAAACTGGAAAGGGTAGATTTGTTTCTCCTTTTCTGTATTTGTTAATCATCGCATATTCAAAACCTTCTTCACTGTGCCATATCAAACCAAAATATTTACAGGAAGGTTGGGGTCAGTTAACTCACTGGCCTGGCATGTAGACTGCACATATGATGTTCACAATGCGCCGCTTTGTCTCGAATGTGCCACCGGATCAAGCACATTCTGGGGATGTACATGACTGATCAGATGACAGACACATTGTACCTGCCGGAAGAGGGGCATCAAGATCAAAGCAAGCATTTTGCTGCTTTGCTTCTGAACTTTTAAGAGTTCTGTGAAACTTGGTTTTGCTCACATAATTCTCTTCCACTGGGCTCCTGTTCCAAACCTTTCTTGGTATCATTATGTTTGTTCAGCAGAGTTGCTTTTAATTCCTTCCTGTGTTTCATCTATTGAGTGTTGTTCCCAAGAATAGGCTTTATGGTCCTACATTTGTTCCCTCAACTTTGTCCCATCTTCCTTGCTACAGGAGAAGTGAACAGTCACATTGGGAAATCCCCTGTCTCTGAATAACAATGGGGTTATTTAGGTAGGGCATTAAGTTCTCTGCCCAGTGATGATGACAGAGCAGGGAGCCTGTTAACCTGAAACTTGCTTTCAGTTTCCCTCTATAGGGTGGATCCCAGGGAGAAAATGAACAGCTGTTGGGCATTTTGTAATTCCTAAAGTACCATTATATTGTAGTTGTTGGGATGGCTCGAAGTCCAAGATGCCAAGCTCCTTCTTAAGTATTTATATAACTCAACCTGTTTCGTCTTTTGGAAGGGCGGGTAACTATGATAAACACTATTAAATGCATTGTGTGCACAAATACATCAGTAAGATTATTGCAAGCTTGATAGAGACTTTTTTGGTATGACTCCAGTTTATAACTAACTTGAATTTCTTTTGACAGGTTGGCAATCCATTAGAGGAAGCTATTAAGTTCCTTATACCACTTAAGAATCTTGCGGCCGATAACATAGACACACATCTTTTAGCATTTGACATTTATTTAAGGAAAGGTAAAGTATATGTAATTTTGAAGCAGGATTGTGAAATAACAGGATGATTTTGTAATAGTTACATCTGTAGATTTATCCATTGTTAGTTTTCAGGTTATCTGTCTGCAAAAACACTAGTCATCTTTGGGCTTGACTTATTGGGTTTTCCATTGTCTCACCTTGGTCACAACTATTTGGCACTACTGCTCAAATTATTCAGTTTTCTTATTGCTCTCTGCACATAATGCCTGTCCTTAAATCCCTGCACTGGCAACCTTTTTGCTCCCAGTTTCTGCGCAAGCTTCTTATCAAGACCTCCCCCCATCCCCTTGTCTCTCCATTTTTATATAATAATAATAATAAATTTTATTTATATCCCGCCCTCCCCAGCCGAAGCCGGGCTCAGGGCAGCTAACAACAATCAAATAAACAAACAGTCAAATAATCACACATTCTAAAAATATTTCATTATAAAAATTAATTAAAATCAAATTGATGGCAACCGATTAAGCAAAATTCTGTGCAGGTTGCCAGAGGAGGGAGTCAGGCTGCGCCCTGACCAAAGGCCTGGTGGAACAGCTCTGTCTTGCAGGCCCTGCGGAAAGATGTCAGGTCCCGCAGGGCCCTAGTCTCTTGTGACAGAGCGTTCCATCAGATTGGAGCCGCAGCCGAGAAGGCCCTGGCTCTAGTTGAGGCCAGCCTAACCTCTCTGAGGCCTGGGACCTTGAGGATGTTATTATTTGCAGACCGTAGGTTTCTCTGTGGGGCATACCAGGAGAGGCGGTCCCGTAGGTACGAGGGTCCTAGGCCGTATAGGGCTTTAAATACCAACATATTCCTGTATTTTGGTTTCATTGGTCCAGCTCCACAATCCTTGGGTGTCCAAATGTCTCCTGCCACCTCAAACAACACCATTTCTTATTTCCTGCCACTTACACCTGAAACTTCCTCCCCATCGACCATCTCCCCTACTTCAAATCCTCCTCCTCACCTTTTCTTTGATGCTTTTGCTACACTGTCATCATTCTCATAACCTTTTATAACTTAAAGAACTTCACATTCAGCCCATCTACCCCTGCCTCCATTCACCTGCCCCTTCTCTGTTGTCTGCCTCAGGCCTGTTTCTTGGTTGTAAGCCCCCGTAATGGGCTGGCTGGGCACAGAGGAGTGGTGGGAGGCATCAGCTGGGGGACCCCCAAGGGAATCCCCAGAGGAAGAAGGCTCAGAGCCAGGGGACTGGTGATGGAATGGCAATGAGAGGTCAGAGGGAGAAGAAGGAGCAGATTTGGGAGGAGGTGGTGTCAGAAGAAGAAGAAGGAACGGGGTTTAGTGAGCAGGAAGAAGCAGTGGCAGAGAACAGTTCAGACTCGGAGGCTGAAGCAGAGGCTGGAGAAGATGGTCAAGAGACAGAGGGGAGACAGGTTCCTGAAGAAGCCAGGGAGTCTCCCCGTCCTGCTGCAACCACTTCTCTCCCCCTGCTCATCTAGAACACGCAGAGAAATGAAGAGTAGAACAGAGATTGGTTGTGCGCAGAGACAGTCTATGACTGCTTGGGAAAGGCCTTGGAGAGCAGTGGGACCTTCAGTCTTCGCAACTGCCTCATTCAGGCAAGACCTACTGGGAAGAGTTGCTCGGACTACTAGGCCTGCGCTTTTGGGGCTTCTCTGAATAAAGAGTTAACTTCTCTGACACTGTATTTTTTTTATTGCTGACCCACGTTTGACTTCAGCTCCTGGCAGCCCCATAGGGCAGGGGCCTGGCCTTGCCTTGTTCATAAGCTGTCAGGTGCATCTATAAATAATACGAGGTCTCCTTTATTTTGCATGTGACACATGAGTGAGCGTATGTGTGCAGAATGGTTGTAACACAGCAATACAAACAGATTATTCAAATGTAAATAACATTATAAAAACTAGTTCTTTATTCTTGTATTTATGCAGGAAAGTTTCTCTTAATGTTGCAGTCGGTTAAAAGAGCTTTTGCTATTGACAGTAATAACCCGTGGCTACATGAATGTTTAATTAAATTCTCCAAATGTGGTAAGTATAAGATAAATCTGCTGTTTGCACGCTATAAAACTGTGCTTGGAACACTGAAGTACAGTCTTGTCAGATGGTAACAACTATGTGCTTTGTTTTTTTTTACTTTTTTAGTGTCTGATCATAGTAATTTGCCAGAAATTGTGAACAAAGTCCTAACCCAAGAAATGCAGAAGATTTTTATTAGCAAAGATTTGGAAAGTTTCAATGAAGAATTTCTCAGACGCAATTCTACCTCCATACGGCATCTGCTGTCAGGTTGGTTTATTTGTGTTTTAAAGGATGACATTATGCCCAGCCTGTGTTTTATTGTAGGACTTGAAGCAGGTTCAGGAGAAGAGCCCTGCTCCACAGACCAAAGGTCCATCTAGCCCAGGACTCTGCTCCTGACTGTCAGCATCGCCCTTGAGCCAGTGTCACCAACTGGACTCATCCACTCAGCCCCGACTGGGCTAGGCGAGCTGGGTAGCACTTCCAGAGACTACCTTCTGCACAGGAACAGGTCAAAGTGCTGTGGACTCACAGCTTAGAGTTGTGAGCACCGGATTCACTCCCACAAGAAGACAGTCGTCGCACAGCAGAGTATAGCAGAGTATAGCAGAGCACAAACGACCCGGAGAGCAGCTCTGTAGAATATCTTCTTTATTCTATCTACAACTAAATACACAACTATGTACAGAGCTAAATGAGGTCTAAACGAAAAAGCTGAACTGCACTGAGTGTCTGCAGCTGCTCTTAGCAGCAACCTTATCTATACACACGATCTGTCTCTAACACTTAGTCTCTCTCTCTCCGACACTTTGATGTGAGGCTGGAGCGGAATAAGTAGAGAGCAGAAACCGCCCCTCCTCTCTGAAGAATCAGCAGAGAACATCAGCAGATTCTTGGATATGGGAGGGGTGAATTCTCCTCACTGACAACCATAAACCTCTGGGAGGCTCCTAAGAAGGCTTGAAGGCATCTTGAAGTTGGTCAGTCACCATGAATTCAAGTTCTTTAAGGTCCTCTGTCTTCTAAAGCTGGTGACAATCGTTCAGATAAAACCAGATGCTCTGGCTCATTAGAGACTTCCTGGTTTATTCACTCCATACCCTCCAAGTGTCCCTATTTTCCAGGGACAGTGCTGAAATCACGAAAGCCATTCCAGGGTTTTTATTTGATCCCGGAATGTCCCTGTCCTCTGCCTATGCTTCTGCCGCTAAGCTTAGGGAGGAGGAGGTGGTTCTTGGCCTGAGCTGCGACGCTGCAAGGGAGCATCCCATTGCCTCTCTCTGGTCGCTGGTGCTAGCCTCCTCCCCTGGGCTGCTCAAAGTGGCTGCTGGGGAGCAGGCAAGGAGGAGGGGCTGTGGAGGCCCACCCAGTCTTTTGTGACGCACCGGCTCAGAGGGCAGGAAGAAAGGGGAAGCGGAACAGAGTGCAAGGAGTCTTGATTTATTTATTTTTAAGCTGAAATGATGTTTATTTAAATCTGAGCACATCGAGAAGTCCTTATGCTACCAGCACACAAGCTCCACCAACTTCTTTTATTTTTTCTTCTGCTTTTCTGCTGAAGAACTTTGCTTTTGCAACTTCAGGTTGTTTGGGCAGTTTCCCCTTGCCCAGGACTGTATAATAACCTGAGCGCACAACATCAATTACAGGTGATAATCCAGCCAGATTTTTTACATACTTGAGCCTTGTGTGCTCACTAAAAAGCGTCCACAGTTTTTCCAGGCAGACTGTAGGATGGAAGTGCTGGTTTTTCTTCAAGTGGTAATCCTTTCCAAAATAACCAGGATGGTATCTATCAAACTTAATTCTTGTGGTGGTGCAGACCTCCATCATTACCACGTCATCCAGGATGCTTTCTCTGCTTACCAATACGACCATGGTCGGGGCTGACGTGACCTCACAGTTTCCTGGTCTTCCTCAGCCTTGAAGACATCTTGGCAGCTCCAAGGAGATAAAGGAAAAGAGTGCTCCTCTCCCGAGATTTCACGGAAAGGAAGGAGTCTTGGTTTTTTAAAACAATGCTTTGTGTGTCCGTGTCTAATCTTGCCCCTTTCTAAAATTTATGTATTGGTTTGTGTTTTTCTTTCTGCAAATCTACCGAAGAGTAAAATAAAATTGGGATTAAGGGGTTTTCGCAGGACGGTGGAGGGGGTATCTCTCGTCTGCTGTTGCTCCACAGCCATTAGTATTCAGAGACAGAGTACCTCTGAACATGGAGCTCCCATGTAAACAGTATGACTAATAGCCATGGTACATTTCTTCTCCATGAATTGGAGAATTTGGCAAACACTCCAGCTGGTGGCAATGAACTCCATAACTTGGGTGAAGCAGCCCTTCCACCGTCTGGAATGTGCTGCTGGTCAGTTTCATTAGATGATTCTTAGCATTATCACTTCCATGTTCAGAAGGAAGGAAAGTCTAAATCAGGCATGGCCAAACTTGGCCCTCTAGATGTTTCGGGACTACAACTCCCATCATCCCTAGCTAACAGGACCAGTGGTCAGGGATGATGGGAGTTGTAGTCCCAAAACATCTGGAGGGCCAAGTTTGGCCATGCCTGGCCTAAATGAAGACTGTGAGAACTTGAAGAAACATTGCTAATTGTTGTCTTCATCATTTTGCCATTTTATATATGTGTTTAGTCTAGCACCAGTCTTTATGGGTTGAGGATTTCCATCTCTGTCGTCCGCATTGTCTTCTATTATTAGAATGCCTTCCCCCATTACTTCATCAGGTCTTTCCCATGGGATTTTCTTACTCTATTATCTTTTTCTTTTGTGTGGTGTCTATTCTTAGTGGCTTCCGATCCGTAACTCACAATTTCAGATCGTTAGCATGGCTCTTGCTACATTTGCTGCCCTTTAAAAGTCATGTTTATTGTTAAATACACAGCCAAATTACAAAGCTTAATTACTATAATGAGGTAACTGTGGGTAATTGAACTTAATTTTCTCTTGTCTTCATTAATTGCTTTAGTACCTATGGCAAATAAAAAATATATTCAGATTTTGTGTCATGGTCCGCCTTTAATTTAGACTTATTGGAGTTCAACGTGTAATGGTTGCAGTGAGAATTTGAAGTCAAATACCCGGTTCTGAGTGAAGTAAGGTTTTTTCCCCTCCCAGAACCTCAGAAAAATTGAGGTCGTATTTTGCTGGCTTCTCTCTGGCCCTACTGCAGCTTAGGCTGGACCTACAGTGGTACCTCGGGTTACATACGCTTCAGTTTACATACACTTTAGGTTACACACTCCACTAACCCAGAAATAGTGCTTCAGGTTAAGAACTTTGCTTCAGGATGAGAACAAATCGTGCAGCAGCGGCGCAGCAGCAGCAGGAGGCCCCATCAGCTAAAGTGGTGCTTCAGGTTAAGAACAGTTTCAGGTTAAGAACGGACCTCCGGAACGAATTAAGTACTTAACCCAAGGTACCACTGTATTGATATAAAATGGGGTGGCCTTTGATGACATTATGGGTGAATTTACTTTCTTGAGCGTCTTTGAATCCAGTATGGTGAACTTTGCTTTGTTGTAACTTGCTGATTTGACAGTCCTTGTTGCCTTGCTATGATGTCAAGTTGGTTTTTTTGTTTTTTTGCAATGCGCACAATGCATGTTTAGTATTAGTGAAAACTGAAGCAAAACATATCATTAAGTTCTCCCTTTGAATGGTTTCCCTGTTCATAAATCTATGCCACTTCTTTTTCAGGTGCCAAGATGATGTATTTCCTGGACAACTCAAGACAAGAGAAAGCTATTGGCATTGCGACTAAACTAGATGAAACTATGACGGATAAAAATGTGAAGGTAAATCATTATTACGATTGTGAAACTGAAGTTTCTAGATAGCATGCTGTGGTGAATAGTGCATGAGGTGACATGTACATGAGCAGATGTAGGGAACCTTTAGCCCATGGGTAGGCAAACTATGGCCCAGGGGCCGGATCTGGCCCAATCGCCTTCTAAATCTGGCCTGCAGACGGTCCAGGAATCAGTGTTTTCACATGAGTAGAATGTGTCCTTTTATTTAAAATGCATCTCTGGGTTGTTTGTGGGGCCTGCCTGGTGTTTTTACAGGAGTAGAATGTGTGCTTTTATTTAAAATGCATCTCTGGGTTATTTGTGGGGCATAGGAATTTGTTCATTTCCCCCCAAAAAATATAGTCCGGCCCCCCACAAGGTCTGAGGGACAGTGGACCGGCCCCCTGCTGAAAAACTTTGCTGACCACTGCTTTAGCCCTTCTTATGTTGTACTGCAACTCCCATCACCCCTGGTCATTGGCCATGCTTGCTAGTGCTTATGGGAGTTGTAGTTTAGCTGATGCTACCCCATTCCTGTATTAAACGGGAAGGTAAACGGCGTTTCCGTGCGCTCTGGTTTCCATCACGGTGTCCCGTTGCACCAGAAGTGGTTTAGTCCTGCTGGCCACATTACCTGGAAAGCTGTCTGTGGACAAACGCCGGCTCCTTCGGCCTGAAAGCGAGATGAGCGCCGCAACCCCATAGTCTCCTTGGACTGGACTTAACCGTCCAGAGATCCTTTACCTTACCTATTAGAGGATAACACATGGAAGAAAACAGTATTTTGACTTCCAGTAGAAAAGAAAAAAGATCGCAGCAGCAGCCCTACACTTGAGAGAGGAGCTAATAGGGAAGGGTGTCTCTGTTGGGATTATTTTGTGGAAAACATCCCAATTTAAAAATAATCTTTTTTTATCTCTTCAGACTTTAACAACAGTTTTGGAGTCCTTACTTGATGGCAGCTTTGGACCCAGCCCCACCCAGAGCGATGAGTATCGGCTGGCCTGCCACAAACTCTTTCCTTTAGCATCTGCATTTGTCTCTTCCACGAAGGAAGATGATGGTAGCTTTGCATCGATCAATCATACAGCCATTCATCACAATGTGCTGTCCAATGAAATTTAAAGCCGAGCAGTGGGATTTGTGCTCTCTTCCAGACTGGTTGAACACAGTTCAGGGTTTCTACTTCCGAACACATTGGAAAAATTCACACAGGCAGTTGGATGAAAATGTCCTGTGCTATGAGCTCATTTCTCTCAACAGGAGCTGCTGATAATTTATGTAGACATCTATCTCTGCATAATACTGGTTATGTTTATATTTGTACAGTTATGGATCTTTTTATCCAAAATCATGGACGCAAGAGATTGACCATTTACATGAATGCTCTTACATATTCAAATAAATACAGCCACTTCTTATAAAACCTATTGGATTAGCAAACTTGGCAAGTTAAAAGGGTTATCATACTTGTCCATTGTTTTCAGCTTTTTTTATTTGTTTATTTCAAAGCACAAATCCTAATTATGGGTGTGGGCAATTTTCTGTTTATTTAAAGCATTTTATGGAAACTGCTTAATTCGGAGAGCTTATTTGTGTTTTTAAATTGGTATGCTTTTTTTTTAAAAAAAGCTATAACCTCCTTTTTCTCGTAACTATTAGTTTGAACTGTTTATTAAATATTTTTGAACTATTGAATACCCGCTATTACTGTTTAGATACTTGTTTCTTCACCACTTACAAATTTTGAAATATTATTCCACTTTTTTTGTGGGGGGAGGGTACGACAACATAGAATGTGGCCAATCCCAGGTGATAAGTTATGTTTAAATATGATGTTGAGCTCTGTTAAAACTCACAAGAAGTGAACTTCAGTTTTTGCTGAAGTATTGATTTAAGTGCTATAAAGCAATTAGTGGTTAATATTTGCTTTAACAAATTTAAATGAGCACAATTAGTTTGACTACAAATCACAGTTAATATTTTTCTTTGTATTTTGGTGCATTGATCCAAATGGATTATGTCTGCAACATATCAAAGTTCTAAGTCAGCCATCTTAAATGTTTTACTTCACGGCATCAATGGCTATTCATGACAACTTTATATAAACTGCTGTCCAAACTTAAAATACACCCTGGCTTGTACAGAAAATCCATTTTCTGAAAAATAATCGAACCAGTTTATTTTCCTTTTTATGGTTAATGTAAATATTTAAGTAATATTACTTAGGCCCTATGCAAAATCCAAGAAGGGAAGTTTTATCAAGACAGACAGTTATCTTGAAGACAGTCTCTTCTGTCATCTGTTTAGAATCAATAGTTGAATGAAAAATTCACTGTAAAATAATGCCAACCAATGTAATGCTGTAATAAATTATTTTGTACACATTGGCTCTGGTTTTGTGTTTTTATATATATTGAATGTTTATTTTTACGGGGCCGTGGTCATGAAATCTCTCTTTTAAAAACTATGAAAATGATGACCACAGGATGCTGCCTTAGACCAAATCAGACCATTGCTCCATCTAACTCAAAATTGTCTACTCCGACTGGTAGTAGCTCTCCAAGTTTCCAAATAAGATATTTCCCCCAGCTCTTATCTGAAGACAACAGGGATTAAGAACTTTAGGTCCTTCCGCATTCAAGGTAAATGCTCTACCACTGAGCTGTGGAATTTTTGAGCCACATGTTGACCTGGAGGGGGTTTCTTGTAGATCAGAACTTACCACCACCATGTGATGGTCTTGTCTGTCGGCAGTGGTTTTCTAAGGCAGAGTTTATCCATCAGGTTATTAGGAAAGATCCACATCTCCCATTAGTAAATGTGTGTCAACAACAATAAGAACCTGAAGAACAAGCCTTGTTGGTTGATGGACACTTGTTTCACCTTTGCTAAACATTGGAGAGACTTAGAAGGAAGACTGATTGATTGATTGATTGATTGAATTTATATACCGCCCTATACCTGAAGGTCTCAGAGCCGTTCACACAACCTCCTCCTGCACTGGTTTAATTGAGCTCCTCTTTCAGATCCAAATGCAGAACACTGGGTTTTGTGAAGGTTTCTCTGGGGTTTCGGTGTTAACTAATTCTAATATCCATTGTGGGATATTCATGCATCTCAGATAGTGAGAAATGAAATATGTAAGAAGTCTCTGAAGAAAACAAGAAAGGCAAAAGATGAGTTTTATAAACAAATGCACGCATGCATACACACATATTCTATATTGCTTTGAGGAGCTCACTTCCAGGTCACCGATTCAAAACACAGCTTTTAGCATTTGTTAATTATCGTGTTAATGCCTCTGTGATTTCTTAGGTTAAGATGCCTTCTTGGCTCCCGCTCAAGTTCTGCTGTCAGACATCTGTTCACTTTACAAAATCCACAATCGTAGTGAAGTTAGACTGCCAATTTCAGTAGCAGCTTCTGGGTTTGAATTTATCTGATTCTTGTAATGTGATGTAATAGAAGCAGATTGGTAAAAGCTCACTTTCTTGAGTGACCTGCTAAGTCACAGACTTATTTATCTATTTATCCCCTTCCCCTTTTTATGAAGATTACCCACCCTGGGATCCCACAGCTAATTCTCCCCTGATCTCCTCACTGGCCTAAATAGGACTAATTTAGCCAGCTAGCCCTGGTGATCATCTAATGTTTATTGGATGGATTTCCCCCCTAAATTTATTTTTGAATTCTGGATTTATTGTTACTCACATTTTATACTGTATTTTAAGCTGTTTTTTGTTGCATCAACTACCGGTAAGTGTTTAAATTTGTTATTAGCTGCCCTGAGCCTGGTTTTCTGAACCGGGAAGGGTGGGGTATAAATAAATTATTATTATTGATGGCATGCTATAGAATAAAAGTTCTCTTAATGCTTACAGTAAATAAATATAAAGCAATCATTTTTTGGCTGGAAGGTTCTTGGGGTGATCATGTTTGCTTTGCACTGAAAGAAGGGAGTTGTTGTTTAGTTGTTTAGTCGTGTCTGACTCTTCGTGACCCCCTGGACCAGAGCCCACCAGGCACTCCTGTCTTCCACTGCCTCCTGCAGTTTGGTCAAACCCATGCTGGTAGCTTCGAGAACACTATCCAACCATCCCGTCCTCTGTCGTCCCCTTCTCCTTGTGCCCTCCATCTTTCCCAACATCAAGGTCTTTTCCAGGGAGTCTTCTCTTCTCATGAGGTGGCCAAAGTATTGGAGCCTCAGCTTCAGGATCTGTCCTTCCAGGGAGCACTCAGGGCTGATTTCCTTCAGAATAGAGAGGTTTGATCTTCTTGCAGTCCATGGGACTCTCAAGAGTCTCCTCCAGCACCATAATTCAAAAGCATCAGTTCTTCAGCGATCAGCCTTCTTTATGGTCCAGCTCTCACTTCCATACATCACTACTGGGAAAACCATAGCTTTAACTATACGGACCTTTGTCGTCAAGGTGATGTCTCTGCTTTTTAAAGAAGGGAGTACTGCACATTAATGCCTGCTCACCGCAGCTCAGCCCCCTGACCTTGGCTTTCAGCAGAAGAGCTGGAGGGAGATCCATGGGGCAGGAACCTGCGGCGCAAGGAGGAGCCTTGGGCAACAGGGCCGCTCAGTCCCAGGAAGGAGCCTCCAGAGGTGCGGCTGTGCACTCACATGCTCACTGTTCAGAGCGGCTCCATGGGGGGGGGGCAGAGCCATCAGACCTCTTGGGCATGGAGGCAAAATACTTTGATGGGCCCCTCCTTGTAGCCTGCCTTCCTTCTCATAGCTGTCAACCATCCCATATTTGGCGGGAAACTCCCTTATCTCAGCGCTGTGTCCCGCTGCTGTCCTGGATTGATGATGTCCCTTAAATTTCCCGGGTTTCATGCTCGCCCAGCTCGGGAGGGAAGCAGCAGCTTGGGGTCTTCCACCGCGCGAGAGAGCGTGCGCATGAGCTGCCATGTCTCCGTCTCTCCCTTTCCCCCCTCAGGGGCATGTTGTGAGGAGACGGGTGGTGGTGGGCAGGCAGGCAGCCCCTCTCTTGTGAGACTTCCGCCGTGCTGCCAGGGGAAGCCAGAGGCGGCAGCGGCGACTGAGGAGGCAGACTGAGGGAGGAGGAAGAGGAGGGGATGGGGAGGGACGCAGAAGGGCGACGCTTCAGCGGCCGTGGCGGCACCGCAACCACCTCATGCCAGGCTTGTGGGCGGCGTGGGCGAGAGTCTCCCTCCCTCCCTCTCTCTGGCGGGAAAGGGCCGATGGAACTCCTTGCGCCAGGACGATGGCAGCCCCGACGTGCTGCTTAGCGTACCCTCCAACCAGTGCAGCATCTTAATGTGGTGATTTCCCCCTCTGCATCCCTTTCATAACTCTATTTTTATAAATCATTTGTCCATCCAAAGTTCAAATTTGTACCACAAGTTTTCTGTCAATCCTACCAATGTATGTAACTCTTGACAATAGCTTTTCCAATAAATTATAAACTTTCCCCCTTCTTTATTAAAGAGGTCCTTTTCCTGGTTTCTAATTCTGCCTGTAAGCTTTGCCATCTGTCGTTCATCAGTTTTGTCCGCCCCTCTTCTTTGGTCGGAGTTGTAGAACCTTAGGATCATTTAGTCCAATCCCCTGCAAAACACAGTCAGTGGCAGCAAAAGCAGCCTGGCTCCATCGGTGCCAGATTTCTGTATGAGCTAAGCCAAAATCCCTTATTTTGGCTGCTGATCCCTTATTTTCGAGGCTGCTGGTCCCTTATTTTCAAATCTGTAAGTTGACGGCTACGTTCCTTCTGCATTTGCAGAAACACTCTTATTCCGAAGATACTGGGAGCAATGCACCAAAGAGAAATCGTGCACTATACAGAGCATGTTGTTGTTTAGTTGTTTAGTTGTGTCCGACTCTTCGTGACCCCATGGACCAGAGCATGCCAGGCACTCCTGTCTTCCACTGCCTCCTGCAGTTCGGTCAAACTCATGTTCGTAGCTTCGAGAACACTGTCCCACCATCTCGTCCTCTGTCGTCCCCTTCTCCTTGTGCCCTCCATCTTTCCCCACATCAGGGTCTTTTCCAGGGAGTCTTCTCTTCTCATGAGGTGGCCAAAGTATTGGAGCCTCAGCTTCAGGATCTGTCCTTCCAGGGAGCACTCTGGACTGATTTCCTTCAGAATGGAGAGGCTTGATCTTCTTGCAGTCCATGGGACTCTCAAGAGTCTCCTCCAGCACCATAATTCAAAAGCATCAATTCTTCGCCGATCAGCCTTCTTTATGCTCCAGCTCTCACTTCCATACATCACTACTGGGAAAACCAGAGCTTTTACTATATGGACCCTTGTTGGCAAGGTGATGTCTCTACTTTTTAAGATGCTGTCTAGGTTTGTCATTGCTTTAATGGCAGCCAAATCAGATGGGAGCTGGTTTGAATTCAAAAGCATCAATTCACTGGAGTAGCATATGCTCTGTATTGATGCTACTCCAATGAAAACTTACTAAAACAGCACCCTGCAGTTTAATCGGCGATAACCGCAAGTGCGCGCACGGATATCCCCATTTGTACGCCGCCCTGCGCGCCCCAAGACCGTCGGGCGGTTCTCAGCCGGCGTCGCTGGGCGGGGCGCCGGGGAGCCTTCCCACCTCCCTCCGCCGGAGAGACACAGAGAGAGACGGGGCGGGGAAGAAGCAGGCTCCGTGGGCGGCCCCTGCCTCTGCCTCCCGTTCCCCGACGGCGGCGGCGGCGGTTCCCGATCGGCTCCGTCGGAGGGGGAATTGGGCGCCTGTGGCTCGACGACTCTCTCTCCGCCCGGCGGCCATGCAGCGTCCTGAGGAGCAGCAGCAGCAGCAGCAGCCCTGGGGCGCCTTGGAGCCGTCGGGGCGTCGGGGAGCAGCGGAGCTCGGCGGGCGGAGGCTCCCCTGCCTCTCCGCCGACGGCAGCGTCTCGGCCAGGCGGCCGCCGAGCCGGGCGGCGACGGAGGGCCCTCGCTGCTCTCTCGACGGGGCTCCCGGGGACCTGGCGGAGGAGCTGCGCGAGTTCGACGCCGTGCTGGACGCCTTCTCTCCCGGCGCCCAGGAGCGCCGCTTCCCCGGCGAGGAGCCTCCGGACTCCCTCTTCCGCCTCGACGCCCACAGTGAGTTCATGTTCTGCTGCTGCTGCCAGGAGGGAGCTCTCCCCCTTTATTTCAGCCCCCTCTTCAAGGGATCCTCGGCCGGTCGTGGGCTCAAGGATCTCTGGGGGATCCTGGGCTCACCTCCTGCCCGTCCTTTTGCTCGACGGACACGCGTCTGCCCCCCAGAAAGCGCTTGCTATGTCGAGCACTTCAGGGGGCAGCTGAAGTCGACACGGTCGTGTGCATGAATGATGGGGATTCAGTTGCCCAGTGCAGAAATGGCTCTGAGTGTCAGCTGAAGTTCCCGGTTCAAGTCCAGCTCTATGGATCACACACACGGGGCTGCTTCACCTGTCATGGGCATTTGAATGTTAGTGCGCTGAATCTTGCTTGCTTGCTTAAAATGTGCGGATAGATGTGCAGTCCTGTGAAACTGACTGCTGTTCTTCCTGCCTTGGCAAATAGGAGGTGCCCGCTCCGAATGGTCATCTATGGACTTAATTCTGGGTTGGCACTTAGCCTCCCCCTCCCATGCATTTGAGAACCTCAGGTGTGTTGCAGCTTAGTGTCAGTGTTCTTCTGAAAAAGGTGCTGTCTTGACCTTTATCTTTTGCATCTCTGCTCTGATAGGCTCCCAAAATTGTTTCTTATTTACAAAAAAAACCTCTTTACGACAGATGCGTTTTCTGACAGTTTGCTCAGTGCCATTCATAGCAGAGCCGGGACTTGACTGCTGCACTTGAGCATTAACTGCTCAAAAACATTTGCTTCCAGCAATTTGCTGCCCAAAGCCGTCCGCTTGCTTACCCGACTTTTTCTTGAGAGAGGAATGCTTCTCATAGCTATTTTTACCTGACTTGGGACACAGACACCCCCACCCAACAGAAACAAAAGCACAGCTTTGTTTTGTGCCCGTGTTTTTCCTGCTGATGATATTTATTGCGATCTCTCTTGTGTCATTAAAACTCTGGTGGTTGGGAGATCTAGTCCTAAGTCCCTAGAATTCACTGGAGTAGACTTGTATAGAAAAGTGCTAAGAATCTCCATGATTGGCCATGGAAGCAGCTAGGGCTGGGCAATATCAACTTTCCAACATCGCAATGTATCACCAGCTAAAGAATGTGATCATAGTGATCTCAGAATCAGAGAATTGTAGAGTTGCAAGGATCCCTGAGGATCATCCATTCTGGGATCAAACCGGCAACCTTGGCGCTATCAGCACCATGCTCAAACCAACTGAGATCCATTGTGATGTTGAAAAGGAAGGAGCGTCATTTGGCCCCGTCCCCACGTGGCGCTGATGTGAAACCGCCTCAACTCCCCCCACTGCCAGCACCCGGCTCAGGGAGGAAGGAGGCAGCTGGAGAAGGAAACTAAGGCTCGACAATATACCTCTGGGTGAAGGTGCCATCATGGTCTAGCCCTCAAACCAGTCCTGGACAATGGGTTGATACATAGCCCAGGCCTAAAAACAGCATCTGCACTGTGTTGCCTGTGAGGTGCCTCGCAGTATTGAAGTCCTCTTATCCCGAAAAGATAAGCAGGGTACTCCCACCCGTTCTTCAATGGAACGGCAGAACATCTGGAGGGATCTCTAGAGAACGGGGTTGCTTCAAACCACAGCTGTAAGCTTGTTCCATAAGTGCCAGTTCCTAGGGTCCCGGGTCCCTTCACACGCACCTCAGTAAAATATTTGAGGGGGCTGGTCTTGTGGTAGCACCAGGTGACTGACAGATGGGTGACCCTACCTACCTGTCAAAGGGGACTGTGGGGAACCTAATGGTTTGGGGAAATAGCCATCCAGCCCACTGACTAGAAATCGTTTCCCAAATCTGCAGTGCGGCATAATTTAGCACACACAAAATGAGAATTCTGTTTCTTAAAAAAGAAAACACAAAGCAAATGTGCCGCTGCTGTATAAAGATATTTGGAACCACACATGCAATATTTGGAAAAAAGACTTCTGTTGCCCTGCCAGCCAGCCTGTCCTCCTCTCACAGCTTCCATTCAGACAACTTTTAATACCATCCTTCTTGCTACGATGTCGTTTGACCACAATCATATTCCAAAGCAGCAATGAAAATCCAAATTTAATAATGCCTGAAATATTGCCACAATAAAGCATATGAAATAGGGGCTAAAGCACCATGTCCAGTCTGTTGAGGGGGTAGAACGAGGGAGATCACCAAAAATGGTTGTTGGGTTCTCAAGAAGATGATTTAGCTCTAGGGCAGGGATGGGGAGCTTGTGGTCCTTCAGGTCCGGCCAGGGATCACAGGAATTGTAGTCCAGCGACATCTGGAAGGATACAGGGTCTCCATCGTTGTGTATATCCATCTCCTCAGAGTATTGCAGAAGAACGATGTCAATCAACATTTGATGATCTCCTTCTACCGGTCCACAATAGAAAGTGTCCTTTCATACTGCATCACAGTGTGGTACGCTGGTTTGACATCAACTGATAGGATGTGCCTACAGAGGGTGGTGAATATAGCACAAGATATTATGGGCTGTCCCGTGAATCCGCTGGATGAAATAGCAGAAGAATGCTGCCTCAGGAGAGTGAGGAAAATTCTCAGGGATGATTCACACCCTGGCTGGCACTTTCTTGATCTCCTGCCCTTGGGCAGAAGATATAAAAGCATGATTAGTCACACCAACAGGGTAAAGAACAGCTTTTATCCGTTGGCTGTTAGGCTGCTGAATGAAAAGATAACAACAGGGCAACTGACTTTTGGGTTTGGCGGGTGTGCATCCGTAAACGAGGGGAATTAAGACTAAGAGAGCTGAGTGGGGGGTGCTTGTGTAATCTCACTGTATGCACGTTGTACAAGTGACAATAAAGTATTTCAATTATATAAAAAGACAAGTCAGGTCTGGGTGTGTTTAAACCCTCATCAAATTGGGAGGAGGCAGACTTCTAGTTACATGGACATGCCTTGATTTCTTCCTTGGTATTCTTGAATGGCAGTACAGTATAAAGAAACGACAATGACCTTTTGTAAAGAAATCCGAAAGGCGTAGCAGGATTAATAGAGAGGGCCTTTATTCTAGGGAAATGCCCAGATGTCATAACTTGACTGCTTCTCCTCCTTGGCCTTCTGTGACACACACTGCTAAATTTACAACCGCTCACAGTCCAGTACTGTTCAAACATCGACTCTCCCTCTTTGAATACAAGTTTATTTCCCTTTTTGTCTCTGTAGCGAAACTGTGGTGCCAAATTCATTACCCCGCCGTTTCCTTGGTAACACTTATGCGAAATGTCAGTGTGGGAGAAGCCAGGCCACAAGGAGACATGCTCTAAAAACACAAATCTGCAGCAACCGCAGTATTAAAAAAAGAAGAAGAAGGCTGCTAGGTGGTATTTTGTCTGTAAACAACTTTTATTGGATGGAACAGCAAGCCACCTTACACATAGTCTCTCCTCTGGCTTCCTGCAAATTCATATCGGCTTCTTCTGATCTCTGCTAGCTAGTAGCTTAACCACAAGCCAAGAAAAGCATTCGACCAGCTCTTTCTACAGATCCTCCCTCTCTCTGTTTTGGGACAAGGGCTGTGACTATACTGTGTCCGTGTAACCATCTGCATTGCGCAGTGGATCGATAACTGAGAGTCTTGCTAGCTAACCTCCCCACTTTGCCTTTGACCTGCCCACTCCGTGTGTGATCATGATGGGTTCCAGAGCAGGAGATACTAGGTGTAGGTTCTAGATGTAACTGCAGCCCCAATGTGAGGACCCAGCACTGGAGCTCCTATTGCCTTCTGGCCCTTGGGATCAAACAGTGGTCTCTCCTTACACAGCAACCTTTATTTCTTCAATGTAGAATTTGCAGAAGAGTTGGGTGTAGTTATTATAAATGCTCTATATGGCCATTTCCTCTTGTGACCTTCTTTGGAGCAAAGTATGGAAGATGCGTTCATGCGATTTAAACAGATTTGCGAGCTAAGATTTGTCTAAATCCAATTCTGAACGGACTAAAGACAAAAGCTAAGGCTGTCCCTTGTCATCACTGTTATGTATTCGCCTTGGTTTCAGAACCATTAGCTACAAAAATAATCAGTTAATTTTTACATCAAAACTAATTCCCAGAACTTATTTATCTAGTCACTACTCTGAGGCAATAATAGAGTTTTCCATTTGTGGGCGAACAGTATTGTCACTGCAACTATCATGTAGAAGGTTAATCTATATGTTCTGTACTGACTGATTGAGATGTGCAATTTCAGAACAATAGTAGGGAATCTAATATTTTAGACATTAATCTTATAATAATGTTCCAGTACGTATTTCTGTCTCATTTCTATTTCAATATATTCTTTTCTATACAAAGATGAAATGCTTACTGTGCACATTAGTAAGACGTCCTTGTGAAATATAAATGGGAGATCTAGGGGTATTTATTAAGTAAGTTAAATTCATACTACATGTTTGTAGTAATTCTTAGCTGCTCGTTTCTCTGTCTCTCTTCCTGGATTGGAATCAAGGTGTATTTGCTTGCGTTCTTCCAGCTTCCCTCACTGCTGGAAGAATAGCTGGGCAGCGGACCTACAGTAGATAAGCAGTACCATCAAAAGAAGGAAGTTGTGCATGATTGTGCAGCAAATTGGAACTGGCCATCCCTGTGTGGTTCTCCTGAACCAGGGCGCTTAATGCCCAAGAGCTCCTCCATCTGGAAACGCCTAGTTTATGCCAGCAAGGTTGGTGGGTGTCTGAATCTCTGTGTGTAAATATGCCAAAAGCAGCATGTTCACACTGGAGATGGAGGGAAAAGGTGGTGTTCCAATAACACATTAATGAGCCATAGAAAGACTTTCCACTCAGAATCCTGAAATGCCCACTAGTGGGCCGTAGGGACCAGGTTGACAACCCCTGTTCTGTACGGACAGTTAGTTGCAGATGTAAAGAGAGTTTGGGTGGCATCTGCACTTGACCAGGAGTGGGGAACATCTGGCCAGATTTTGCTGGAACTCCAGCTCAGATCAGCCCCAGCCATCACGGCTGGTGGTCAGGGTGGATTGAAGTTGGAGCCCAACAACCTCTGGAGGGCCACAGGTTTGCCCAGCCCAATAATTACCTATTCATGGCACAGATTTCAGTGGGTTGTTGTCAGAACTGGAGCATAACCTTGTGAAGGCATGGATTTTGTGGCTTGTATCCTCCAGGAGACTTTGATATTGTGCTGGATTGTAAAATGCTCTGAGGATTTAGCTAGTTCTGCTGACTCTTCTGTCTCAGGTTTGGATGACTACCACTTGATTGGATGTTAGACATAATTTATTCTTGGCTCAACAGCCAAGCTTGGTCTCTCCCTGCTTTTATGCTGAATTCAGTCAGTGGAACTCCACCAAAGATGGATTGTGCTTTTGTGGCACAAAGCTCCAAGACTAAATCCAACTTGACACAGCTTAGAACTGCATCTGTAGACTTCCATCTCTGAATAATAGAAGGGTAAGCCAACCTTGCCCACCTATTGATGATGACAAGGTCTTGGTATTTTGCTGCAACAAACCTGCAAAGCATGTCTCTGGCAAAAGCACTGGGGTCTTCTATTCCAAGTTAGACCATTTTGAATGAGTTTTGTTTTGGTTTGCATAGAGAGATGCTTGTTGTGATGCATACAAAAAACCCCCAGAGGCGTAGCATGGGGGGTCCCACGGGGGCCGTGGCCCCAATGCACACCTGTTGAATAGTTTGTTTAAACGTTAGGGTTCATTATTGTTTCACAGGATGTGTACCACTTTAAAAGCCAGGGTGCATATCCTGACCTAGTTTTAACATCTGTGTAGTGGGTGGCGCTGTGGGTTAAACCACAGAGCCTTGGGCTTGCCGATCAGAAGGTCGGCGGTTCAAATCCCCATGACGGAGTGAGCTCCCGTTGCTCTGTCCCAGCTTCTGCCAACCTAGCAGTTCGAAAGCACCTCAACTGCAAATAGATCAATAGGTACCACTGCGGCAGGAAGGTAAACGGCATTTCTGTGCGCTCTGGCTTCTGTCACAGTGTCCTGTTGCTCCAGAAGCGGTTTAGTCATGCTGGCCACATGACCTGGAAAGCTTGGGGACAAACACCAGTTCCCTCGGCCTGAAAGTGAGATGAGTGTCACAACCCCATGGTCCCCTTTGACTGAACTTAACCGTCCAGGGGTCCTTTACCTTTTACCTCTCTCTTCGGCATCAAAGGATTTCTGCTTGAATCCAAGACTATGGGAGGAACAAGGCCCTTTTGTGGTGTGAAGCCCTCCACTGACGGCTCAGATTGTATATACGTGTAAATAAACCATATTTCATTAAGACTCCACAGTGCCTCATTCACAAAGGAAATACAATCCCATGGAATCTTGCACTGTTCAGAAGTTGGACTGGCATGCAAGAATACGTTTAAGTCAAAGATGCAGGCTGACTTTCTGCTATAACACTAAGGATTAAGGCTTGTCTTCTAGGACACTGGTTTTCCACCCATTAGTGAGGCACGGTCTGACCTAAAATGGGTTTCAGCAGCACTGCTATCACTGTGTAGATTATATGGTATAAAGTTAAAAATTGGGTCCCACAGTGCATGTCTGGACTAAAGGTGGGTCCCCAGTCAGAAAAAAAAGTTGAGTACAGCTGTTCCAGAATAAATGTGTTGTTTAAAAATAATTGCATGGTGATTTCTTCCCTTTTTGCTCTAAAAGGAAACTCTGAGTGTTCTTCCACTGCCCTTTCGACTAGTGTAATAACTAACTGTTGCTTAAGAGGCAGGCAGTCCTGCATGTAAGTAGATCTCTTGAGGTTTCGCTGAAGTCTGGAATAGAAATAACCAGAGCTAACCATGAATTATTTTGCCTGCCAAGGTAAGCATCCATCTTTCTGTACTTCAAACCCTTCATTAAGTAAGTTTTGCTTCAGCCAAAGCAGGCTGAATCTGCTTAGGAACTTGAATCCACATTCAAAGAACTGGGCTTGACGATACTTTCCTTAGAATTTTTCGTAGTCTGATCCACCAAAGTTAGTGCGACTGACATCAGGAGTCAGACGCAGGCGAAGGACATGGTTGGGACACTTGGTGCCCACATTCTATCTGGGGTGATGCTAAATATTAAACGATACATTCCAGGAATCGAATCCCCATGCTAGCACTCACTGTAGCAGACGCATGGATCCAAGAGGGTTGAAGAGAGAGAGTATAGCCAAAAAGCTAACTGTTCGGTATGACATGGTACTTGGAACATCAGGGGGCTGGTGTGTAGAGCCGTGCTCTCTTCAGCTGATGACAGTTACAACTTCATCTTCACGGGCAACCCCACATAAAGTGCATTGCAGTAGTCTTTTTTTAAAAAAAACATTTCTGCTTTAGGTAGTTGAAAAATTCTAATTAGGAAATAATTTTGTGGCCTCAATCAAAGCATCGCATAGTGCCAATTTTGCAATAGTATTTCAGTATACCCCCAATGATTAAATGCGGCTAAAAGAATGGATAAATATTCCACAATGTCATAAGGATTTCCAATACCTTGGAATCTGGATACCCTGAAACTTGAGTAAATTACATGCTTTAAATTGTTCTTTTAGTGAAATTTTTTTTAAAGGGCATGAGTGAATGGAATAATTTACAATTAACAGCTTTAGGAAGAGTTGTGGCGGCACGTATTATGATACTTCAGAACTTATTCTTTTTGTTTCAAGTTCTCCCCACCCCTCTCCAAACAGGTAGTTTGAAACAATGGCCCAAAATTATACCTGTTTTTGCATTTCAGAAAAAGTAACCTGAATTGGCTAGCGGAAAATCAGAAAGGGGCAGATGGAGATTATGGTGCTTTTCAGCTGAGGCAACTCAGCTTTATTCAGAGAAAGATTGATAAAAAATGGATTATGTTGGAGCATGAGATATTACTACACATGGATTTAGAGGCATAACCGTTTTGTACAGCAATACCAAAAATCCATATACATTAAGAGATCAGGACAAGGGGGGGGGGTAATGGAGGGTCATTTCCCCCCAATGCGCTTCTTACTGTTTCCACTGGAATATCATCCTCAGGTTGTAGATTTACCTCGACAGAAAACCATTTTGTATTGGGAAAAGAAAATTATGTTCAGCAGCCTCACATTTCTCCTCAGTTATCCCTACTATATATGTGGACGGAAGCTATGAAAGCAACTGCAATGGGGAATTAGAGCTTCTTGTCATCAACATATTGATTTCTGCAGATTGGATAGTTTTAAAATGCTTAAAGTTGCCTCTTCAAAGCAGATTGCACTGTTTAGAGTTGTGGGCTATCCTTCAGGTTCTGCTGAAGTTCATTTATTTAATTTTTATTATTATTAAAAAGAAAATGCTACCCTGAGGAGCAGACTTCCAGGTTACAGCATGGTCCATCTTGCCACCTTTCAAAATGTTGCCTGTCTGTGTGCGTTTCTTTTTTAAAATACCAAGTTTCATCTTTCATTCTCTGCTAGCTTTTGTAGTCCAGCACCCATATAGCCACAAGAACAAGAAACTCTGGAAAACCCCTCTATATTTTCACCTAATAAATAGCATGATTTCAGGAGTGTTGCTATTATAGGAGCTCAGAATGTGGAAGGGGTGATTAAAAACCGAGTGGAGCTGACAACATGGAGTTGGTTAAATATTTGCCAGTTATCTGAACCTTTTGTTTTCTCTGCTGTGCCATCAGGCCACAAAGATCTTGCTCCCTATTGTGATAGGAATTTTGAGGTCTTAGATATATGGTCATGTTCATAAGCGTACCAACCAAGCACGTACATAGATCAGCACAGGAAGACCAACCTGGAACCATTTTGATTCCTAAACTGAGCAAATGTTTTCTCTGCAAGGTCAAAGTGGGAAACCTCCCCATTGTCTCTTTCCTCACAAATCCTGTCTTAAGGGCACATTTAAGATATGAATAGGGTGTGAGCCTGTGACCTGGCCCAGGAACTAAGTATTTATCATTACAAAAGACTGGCCAGGCTCCCCAGGCAATCCAATCAAGTGACCACTAAACAGGTAACCTGGCAGACAGGAGGTAAACAAAGCACTCAGATTTCTGCTGTAGACCGCCTTTTCTGTGATGTAGGTATGATGTATCTGAGGGGTGGTCTTAGGTTACACCCCTTCTGTGATGTATGTATGATGTTTCTGGGGGTGGTCTTGATCTACAGGGTGGCAATTTCAAAAGTCTTTATAAGGCCTTGCACGCCATTTTTCTGGGTTCCTCCTCTTTCCTGCGTGTGAGGGGAGCACCCTGTTGCAACAGATCAATAAAGATCAAGCTTACTAGCTGCTTTGCTTCTCAATATTCTCTGGTTGGCCTCTGTTATCTTCTCCTGCCAATAGGGAACCTATGTAAGGACTCTATATGGGCTCTTGGATACCCCATAAGGGAAAAGGGCAATTTTTGTTTACAGCACCATCGAATGGCACGAAGGCAGAAGTTTGTTTTCAGCACATCTAAGCTACATGCGATCTAATCAGCCGGGGCAGCGCATGCTTTCATGTGTCTGGCCAAAAGCACACAAATCCACACGGATCAATTAGATTCCTATTTTAATAGACACTCGGATGGAGGGGAGCTTTTCAGCCCCTTAAAATCCTCAGCCTGTTTCTAGAGCTGTGCTTCTGTGGGCATGGAGCCCGTAATAGCCATTTACATAGGGGCCTGGAGAGGTTTGGGGGAAGGTCTCAGCCCAGTTAGTGAACAGGGGCTTTATGCCAACCTCTCTGAACTCCACGAAGGACGAACAGAAGTGTAAATAAACCCACAGACTGTAGCTAGTTGCGTTGGGTTCAGTGGGAACTCTGCTGCATGCAAGAGTACATTAAATATTTTCACCCCCTTTGCCCACCTAGCCTATTTCATTCCCTTAGAAGAAGCAAGCAAGCCGACAGCAGAAGAAACCTTTTATAAGCTGCTGCGCATGAACCACAGCCAAAGAGGCAGAGAGCAGCTGGTAGAGACAGAAGGAGCATTAAGACTGAAGCACAAAAGTCAAACAGCATTAAATCTTGAGAACGCCTTCGAAGCCACGCTGCCATTGTCAGCTGCTGCCATTGTCCTGAAACGTCTTGTGATTTACCGTGGTCGTTTCAAACCTCGCAGTTAGTTCTGGCATTCAGATAAGCCGGTGGAACAATCCCTGTGCTAATTTTGCTTTTTCAAGCCTTCCAAATAGCCGCTCAGGTAGAAATCCATCTAGCTGCAGATCAGAATCTCTCAGGGAGTGATGTTGTGGGTGCGTAGAGGAAGCTTATCATCTCACAATAAGTGCATGGCTTCTCATCGCTTGAGAATTCAAACATTGCTCCTCCAGGTAATTTCACTGTTGCATTTCATAGAATCAGAGAGCTGTAAGGGGGACCCCCCCCCGCCAGGACCCTCTAAGTCCAAGACTCTGCAACGCAAGAACCACAGCTAAATAATCCCTGACAGATGGACTCTTCTGTTCAAAAACCTCCAGTGAAGAAGATTGCACAACCTTCCAGCTGGCTCGGGTGACAGTTGCTGTCAGATGAGAAAGGAGAGGAGGATGTGGGGGCAGCCTGAGAGGGCGGGGGCTTCCTGTGCCCCTTTGCCTTTAGAGGCAGGCCTACTGGCTCACTCTCCTGCCCCATCCACAGAGCAGACATATTTCCTAGCAAGCTGGGAGGGGAGGCTGCATAGCTGGAGGAGCAATGAGAACCAGAGGAGTTGACCCCCTCACACACACCTTGCCACCAATAACTTGTCACTGCTTCTGCCGTGGGCAACAGACCCATACCTGTCTCATAGGGAGTTTTGCGAGTGAACACACCATCTCACCTTTAAGGCCAGGGCCTTTTCAGTGATGGCACCGACCTGGTGGAATGCTCTGTCCCATGAGACCAGGGCCCTGAAGGATTTAATCTCCTTCCTTTGGGCCTGTAAGACAGAGCTATTCCACCTGGCCTTTAATTTGAATTCAGCCTGATCTTTTATTTCCCTTCCCTCCCCCTCCCCTTTTATGAAGATCACCCGCTCTGAGACCCCACAGCTAATTCTCCCCTGGCCTCCTCGCTGGCCCAAGTAGGACCAATTCAGCCAGCTAGCCCTGGGGATTATCTAATGCTTATTAGATGGATTTCCCCTAAATTGATTTTTGAACATTGAATTGTATTGTTATTCATGTTTTTATACTGTATTTTATGCTGCTTTTACAATTAAGTGTTTTAAATTTGTTGTTAGCCGCCCTAAGCCCGGTTTTTGAACCGGGAAGGGCGGAGTATAAATAAAAATTTATTATTATTATTATTACTATTAAAAGCGGGAGGGAGGGATGTAACCATTATTAAGACATCTTTGTGACTTTTATCCCATCTTGGAACCCTGATGCCTTTCTTGTCATCTATAGCTGCGCCTCAGACTATCTGTCACTGACTTCGTTTGTTGCAGGCTGTGAATAAACTCACTCCCCCCCTTTTTTTTTACACGTAAGAGCCTCTGTTGAAGATTTGGGACAGGAGCCAGGATAAGCACACAGAGAGTTAACTGTGAAACCTTTCAGGAATCCGTTGCTTCTTTTTTCTCATTTATTTGGGGTGGTGGAGAAGGGATTTTAATCAGCTCTCATTGATTAAGACTACAGGGTAATCAAATTTTGCAGCACTAGCAGAATGGCATGGGTATAGTCATTCGTTCTCTCTGGTGGTGGGAGGGGGTTGAGGAAGGGGGCTTCTGCTGGTACAGATTTTGCTGCCCTAAATGCCTGATATTTTTTTGTTGCAGGCGCAGATTCACTCTGCAGAAATAGTTTCGGTTTCAGTGACGGAAAGCTAAATTCCCCAGCGCTGTCTCCTCCAGCTGTGTCTACTCCAACAATAGCTTCTCGCAAAGGTAATGCAATTCTGAATAGCACAGGTGTGTTTATAAGCACAGGTTTCTGCTGAGCATCCGTGTATCTTATTCTGTGTTGTAGAGATAATCCACCCTCACCCCCCAAACCCCTGGATTGGCTTGATTAAGCTCCCACTGTGAGGAGGAAGAAAAGATTGCCTTGAGCTCAGAGACTGGACATCAGAGTGTGCAGGCTAGAGAGGGATTTCTCCTTAGGAACCACCCTCTTTGGCCTCTAAGCTCCCACGTGGCTCCAGGCCCTTTTTTCTGTGGGATGGTGGCCATTGGACGTCTGCTCTTGCCCTACAAAGACAGTGTTTGCCTGTGCTTCAGGATCGCATTACGGACCTCGTTTCTGCTAGTGCTCAATTTGTTTCCATGCCAAGGCAGAACCTTTAGCATCTATGAAATAATGGGGAATAAAACTGCTTCTCAGGAGCGCAGGTGGATTTTCCTTGCCACTAAGGAACTCTAAAAGACACTCCTTGCAGCCAAGTTTAGGAAGAAGGGCTTCTGGGTCAGAGAGAGCCATTTTCCTATCGTGCAAGAGCCAGACATCTTTTCACAGAAATCGGGAGAAATTTGATTCAGTTAACACTTAAAGGTGGACCTAACACGATTTGCACTTTGCAAAACAGCACGATAACTGAAACACAGCCATCCTTTGAAATTGGTGTCTCTCTGAATTCCCAGTGCTGTTCTCTAGCCAAGTATTGCGCACAAAGATGCATTGACTGCAGTAAAGTGTGCATAGAAATGCATATATAGCATTAGTGAAAATGACGTGCAAAAATTCATTATATTTTGAAAAATTACTTTGCAAAAATGTTGATACTGCATAGACTTGTGCATATTAGGACAAATTAGTGGGTGGGATGTTTTAATCTTATGTTCTTTTCTGGGTTTTAATGGATGGATGTAGTTTTAATGGATGGATGTAGTTGTTTTCATTTTGTAAGTTACTTTGGGTTGCCTGTGAATAATTTCTCAAGTGGCACTAGAACTCTGGAAAACTCATGAATTTGTGTCTTTAAATGTTCATTGTTATTTATTTAGACATGCACCATAAAGCACTATATCAATCTTGGGCTTGTTTTTCCAGGAAAGCTTGGAGACACTAAAGAATTAGAAGATTTTATCGCTGATCTTGATAGGACCTTGGCAAGTAAGTCAGGCTAATGGGCAACTAGACTCAAATTCATTTATTGCAGATGGCTGGGGAAGGATGACTGCAGCCTCACCACTCAGATCCTGGGCATGAATACAAGGGGGAAACGGGAACCTACTTTAGACAGCTGAGGCAAACCACAAAATGGCGTCTGTCTGCCAGGGAAGAAGGGGCGAGCGAAGATCTACATCGGAAACAAGGGGAAAACCCAACCAACCTTACTTAACAGTTGAAGTGGGAAACAGAGGTCGTTGCAGGGGGAAAGCGGCCTCCTCTGAATCACTCCGGGTGTGCGCAGAGCCCAGGAGACCCCAGAGGGCAGCCCTTGCCATTTCCTTCCTAGGCATGAGAGGAGACCCCCAGTACCTGCTGTTCATTGAGAGGCCACTATAGAGGCGGCCTTGGGGGGGAGGGAGGCTGAGCAGGAGGCAGGTCTGACCCCCAAAAAAGTGGCACCACAGCCTTTGCTGCCACCATGGCAGCAGCGAGGAATGCATCTGCTCCTATGGATTCTGCCACCTGAGGCCGATTGCCTCACCTGGTCTCAGGGGTGGGCCGGCCCTCGCCTACTTGTCCCCATTGCATCCTCAGCTTGGCCATAAGGGCTGGAGTGATTACTCCTTGTGAACTTTCCCAGCAGCGGTGTGTGACCTTAGCGAGGTTTACCTTGCTGTCGTAGAGGTTTAATGAAACTGTCCCCCAAAATACATTTGAGTCCATGACAGCAGGCCATTTTATTTAATACCTGCCCTGCCTTATGTTCTTATAGGTATGTGAAACAACTGTTTTTGCACGAAACTGGCCTACAAAAGGATGAGGTTGAGTCTGGGCTGATCCTGTTCCGTACGACGGAGACACAGATGGAGACCCTCATCTCCCAAGCGTCCAACCTGCCATCTTGCTCTTCCACTTTTAACCGTGACGACTCTTGTAGCTTTCTCTTCAAATAACAAATTTGCTGATGCCGTACTTTTTCATAAGATACAGCTTAACATTAATTTAAAAGAGCTGACAAAAAGGTTTGTAATTTTATATAGCTAATGTAAATGCTTTTTTTTGGTTAAATATATTTTTGTATGCAAATAAAATACGAACTGGATTTTTTGTTTTGAAAAAGGGGGCTGTCCGCTATTTGACACTTTCATCCCGTTCTTTGAGAAACTTACAGCGGTTAACATGGGAAGCCACCATCCTTGCGACCCAGATCAGTGTGGTTCTAGTTCACCCTGTGCCCATTGGCTTGCAAGGATTCCATCTTGCATTAGATAGCACGCTGGCCGGCCGGCTGGCACAATTCTGCCTCTCTTTCTCAGTGCCCATTTACAGTGACGAGCAGTGTACTCATCTGACATGACAGACATGGATGGGAGCGACCGAGCTGTAGCAACTGAGCTTCTATTGAGCATCAAAACAATGGGAATGCTCGGCTGGTGTACGTACGGTAGTCTGTGAAGCCAGATCTCTTGCATTCGGTCTGGTTTCATAAGGAATACCTCCCCCTCCCGGCATGTTTCCTGACCCCATTTTAATTAATGCAGACATTCATTTCAGTAAAAGCAACATTGCGTGTTGCGCAGTCTTTCAATATTTGGTTACTCGTGATGAACTTTGAGGGCAAGAATTCTGAGCCTAACTATATTCCTGATATATTCATTTTTGTTGGGAAGAGGGAAATTCAGGCGTCCTGTTCTATTTTGAATGTGAAGATTATTTGTGGGCTATTTTGAATGTGAAGATTATTTGAGGGTTGCGTTGAGGAGACTCGTATCATACCCTCCTCCTGGGTTTGTACTGTTTTAGAAGCCACCTTTAAATAAATCGCTCGGACAGCAGTAAAGGTTAGTTGACTTTCCCCCCAAAAAACCTTTTATCAAATCTTGCAGCAGCTTTCCCCGAACTGAATCCCTTCCTCCTCCAAGTGCAAATTTCTTTATGGCTGTAGTACATTAACTTCCAGAGAGGCATTGAAGGATATTTTCAAAAAGAACACTTGTGGGAAATTGTTCACATTGGGGCGAGTTCCCCCCCCCCACTGCATTCTGTTATGAGTAAGAATAGAAAATAAAGACCTACACACTGTGTTCCCTAGATACAAAGAGACCCTTATTTATTCTTTTAAATGTCAGAATGGGGAAAACGGGTTATTATTGTTCACACGTTTTTGGATGCAGCAGATGGGCTATTTAAAGAAACATTTGCTTGCTTGCCAGTGTGGCTGAGCTGGGAAGAGATCCGAAAACTGACCGACATTGTGAGTGTCATGCAAAGTCTAGAAAACAAGGAATGAGTCCAAACGCCAAATTATGAAGAAATCTTAAAAAATAAGAGTGCTTTGTACAGCCCTTCGGGGTCTTAGGGCACAGAAGTAGAAATGCTACTATTGTCCTTAAGAAATCAACCTTCCCCTCAGATTTTCTGTTTGTCATTGAGTTGCACATAGGTTGTAAGAAATTTGTAGGAAGTGTATTTTGCATTTTACATCCAATTCTTAAAATGCCTGGTTCACACACTGCTTTGTTGTTTCTTCAGCTCATTCTCTTGTGTATCACAACACATGCAGTCTCACATGGGGGTGTGTGACTGTTTCAGCAAACAACCACTTTGCATTATTATTTTCCCGGGAAATAATGTTAATTAATGTTAAATCTTAAAACATTTTCTAGCTGAAGATATTCTGCTGACCCGCTTCGTTTTCTGATGTACTACCTGCCTTGCCTCTCTCTCTTAATCCAGAATTTTGAATTGAGACGTTTATGTTTTGAAATACATTGCCTTGAGGATTTGTTGGGGAGGAATGAAATCCACAATAATTTCCTCTCTTCCCCCTGGTTTGAATTTAGCAGATTTAACAAACTGATAGTAACATGTGGTCCAGAGCCAAGTGACGCATGAATTGTGAGGCATCTTAATACATAACCATTATTCACTCTTGCGACTTACTAAACTAAAACGGAATTTCAGAGCTTGCCGTACGTGGATGGCGGTGCTTTCACGCCAATCTGCAATGAAATATTACCAATTGTGTCTCTTGATTCCTCGCATTGCCCCTAAGCTGGTTTTTGTTTTTAAAGTTTCGCATTTAGAGGAAGCTCAATGGCCTTTACCAGTTTTATGCTATTATTTGTTGCCCTTCCATCATGAGGAACATTGTCATGCCCAGGTACACCAACATCTCTCTGCCTTGGATGATGGAAAATGATGCTAAAGAGTTTGCTCTGATATTGTACTGCTCTGGCTTTCCGAACGACTCCACATTTTTCTGGCTCATTCAGTGGACAGGGAATGGCTCTCAAGTACCACTTCACTGTGGATGGCGGAGCTCTCTCTCTCTTGAGACTTTTTGCCGTCTCTTCATAATTGGACAGTCAGCATCGTGCTCTGCAGTGTTTTCCTCCCAACGAGACAAACAGCAGCTTCAGGAGAAACATTTAGATTGGGAAAATCTGATTTGGTTCTTAGCCTGGTCAAATATTTTCACTTAACACAGCCTCAGAAAGTCAGCTGCAACCAAATGCCTCTGGGCATTTTCTGCCAGTGTTTGCAGATGCACTGTTGCTTATAATCACAGTTAGATGTCTACACAGAGCGGCAGAAAATCCTAAGCGTCTGAAAAACAGTGACGGCCATTCTAGTCCAGCAGGCATTGAAATGAAGCTTTGGAGTTTTTAATGATTTTTTATTTTATTCGTTAATATGCTTTTGCAATTTCTATGTACACCACTTGGAAACATTCATGATTAAGTGATATATAAATAGCTGAAATTATATATATATTTTTTTTAAAAAATACTACTTGTCCCATGTGTGCAGTACCTTTCATGGGCGAACAAATCACTGCTCACACTGCAGCCAATTCAAGGGTAGATTAACGATCTAGAATTAAACAAATTTGTTTTTTCATTTGAAATTCTCGGAAGTTTTCAGATGCCTGTGAGACAGCTCATTAGCCTCCACACCTTAACACTACCCTGCTTTTCTACTCGAGGCAGAAAATGCAAAGGGAGACTATTAGATCTGTCTGATGTGCACATTGCCACATTAATTCTTATTAAGGGACAGAAAATTGTTATGAGTTTTACCAGCTCCAAAAAAGGATCAATGGGAAATGACAAAACATCCTGCTTTTTTCAATTTCATTGTTCTGCATGGGACAATGACAATAAAGATATCGTATATCGTAGACCAGTGGTGTCCAAACCTTTTTCAAAGAGGGCCAGATTTGATGAAGTGAAGGGCCGTGAGGGCCGACCAAAGTTGTTGAGGTTTTTTTAGGATTTTACCCAGGAAATAAACTGCCACAGAGGCCGGATTAAACCGACCAGCAGGCCGGATTAGGGATTTTGGACATGCCTGCAGTAGACAGATATTCAGTGCAAATCAGTGTCTAAGGAAACTGTAGATGGAAAGTTAAAATTACTGAAAGCTTTTAATGTGGGTCGGGTTTCTTTTAAAAAAAACCCCACTAAGGTTTTTACTCAAATGTAGCAGTAATAGGTAGATATGCCCATTTAAGTACATTATATACTCCAATGTAAAGTATAGTACTTATTCCAATTGAAAGCCTACGGGTTGTATTCTGTGCCATCCATGAGCAGCACTTACACGTGTAGAAAGCAAGCAACTGCTTCTTCCTATCCTCTCTCCTCTAATCATGTTGAGGGCTCCTCCCTCCACAGAAAACATTGAGGCACACGGGCTTGGGGAGGGAGGCAAAGTCCCTTTACGGAAGCACAAAGTCCACCCGTACAACGCTAGATTCCGCCCAATGTTACTAGAATTAGATCACCCTCTTAAACTTCGCCAAGGTGCTTCCCATATACAACTGACCAGTTACAGATTAAAAGCAGGCCCCTTCCTAGGCATTTGACAGCATGGTGGAGGTGAAGATCTGCTGTAGAATCTGTGGGATGTCCTTGGTGTCCATGGCAATAAAGGAACGGCCGGCTGGCAGCGTCCTTTGCAACCTGCAGATCAGGAAAGAGAAAAATACATGATTGCAAATTGTGTCCCACTACAATAAATACGTGGACGCGGGTGGCGCTGTGGCCTAAACCACAGAGCCTAAGGCTTGCTGATCAGAAGGTCGGCGGTTCGAATCCCCGTGATGGGGTGAGCTCCCGTTGCTCGGTCCCTGCTCCTGTCAACCTAGCAGTTCGAAAGCATGTCAAAGTGCAAGTAGATAAATAGGTACCACTCTGGCGGGAAGGTAAACGGCGTTTCCGTGCGCTGCTCTGGTTCGCCAGAAGCAGCTTAGTCATGCTGGCCACATGATCCGGAAGCTGTCTGCGGACAACGCCGGCTCCCTCGGCCAGTAAAGCGAGATGAGCGTCGCAACTCCAGAGTCATCCGCGACTGGACCTAATGGTCAGGGGTCCCTTTACCTTTACACTAAATACATCAAATAACGTTTAAATGCTCTTAAGAAGAAAGTAAAAACTTCCTTCTAAATCTCTTGTACTGTAACTGCAACCTGAAAGACTTGGAAACTTTGGTGGGAGCAAGCGGAAAAAGCTTTGCCTCTGCTAAAGTCTTTCTGCAGCAAGACTCCTTTCTATTTGTGTTTGCTATGTGCTATGCACATGCGTGGCAGGCAGCACAAAGGAAAGTACAGCATTAACACTCCGGATATTATGGGGCTTGTCCAATGGGACCGCAATAGGGTGTCACCTAAGATGTGGTAAAAGGTAAAGGTACCCCTGACCATCTCGCTTTACTGGCCGAAGGTACAGCTTCCGGGTTATGTGGCCAGCATGACTAAGCCGCTTCTGGCGAACCAGAGCAGCACATGGAAACGCCATTTTCCTTCCTGTTGGAGCGGTACCTATTTATCTACTTGCACTTTGATGTGCTTTCGAACTGCTAGGTTGGCAGCAGCAGGGACCGAGCAACGGGAGCTCACCCCGTCGCGGGGATTCGAACTGCCAACCTTCTGATCGGCAAGCCCAAGGCTCAGTGGTTTACACCAATGTGCCACCCACGTCCCATAAGATGTGGGATATACAGTAAATCCATGAGGAAACGTGTTTTGTGTTCCCCAGAACACAAAACCAATGACTGATTTAAAGTAGATTTTAAAAATTATTATTATTATTATTACATTTCTTAATTGCGAGAGGTAGTCTTTGGAGGCACAGAATACAAGCAGCCCTTTGGTAAGGTAGCATTTTACTTCAACCAATACTGAGTTAAACACACAGCAGAAGAAAGGCCGAATCTCTCATTTGTCACACCGAACTCTGGCATGGGCAGATGTTTCTGCTTTCTGCAAAGCTCAGCTTGGCATGAGTTCTCTGCCGCTCACAGCACAAGAAACTCTGTGTGATGCTAGGCAACCAGCCTGGCCAGAATGCCAGACCTGAGCAGATTTGTGGAGAACTGTGCAGAACACATTTTTAAAGAAAACTTATGCCATATGTATGCATGCCATGAACTCATTGACCTACCTGTCTGCCTGATCTCCTAAGGAGCCTATGAATATGGCAAATGCGTTCACTTTGGGGTTGATGGTCAAGGCTTGAGCAAACCGCGCTGCGGGGATGCCGTACCGCTCAAGGTTGGCATCGCTTAAGACTATGACGAAGTACTCGTCTGCCTCTTCTTTCGCAATCTCCCGAATGGCGTGCTCTGTGCCCTCCAGAGTGTGGTCGCCACTCATACAGAACTGCGCATGGGCATGCATTATCTAAGGAGGGGGTGGAAACATCAACAAAAAGGGGCACGGAAATGAAAAACAAGGAAGCAAATATTTCAGCACCCACTGAATGGAAAAGCCTATTGCATGTGAATTCGTGTCCAAATTTTAGTTCAGACGATAAAGCAACTTTTTGATTGAAAAAAAATGGAAGGGTAGCACCTTCCCATTTCTCCACAGCAAAATGAGATGGGACACACCTGGACATAGCTGTCAACTTACAGATTTGAAAATAAGGGACCAGCAGCCTCGAAAATAAGGGGTCAGCAGCCAAAATAAGGGATTTTCTGGGCACAGGTATGTTCAACTTCTGAGCCCCTCCGAGCCAAAGGCAGAAAGCCCAGCCAGCAGCCAAACTAAGCCTCAAGCGGTGGTTCCCACTGTGCAGCAACCCGGCAAAGGGGATGCAGCAAGGAAAACCACCGTCACCTCTCCGCTGGGAAGCTCTGAGCAAAGGCGAGTCCCCAGGTAATGTGGCCGATTTGATCGGCACAAAGCATGCAAGCTGCACCCCCCAGTCGTTCTTAGACTCCTTATTGGGTGAGCAACGCAGCCAAGCAACACAGATGGAGCCTCCCTCCTCCCTGGCCGGCAGAGAGGGAGGGAGAGGAGCTACTTCCTTTGAAACCCGGGAAATTTAAGGGACATCATCAATAAGGGACAGCAGCGGGACACCGCGCTGGGATAAGGGAGTTTCCCGCCAAATAAGGGACGGTTGACAGCTATGCACCTGGGGGACAAATATGGAAAATAAATGGATCTGTAAACCAAAAACTTATCTCACTGGGAACATAAGATAAGACTTGTGGCGTCAGCTTTCTTAGGCAAACCCCTAGTGGACTAAGAAGGTGGTGGTTGAGTATATGCACCATGTCAACCAAATTGGAATTAAAGAGAACGACCCTTCATTTCTGACAGCATCACTCCAAAGCAGAGCAGGAAAAAATGAACGCCATCCATAACAGGCCTTTGCTGGAAGGCTCAAAGCGCGTGCAGAACAACCAGGTGCCTAGCGTTTATTTCAATAGTAAAATATGGGATATGACGCCTTCACAACAAGAGATGAGAATTTGCAGAAAAATGAAAATAAAATGTTTTGTGGTTCCTTAGAAACGAAAGGATTTGTGAAGTGTTATCTTCAGACGAGATTCATTATTTGTGTCTATCTCCATGCGCACGCCATTTTTGGAGAAAACCCATTATATGTGAGAGGTCCAGGTGGTCTGTGAACCCTCTGCAAAGCTCAAATGCATAGAAGAGAACTATAACTACTCACAAGAGTAGCAACTGGTGAGAACACCATCTGGACAGGGAAGGAAATCCGTATGTTAAAGGAGGCCATTCTAGAAAGTCACTCCATAAAAACAAATAATATACTGGCAGCCACTGTGAGAACAGGATTCTCGATTAGATGGGCCAGTGGTCGGATCCAGCAGCTTCTCCTTACGTTCTTATATTCAGATTCCTAAGTGCAAAGGTGGGGGTTTTTTACAGCATGTTTATACTTTCACACTCCCTGTCCCGCTTGGTTCTCTTTCCAGGATACCAGGCACTACAGAAATGTCTAAGAATTTCATCCAGTAAAGGTTTACCTTCAAAATTTCCAGTCTTTGTTTATTGTTCTTCGGAACATTGTCATTCTGGACCACAGCAATGTTGAAACCATCTCCCGAATGCCCAGTGATGTCATACTGCATGGAAAAGATTTAAACATCATTTTTAAGCACCGTCCCCATAATAAAATGTACGTTTTACCATAAGGCACCAATCACAGTTTGGAGCCTTGAACCACCATTTGCCACCCCCCAATTTCTGTGCTATTAAAAAAAAAATACCCTTGTGCTCACAGGCCAAAGTACAAATTAAGGTTGGAAGAGGCACATTTTATGCCTTTAGTTACACATTCAAATTCTTAATATTGATTGTTCAGCCCTTTTAAGCAAACCACAACAGCATGTGCTTTTCAGCATCAGCTTGCATGGACAGATCAGACAAATTCATACTGGAATACCAGGGGAAGGGTTATCTTTTAAGCTGTCCAGTGTCTGATTGCCTATATTTCCATTTCTATGAATATTAATTTTATTTGACAAGATTTATATGCCACTTAATCAACAAAAACTAAGCAGCTTACATAAAAAATATAAAATATTCATTTAAAAATACTGATAACATTAACGTTAAAACCAAACGGACAAAAAATGCATAAACATTGTACTAGACATGTAGTAAAAGCATGATCTGGCCAACAGACATTTAAAATGTTTCCGGATAAGAGAGGGATGTTGAAACCTCTCTTACAAAGACAGAAGGGGGTCCGATTGCACCATAAAGACTCACAAATCTTTTGCACCGTTAGCTTTTGTGGACTAGAATCAGAGAACCAGAGTTGGAAGGGACCCTAAGGGTCATCTAGTCCAACCCCCTGCAATGCAGGAATCTTTTTGCCCAGCGTGGGGCTTGAACCCATGACCCTGAGCGTCTCATGCTCTATTGATGTATGAAAAGGTCCGGGGTAAAGGAAGGCACATGAGATACCGTATTTTTCGCTCTATAGGACGCACTGGACCACAGGAGGGGGAGAACAGGGGGAAAAAATTCTCCCCCTCTCTGCTCAGCGCCCCTTCAGCGAAGCGGCAGGAGAAACGAAGCCCCTTCCATTTCTCCCGCTCTGCTGAAGGGGCGCTACGCAGAGAGGGAAAACTGTGCAGCGCCTCTCCAGCGAAGCGAAGCCTGGAGAGCAAGAGGGATCGGTGTGCACCGACCCCTCTCGCTCTCCAGGCTTCAGACGGCCATCTGCAAGCCTTCGGAGCGCGGCGAGAACTCCTGCTGCACTCCGAAGGCTTGCGGAAGGCATTCCCGCTGCGCTCCGGGGGCTTCAGGCTTCAGCGAAAGCAATGCAAACCCTCCGGAGCGGGGGGGGAGCTCTCCCTCTGTGCTTCAGAGGCTTCGCGTTGCTATCGCTGAAGCCAAGGAGCCTGCATTCGCTCCATAGGACGCACACACATTTCCCCTTCATTTTTGGAGGGGAAAAAGTGCATCCTATAGAGCGAAAAATACGGTAAATAAAGCTAAAGTTAAAGCTATATTGATGCAATATGCTGAAGCCTCACTACTACCAACATTTAACAAGAGCATTTTAGACGCTAAAGCTCAAGGCAAAATGCAATTGATTTTTGTACTCTGCAATGCTTCCAAACGGAGTACAATGTTTTGTACTCTGCAATGCTTCCAGACAATGGTGGTAAGACTGCTTTTTGGTTTCGTAAGAGAAAGAAATGTCTGTTCCTTTTGCGAGCAGAAGTGCGGTCTACATATTTCTACTGGAAATGGTCGACTGGAAAAGTTAATGCTGAAAAGTTAATAGGTTCGTGCGCAAATCACCTTAAATTTCTGCTCGTAATTCTCAAAGGCTTCCATAACCATGCAAACAGCTTCCATGGAGCGCTCCAGCCGCCCGTCCACCCCGTTGAAGCGGTACATGCTGCCAGAGACGTCCACGACCAGATGGAGGCGTTTTGGCTTTTGCTGAGGGCTCCCCAGCTTAAAGAAAGAAACAGCAAATCAGGTTAGTGAAGGGGGTGGGGGAGCTTCAGTCAAAAGGGGCAAGCAGTTACGCGCTAGCTTAAAGGGCAGATTTAAAGAAATGTTCTAAGGCAAAATGGGTACAAAAGTACCTAGGTGAACTGGGCACAAATCCTTCTAATTACTTTTTCAGGTACCTTTCTGAATTACTGTTCTAATAGCAGATGAGCTCCTTCTCTGCTACCTCTGCTTCCTTATTTGTGCGTTTAAGACGGACCCGAAGGAACAATTCTCTGAAAATCAAGGGTTAGCTCACTGTTTTCAGAATTGCACATGGTCCTCATAAAGGTCGTGGGTGGCGCTGTGGTAATAAACCACTGAGCCTTGGGCTAGCCGATCGGAAGGTCAGCGGTTCGAATCCCCCCACTGGGGTGAGCTCCCATTGCTCGATCCCTGCTCCTGCCAACCTAGCAGTTGGAAAGCACATCAAAGTGCAAGTAGATAAATAGGTACCACTCCGGTGGGAAGGTAAATGGCGTTTCCGTGTGCTGCTCTGGTTCGCCAGAAGCGGCTTAGTCATGCTGGCCACATGACCCGAGATGAGCGCCACAACCCCAGAGTCGTTCATGACTGGGCTTAACTGTCAGGGGTCCTTTACCCTTACCTTTTTTTACCTCATAAAGGTACTGTGGTCCTGTTAAAATATTATGGAAAACACTTCTTTTGAGATACAGTGCTACCTTGGTTCTCAAACGCCTTGGTACTCAAACAACTTGGAACCCAAAGACGGCAAACCCAGAAGTGTCCCGGTTTGCTAACATTTTTCGGAAGCTGAACAATTTTTATTAAGGTTTTTCAATACAGATGCATATTTAATAAAACATTGATTATTTAACATCTTTTCATTACTACTTTGGACTCCCTCACGTCTCCCGCACCCACTTGCATCATCGTGAAGTTGTTTCCAAGCAAATTATCATTTTGTTCATAATCTTAGATTCAATCATTAAAATACAGTCTCTTCCTTTCTCTTAAAAGAAATATATACTTTCCTTATTTCCCTTATAATTGAACTCAAATCTAGTTTAGTGGTAGACAATTATTTCTCCTCTGACATCCCTGTTAACATTCAGCCAAATTACAGTACTTTTGTAAGTAAATCTTGAATTTCTTCCAGTCTTCTTCAACCCTCTCTTCTCCCAGGTCTCGGATTCTGCCAGTCATCTCAGCTAGTTGCATATAGTCCATCAGCTGCATCTGCCATTCTTCCAGAGTGGGTAAATCTTGAGTTTTCCAATTCTTGGCAATCAGTATCCTTGCTGCCGTTGTTGCATACATAAAAAATGTTCTGTCCTTCTTTAACACATTCTGGCCGACAATGCCCAAGAGGAAGGCCTCTGGTTTCTTGGTAAAGGTATACTTAAACACCTTTTTCAGCTCGTTGTATATCATCTCCCAGAAGGCCTTCTGAGTGCCACGCTTCCGTTTTGAATGTTGAGGTCTGTCTGGTTTTGCTATTTATTTTGCATTTTTGTTTTTACGGGTTTTTTTGTTTCGATTTTTTGACAGTGTGGAACCCAGTTCAGCTACTGATTGATTGATTGTGTGACGGTAGCACATTGTTCATTGCTTTCATTTTATGGATCAATGGTCTTGATAGATAGTTAAATTCATGTTAAATTGCTGTTTTAGGGGTTGTTTTTAAAAGTCTGGAACGGATTAATCCATTTCGTATTACTTTCTAAGAGAAAGCGTGTCTTGGTTTCGGAATGCTTTGGTTTTGGAATGGACTTCTGGAACGGATTGAGTTTGAGAACCAAGGTACCACTGTATTGAGAAAAATCTACTGAATAGATTTCTGGATTTAAGTTGCCCATACTGGAAACAAAATCCAAGAAACATCTGACATAAGGTTCTGCAGGTAAAAATCTTTTTTTTAAAAAAAACACACACACACTAAAATCTCAGATTCAGAATTCATTCCAAAAGCAAATAGGGATTTTTTTTTAACCGGCATTATGGGGATAATTCGGCTTTGTGTTGCAAAGCTTGTCTGCGGGCATTACAGCCTTCAAAATGGGATTCTGGGCGACACTGCGCTCAGACTATAAAGTAGATCATTTTAAAAGCGAAGTGTCTGTTTTAACACTTTCTGGCATTGCTCCTGGATCTGAAAAGGTATTTCATGACACACGAAACAAGGCAAGCCGGAATACAAATACCAAGCTGCTTACGGAGAGTTTGGCAAACAGAGAAAAACGCTTAAAATATTTGTTTGGTTCTACTAGCTTCCAGTGTCATTCTTTCACTGAATCACCATTCAAGCATTTTGTTTTGAATTTTCTTCTTCTCCACTGAAATAGAGATGCTTCTCATAATTCGGTTCTTTGTCCCCATTATTTATGATTTACTTCAATCCAGAAGACCCAGAGCAGACATCATAACAAGAGGGTGGAATTTAACTGTGAACGCGAAGCTTTCTGGAGTTCCAACAGTTGCAGGCCTAGGACCAGAGGCCTTCATACATCGAAACATCCAAGCGGAGGTCTTCATGGTCAGCCATGGGAAGGAAGGCACACAGCCCGCAAAGAGAGCCCAGAATGTGGCTGCTGATTCAAGTTGCCCATTACGAGGTTCACATAGCAATTATCTCCATATTCTGAGGGCCAAATGGCAGAAGAGCTAGCCGACCTAACCGGAAGAGTCCGCGACCAGAAGGAGGAGTATCAGGAAGAGTGGATTAAATTTAATGATTATTTAGTTACATATGTTAAGTTAAACAAACTGAAAACAGCTTGCAGATACTTAATTGGCTTGGGATTTTATTTATGATAAGTGACGAATTAATATGTTTAATTTCATAAAGTGAAGATTTAAGGATGTTAATGTTGAAGTTAAATTTTATAAGAATTGTGACTTGGGAAACCGTTAAAAGGATACGCAATGAAATTCAACCAAGGGGAAGCGGGGAAGTCACTTAAAGTTAATAAGTGTAATTTTCAATAAGGTTATGATTTATGTTTGTTTGTCTTATGTGTTTGTTTGTTTATAATACTGTGAAAATCAATACAAAATTTTGAAGGAAAAAACAAATGGCAGAAGACTGTGGGAAATCTGTAACTGGGTCTCCTGTTATTCTTTAAAAGTGTGCTACCTGCAGAGAAAATAGCAGCTTTGGAGAGGGCAGTTTTATGAGGAAAATGGAGGGAGGGGAGAAAGGATCAACGTCTTCCAGCAGCACCGCAGTCCTTATCTGATTCCTCCTCACCACCTCCAGCAGCTACTTAGTAAATAAAAAAGGGAAGCTGCTCTAATCCCAGACCTCCGGCTGTCATGTCTGGTTGCACCCTGGGTCCAGAAAAGGTAAAAACAGCTGACTCAATACCATAAACACAAGACTGAGAAAAGTTGCCCTCAAAGGCATGTTTGGAGGCAGAGTTACGTCACACAGAGCTGCAGCACAAAATGAAATGAGCACAAACAAACGATGTCAATGGACTCCGCAGGAGAACTGACTCCATTCCAAACATAATGAACAGTGTGATTCTGGAACCTGCATGGAGCTGCAGGACAGCCACAGTTGCCTCCCAGAACAGGCAATGATTCTGTGGAAATTCACTGTGCCAGATTCTAGGGGGGCATGTTGGCTGGGCTACATTTAAGTTGCCATGCAGGCTCCGTGCAAGCTCTGCCTTATGCATGAATAAAATGTGTGAATAATGGGGTGGGCGGGCAGAATTTTGTAAATTACACCAAATTACCCAGCAAAATGTTAAATGGAGTGAGAAAAGCATATATGCCAGGAAAACAGTTGGTGTGCATGCACTTTAACTGTGTCTCAGTTAACTTACTTGTGGGTCAAGATCTCCCCGTCGCTTATAAATAGTTTTTTCACCCGTCAGACTGTCAATTATCTTGGCATCATCTAGTTCTCCAACGGCCTGGTTCCTGAGCCACTGTCTTTCCTTTCCTTTCGCCTGTGAAAAAAAGGAAACACTTGTCTTTAAGATTATTTTCTTTCTGAAAAGTCTTTGGAAGTACTAATGGGACTTCTGCTGCAAATTCTACAATGAGGTTTGGCACAAATATTCAAACCAAAACACGAATTGGCAAGTATTTAGGAACACAGGGCTCTGTCTTATACTGGACCCGGACATTTCCTACCTAGAAATGCCAGGGGTTCCAGCTGGGACCTTTTGCCAATGAGTGACAGCCCTTTTCCATTGATAATCGATCCTTCCTATCGAACAAACTGTTAATAGTTCAAGTTGTAAGGCTTAAGTGATGATGGGCAGATGACACAGCACTCAAAACACAGTTAGCTTTCAGTTACTGACGTAAGTAACTGGACTTTGAGAGTTGTGTTAACAGCTGGCCATCACTTAAGCCACATGCAGTACAATGTCGTGACTTGCTGTTCTAAGGTCTAAGGGTGCTTTGTGACTCTGAGCAGGAGGCACTATTGTGTGCATGTTAAGAAGAAGGTAAGTCCAGACCACGTCTCTGTGGCATCCATTGTCCATTCAGGCACATGAACCTCCAGTTTGAATAATAATAATAATAATAATAATAATAATAATAATAATAATAATAATTTATTATTTATACCCCGCCCATCTGGTTGAGTTTCCCCAGCCACTCTGAATCATAGAATCATAGAGTTGGAAGAGACCACAAGGGCCATCGAGTCCAACCCCCTGCCAAGCAGGAAACACCATCACAGCACTCCTGACATATGGTTGTCAAGACTCTGCTTAAAGACCTCCAAAGAAGGAGACTCCACCACACTCCTTGGCAGCAAATTCCACTGTCGAACAGCTCTTACTGTCAGCTCTTACTGGGCGGCTTCCAATCAAGTGTTAAAAACAATACAGCATTAAATATTAAAAACTTCCCTAAACAGGGCTGCCTTCAGATGTCTTTTAAAGATAGGATAGCTGCTTATTTCCTTCACATCTGAAGGGAGGGCGTTCCACAGGGCGGGCGCCACTACCGAGAAGGCCCTCTGTCTGGTTCCCTGTAACCTCACTTCTCGCAGTGAGGGAACCGCCAGAAGGCCCTTGGTGCTGGATCTCAGTGTCCGGGCTGAATGATGGGGGTGGAGACGCTCCTTCAGGTATACAGGACCGAGGCCGTTTAGGGCTTTAAAGGTCAGCACCAACACTTTGAATTGTGCTCGGAAACGTACTGGGAGCCAATCTAGGTCTTTCAAGACCGGTGTTATGTGGTCCCGGCGGCCACTCCCAGTCACCAGTCTAGCTGCCGCATTCTGGATTAATTGCAGTTTCCGGGTCACCTTCAAAGGTAGCCCCACGCAGAGCGCATTGCAGTAGTCCAAGCGGGAAGCTTGGAAGTAGCACCACACAGGCACAGGTTTATCACCTCAGTGAGAACTAGTCCCAAATAACGGGATCATACACCAAATAAGCAGGTTGTTAAGTTTCACAGTCATATGAGTCTTTTCCTCCTCCTTTGTTTTTGACAGGCAACAAAGAATGTCTGGTTTTTTGGTCAGATAGTTTTGCTACACATTTCCCAGGAAGACAATGCAGCCTCAGGAAACAGAGCATACGGCGCTTTCCCCATGAACTTAAAACAACCTTTTGTTAGTCTAAAGGAAAACAGATGCGCTTCCTTCCCTGACGCTGTGGCAAGGGCTGCTCTGTGTCTCTAGGCACCAGGGACCAACTCCAGAGACCCTGGTCCTGAGGGAGGGGGCACAGGGCTAGCAGCTGCTGCCTCCCTCCCCCTTTTCCCTCAGCAGTCCTGAATTGTGGAGCCCAAAGCCTAAATTGCAATATATAACATGTAACAACAGTAAAGCGTCTTCAAAAAGAAGATTTTGATCATATTATTATTACTACTACAGTGGAACCTCGGGTTACATACGCTTCAGGTTACATACGCTTCAGGTTACAGACACCGCTAACCCAGAATTAGTGCCTCAGGTTAAGAACTTTGCTTCAGGCTGAGAACAGAAGTTGTGCACCAGTGGGAGGCCCCATTAGCTAAAGTGGTGCTTCAGGTTAAGAACAGTTTCAGGTTAAGAGCAGACCTCCAGAACGAATTAAGTACTTAACCAGAGGTACCACTGTACTACCACTACAAACAGAATTTTGAAGGTTTCTTCACTTACGACCTGGAATAACTATTTGGGTTTTTTTACACAAAAAGAGAAGGTGGGGGGGGGAGCACACTTAACAATTTGGGGGCACAGTCAAGCTCTTTTAATCTCTACAAAGTATGAGCTCCTCAGATTTTGAGAAAAAATATTTCACTGCACATTTTGCAAATGGAAGCTTATCTTGATTCTCTTCTCCTTCTCTCCCTGGCTTTCAGACAGCGAAACACAGATGTCAAGAAAGATCACGCCACAGACAAATAGCTGAAACACTCCTGGAGCGGATTTAAAGGCTCACCCAGCTGAAAGCATTATCTGAGCACAATGACATGAGTTTCAAGGATCAGTGAACTATGACACGAATCACCCTCTCTTTCAAAACTAGACGCAGCACCTCCTAAAGCAGCAGCGGGAAACGGATGGACAATGGCCCAAACAAGGTCACAAGGCCATTTCCCACAAGCTCCACCCACCTTCTCGACAACTGACATTAGATATAAGGTCAGGTGTGGAGCAGGAAAAAACGCAGCTCACCTGACCTCATGGCAAAATCAGGTGAGTGATGGATGGGGAGCCCTACCCACCTATCAAAATGGACCTGTCAAGGGTGTTGGAGGAGCTCAGGGTCCATCTCAGTGCCAGCATGGTGTAGAGCTGCGGACTCGTAATCTGGTGAACCTGGTTCGCGTCCCCGCTCCTCCACATGCAGCTGCTGGGTGACCTTGGACCAGTCACACTTCTCTGAAGTCTCTCAGCCCCACTCACCTCACAGAGTGTTTGTTGTGGGGGAGGAAGGGAAAGGAGATTGTTAGCCACTTTGAGACTCCTTAAGGGGAGTGAAAGGCGGGATATCAAGTCCAAACTCCTCCACCTCTTCTTCTTCTTCTATATATTTATGGCTGTCATTCCAATATTCTAACCCCTGGCCACAAATAAGCTTAGCCCTGGTCCACACATGCACACATTAGGGAAGAGAAGGTTTTCCTTTCCATTCCATGGGTTCCCTACATTCTGCTCTTCCTTTGGTTTACAACTCGTTTGTGAGCTGCAATTTAATTTGTGCGCAAATATATATGTTGTGTGATCACATCGTGATCCTTTTTTGTGCTGTATGTATCCAGCCAGGAAGGGATGTGAACTGAAAACTGTGGCAAACTGCACAGAGGCCTGAGCAAAACTTGGAAATAAAAAAGAGAAAAACAGGTAATTGATGGTGCATTGGTGCAGCTTCAGAAAAAAGGCTGAGATGCTTTGGGACTCCAAAATGTGGATTTAAATTCAAAGCAGGAAGCACCTCTATTTCACATGGATCTACTGTTCACAGCTATAGACTTGATGGGCAGCAGTGTGACTTACCTCTGCTGAAATGTATAATCTATAGGGGAGGTGAAGAGATAGAGCAGAAGATCCCTATTGTGACAGTCTACTCAGATATGCAACTTATGTCTAGTTGGTTGGGTCAGCAAGTAATGAATTCTAATATCACAACTCATTCCTAGCTGATTAGTTTTCTACAGCTAGAGAATTCTGAGTGGGACCCGTAAAACAGCTCCCACAAGTCATCCATTAAACCCTCTTACCAGAGAGACCCCTCCAGTCTTTTCATATATTTTTTCCCTTGCCAATAACTTGAAAATAAACAATTTCCTCTCAGGTAAAATGCAGAAAAGGGAGTTTATCAGTTTTTTAAAAGTCAATTAGTACCTGTAAATTATCCAGGATGATTCGGAGTAAATGAACTTGCCGCCGAACAGCTCCAGAAAACCTCTCATACGTAGATGCATCATATTCGCTCATCTGGATTTCTTTTAGTCTGAAGAAATGAGATGAATATAGAATGAAATGAGTAAGAGGCATTTTGCACAGCTATGAAAGAGTTGGTCAACTTTCTTAAAACAGGACCTACAAGTACAGAATAAAACAGGCCTTCATAGCTTAAGTTCTAAAGCAGGCATTCTGCCACATTAACTGGGATGGTCTAAATATCAACATAATCTGAATCTCAGCTAGACTATTTTTATACTGAACTCTCACATCCTGAAATCTGGCTTGTCTTATATCAAGAAGATATAGAAGTGAAATCAAGAAAACTGAAGCATTCAGGTAGCCACTTTGATTTCCTTCACATATATTGGAGGTTTTTAAACAGAGCTTGTGGTTCCTGTCTTGTAGGGAATTGGACTAGAATTAGGCCGCCATATTTTGAAGAGCAAAAATGGGGAGAAATCTGCTGACTTCTACTTTTAACTATGAATCGCTATGATGACTCTATCCATGGCGTGTCCTGGAAAAAGAGGGCATGTGGCAACCCTAGCAGGGTCCCTTCCAACTCTCTACAGTTCTATGACTCTGTCTCACGGTTCATCCAGACTTCCGCTTGTCCTGCCACTTTCTCCCGAGGAAACCCAATCTTTAGCTCCCCATCAGAGCACTTCAGTAACAATGCGCCCACATGCTCCCAATGCGATCACGTGTGTGACGAGCAGGTTTCAAACTAAATAGCACAATATCTTTCAAGTAATGGAGCAGTCAAGACAATTATACATAACTGCAAACAACTTCCTGGAGGAATCAAGAAAAAATTCAAGTGGAGACGGAAGGGAAAGGAGCAAATAATTTACTGAGCAACTGCGTGTGCCTTCTTATGCATACTGACGTTTTTACATGAGCTGAATGAATCCCTCCCATGCATAGCTGTCAACTTACAGATTTGAAAATAAGGGACCAGCAGCCTCAAAAATAAGGGATCAGCAGCCAAAATAAGGGATTTTAGTCAACCAGCAGCCAAACGAAGCCTCAAGCGGTGGTTCCCACAGCGCAGCAACCCAGCAAAGGGGATGCAGCAAGGAAAACCACCGTCACCTCTCCGCTGGGAAGCGCTGGGCAAAGGCGAGTCCCCAGGCAACGTGGCCGATTTGATTGGCACATGGCATGCAAACTCTACCCCCGTCGTTCTTAGACTCCTTTATTGGGTGAGCAACGCAGCCAAGCAACACAGTTGGAGCCTCTCTCCTCCCTGGCCGGCAGGGAGGGAGGGAGAGGAGCTGCTTCCTTTGAAACCCAGGAAATTTAAGGGACATCATCAGTAAGGGGCAGCAGCGGGAGACGGCGCTGGGATAAGGGAGTTCCCCGCCAAATAAGGGACGGTTGACAGCTATGCTCCCATGTATTAGCATCATTTTTATTAGGACTGCAGCCTGGGGAAGGGGGGGGGAAGAGTGAACTACCCCTGGTCTCTACATGGTACAGTCCTGATCGGTGCTCCTCTTGTTGCTGCTTAAATGACAAAGATCAGGCATGTTAAATGCACACACATGCATTATCTGCTGGGGCCCTTGATGGATCATGTGTCTAGTAGGCACAAGGGATTTCACTTTATAAACCCAATGCTTCTTCCAAAGTGTCCATTGCATGAAGAAAGAGAAATCCGTAACAAAGTGAATATTAACCTCTGTTTAAAAGCTTTTTCTCCCATTTCCCTGGCGGCTTTCTTCACCTCTTCAGGCACAGCATCTTTCTCTGCTTGAGACACCTGGTAGACCTTGTGGCCAGCATCCAGTCGGTACGGACCGCCTTTGCCGCCCAGCCCAGCCGTGTCTCTTCCACCTAGAAAAGATGAAGAAATGGCACTCTTGATTTTTTGGGATGGAGAAGAATCCAATGGCTTTTCAAACATCTCATGTTGGTGACACACTTTTTAGACATTGTCAGGGAACTGCCATCAGGGCCGGAGGGAGAGAGAGGGCTCCAGAGGGATTCCAGAGAGCGTCCCGGGATGGGGAGAGGCAGCCCATCTTCTGGGGAAGAGAATCAGCGTAGCACCAGGGGAGAAGGGGGGCAGATGGGGGAATCAGCGAGGGAGTCCCATGACTCCTTGCCGGGAACCAGCGGGGAGAGTGAGGGTCCTCCGCTGCCTACGCCCTCCTTGCGCAGAAGGCTTCCGCGCAGGGAGAGTAGGAGACTAGGCGTCAAAGAGCTTCTTTGCTGGAAGAAGTTCAAGAAACGCCCACTGACGGATTCTGCCAGCGATTGAGACAGCCACGGGTGAGTGGCTGTCCGGACAGAAAAGGCAACCCAGCCAGGTGTTGGCACCGGCTTACGCACGAGCAACCCCTAGAACCATTACAGACATCATGCATCATTGCGCGACACAGTCATACAGTTTTACTAGCAAACCGGAGGTTGTGTTGTGGCACACAGTTTGGAAAGCTCTGCCCTAGAGAATGAACAGATCAGCACACTGTCATTTCAAGCGAATTTTTTAGAACTGCATGCTACATACGCAACAGAGCCTGGGACACCCTAACCACTTCAGCACGTTTCAGGGATGGCACCTGAATATCAGGCACAAACAATGGTTTTTTACCTGTTCCACCAGCCCACATGTTTCCACCAACATGAGGAGTGTTATCTGGATCTATCTTCCCATGCTTAGGAGAGCTGACATCCAAACCGCTTTCTCTCTCGATAGTTATCTGTTGAAGCAAAAACAAAGTTTGCAGAAAAATGATGGTTATAGGATACTCCGCCATGCGCTCTTTATAAGATCTAGGCATAGAACCAACTTGACCATATTAGTATTCCTTTACCCAAAGGATGGCTGATGTAATGCATCAAATAAAAGGTTTCCTGGAAAGGAAAGAAGATCAGGGCTATATCTGGGGCACTGAAAGAGTATGAGCAAGTCAAAACATATAAAGCATCACAGAAGGGTACCTGTTCAAATGATCAGGGCTCTTTAGAGAAATCAACAAGGGGGCAGAGAGAACGAAAGGGGTTAATTTGAATTTTGTCAAAATGCTCTTTATGCTGCCTTGCTCCCGAGAAGTTAGGGCACAAAATGCGGAAGTGTCTGAACTTGCTTCTGAGTCTGGATCCTGCATTCTAAGATTTAGCTTCTTCCACCATCAAAGGTGCTAAAAACATGAAACTTCCCGTCAAGTCCAGAGACCTTGCCCTAAAGATCAACGTGTTCCTCTCTCCTGGGCAACTCAATTGCATGACCTTGAACCTCACCGCTTCCTTTGATGGTCCAACAGGAATGCCTTCTCTGTTTCTTCCAAAATAGTTTATTATATATATTTTAAAGTTATCTTTTAGATCAGTACTGAATAAATGCTTGAGGACAATTTCTATATTCATTTCCAATCTTCGTTAGAAATCTGATGCTGAACACATTGGATACATTTATCACCATGTGCTCCATCCATGTCCATCATAGATACCTGCTGTGGGTTAAACCACAGAGCCTAGGACTTGCCAATCAGAAGGTCGGCGGTTTGAATCCCCGCGACGGGGTGAGCTCCCGTTGCTCGGTCCCAGCTCCTGCCAACCTAGCAGTTCGAAAGCACGTCAAAGTGCAAGTAGATAAATAGGTACCACTCCGGCGGGAAGGTAAACGGCATTTCCGTGCGCTGCACTGGTTCGCCAGAAGCGGCTTAGTCATGCTGGCCACATGACCCAGAAGCTGTACGCCAGCTCCCTCGGCCAGTAAAGCGAGATGAGCGCCGCAACCCCAGAGTCGGCCACGACTGGACCTAATGGTCAGGGGTCCCTTTACCTTTACCTTTAAGCAGTCTTTTACCACAGCCTTTACAGAGAATGACTCTAAGGGAAATGCTACTCTATGAACTGTACTGTATATTTATATTTGACCAATGGATGGTGCTGTTGTTCCTCTGTTCTCTGATGAGAGCAGATAGCCCTGGCAGAGCAATAACACCAGGAACAGGCTGCCAGAAGCCTTTTTTTCTCATGACCTGTGTAAAGCATTTGATAGCAGGAGCACGTCAGCAGTTACACAAGGTTCTGTAAACAGAGAGCATCTTGCAAAAAGGGAATATGGGACAGAAAAGATCGCCCAGTGAAAGGAACTTTGCTTCCTGCATCCTGGTTCCATAACCAGCCTACCAGGTGCTGCTGATGTTTAAGACATATTGTTCAAGATGAGAAACGATTATCATTTTAGAAAAGGCAGAAGATGGAGGCTAAAAGTGGTTGTTGGTATTATGGGCTGTGTGCAGCAATCTGTGGCTCTGTGTTTGGAGTCTTTACTACTTTCTTCTGCGTAGTTAACCTTGCCATCTCCTGCAGACATCTGAGGGGAGCTTTTTCTTCAGATGAGAAGCATTCTGCCTTTTTGTACTTTCAGACCTGTCTGGTACTGTACCCACATCCAAACCTGAAATACGCTGTCTTCACTCCAGGCTTTGAGGGAATCTGGAGCCATAAGGGAGGTTGGGACTGGAGCCTGCAGGGTGGCAGGCAAAGATAATAATGGCCTTCTGGTAAGTTCAGGGCAGAAAGTGGGGCTCCTAGTACTGACTGTAAGCTTCCTTCCTAGATTTTTATAGCTGCCCCATAAGAGAAGCTGTCTGCGAGGATCACAAAATAAAAGGCAAAAAATTAAAACACAGCATAAAACAGTAAGAGCCCTAAACTATTAATAAAACCCCCACAAAATGAAATAAAACACAATTTTAACAGTCAAACCAATCCAGTTTTCAGAGGCTGCTTTTCCGTTCTGTCCTTGAATAATAATAATAATAGTAATAATAATAATAATTTATTTATACCCCGCCCTCCCCGGCCAGAGCCGAGCTCAGTAAAATTACAGTAAAAACATAACGGGGGGGGGGGGGGGCACAATTTAAAATACAGGTTAAAATGCAATTTAAAATGCAGCCTCGTTTTAAAAGTAGCCCATAGATCAAAACCATAAGGGGAGGGAAACATAAGGGTCAGACTGAGTCCAAACCAAAGGCCAGGCGGAACAGCTCTGTCTTGCAGGCCCTGCGGAAAGATGTCAAGTCCCGCAGGGCCCTGGTCTCTTGTGTAGAGCGTTCCACCAAGTCGGGGCCAATACTGAAAAGGTCCTGAGCCTAGTTGAGACCAATCTAACCACCTTACGACTTGGGACCTCCAAAATGTCGTCATTTGTGGACCTTAAGGTCCTCTGCGGGGCATACCAGGAGAGTCGGTCATACCAGGAGAGGATTTTTAGGACTGAGCACACGCAGGCCCAGGTAACTCAAAAGGCTGTGTTTCACAAAATTTAACCCCTGGAGCCCCCAATGTGGAATGTGCCTCTTCGTCTTACCTGCACAGGCCTGCCATTCTCTTCTCCAATCATGGTTCTCCATTCCTGGAGTGATCTCTGAAGACTTTCCAAGCTGGTTTCCCAGAGCCTGACATTGCCACCCATGTCAACTGTCACCACACCTGCTTCGCCGAGTGCGGCCAGCAAGACGTCCGTGTCTGAAATCGCCGAGAGCCACGATGTATAGGGAGTCAGGTTCGTTGGTCTGAAAACCAAGGGAAGCTGGTTTACCTAAAGGGTATTTTAAAACTACGGAGAATTGAAAATGGTGCTGAGCTTTGGACAAAGTTAGGGAAGCCCTACGGATTAAAATATTAGTGCAATGGCTTCTGTTTGTTGTTTGCGGCTGAGACAGATTTAAACATGAAATACCTGGGAACAGGAATATATTTAAGTTTCTTTGTTGTAAGATCCGTAATTTCCAGGTAACCAGCAGCTTGGGGAGGAGTAACATCTGCAAACAGAAGTATTGGAGGGATATTTTATAATTAACAGCAAACTCTTTTAATAAATCGCATTTCCACATCTCTCGAAAACACTTTATAAAGCTTAATTTCAGAAAAAGAAATGAAAGCATTGCAGATGATTTGGTTTTGACATTACAGGAGCCAGAGTCTAGTACGAAGAGAGTGTTAGAATTAATCTGTGAATTTGGTCGGGTGGCGGGGTTCAAATTGAACAAGCAAAAAACTAAGGTTTTGGAGAAAAATTTGACACCCCTGGAAATAGAGGGGTTTCAGAAAGAGACAGAACTAAATGTGGTTAAAAGGGTGAAATACCTAGGGGTTAATTTGTCTGCTAAAAATTTGAACTTATTTAAAGATAATTATGAAAAATGTTGGTCTGAAATTAAAAAAGATTTAGAGATTTGGTCAAAATTGAAACTTTCCTTGTTAGGTCGAATTGCTATAAAAATGAATGTATTGCCGAAGATGTTATTTCTGTTTCAGACCCTACAGATCGTGGACAGAGTGGAATGTTTTGGAAAATGGCAGAAGGATATTTCTAGGTTTGTCTGGCAGGGCAAAAAGCCCCGAATAAAATTCAAAATACTGACAGATGCAAAAGAAAGAGGGGGGTTTGCCCTGCCAGACTTAAGGTTATATTATGAAGCCGCAGCCTTCTGCTGGATGAAAGATTGGTTACTCCTTGAGAACACTGACATCCTAGATCTGGAAGGGTTTAACAATGTTTTTGGATGGCATGCATACTTGTGGTATGACAAGGTAAAGATTCATAAAATGTTCAAAAACCATATTGTCAGGAAAGCAATATTCAGGGTCTGGACAAAATATAAAGACTTATTAGAAAGCAAGACCCCGAGGTGGCTATCACCAGTGGAGGCCAAGGTTCGAAAAAGACCCAATATGGAAGCCGGCTGGCCGAAATATTGGGAAATAGTAGAAAAAATTGGAGACAACTGGAGGCTGCAGAGCTTTGAAAAATTAAAGAATAGGGTGCAAGACTGGTTTCTTTATGCCCAAGTTCAAGAACTCTTTAAGCAGGACAAAAAAATAGGATTCCAGGTGGAAAAATCAAAACTAGAGACTGAACTGTTAGAACCTAAGACTAAGGTACTTTCGAGAATGTATAACTTGTTGCTTAAATGGAACACTCAGGATGAGACAGTCAAATCAGCCATGATAAAATGGGCTCAAGATATTGGGTACAACGTTATGTTTGAAGACTGGGAAAGGTTATGGACCACTGGAATGAAATTCACGGCATGTAATGCCCTGAAGGAAAATATTATGAAAATGATATATAGGTGGTACATGACCCCAGTCAAACTTGCAAAAATATATCATCTGTCTGACAATAAATGTTGGAAATGTAAGGGGGCTGAAGGGACATTCTTTCACCTTTGGTGGACTTGCCCAAAAGTGAAGGCCTTCTGGGAAATGATCTATAATGAGCTAAAAAAGTGTTTAAGTACACCTTCCCTAAGAAACAAGAGGCCTTCCTCCTGGGCATTGTTGGCCAAAAGGTGGCAAAGAAGGATAGAACTTTTTTTATGTACGCAACTACAGCAGCAAGAATACTTATCGCAAAATACTGGAAGATACAAGATCTTCCCACACTGGAAGAGTGGCAGACGCAATTGATGGACTATATGGAACTGGCCGAAATGACTAGCAGAATCCGAGATTTGGGAGAAGAAACAATGGAAGAGGACTGGAAAAAATTTAAGGACTATTTGCAAAAACATTATAAATTGTATGAATGTTAAGAAGTTGCACGATTTGGAAACTCTAGCTTCAGCATTTAGATTTGGGGAGCAGGAAACTAAGATAAAAAACGTAAGAAAAGGTTGAAATTTAAAGCTACATTATATTTATTTTAAGGTACAAGTTATTGACAAAAGGTACTTTAAACCTAGAAGAACAATATTTGAAAGATACAAGTAAGGTATGAAACTAGATAATAATTTGCTGATATGTCTATTGAAAGGAACGCAAGGTGAGGGAGACGTGGGGAAGTCCGGTTGGTAATGGAAAAATGTTTCTGAAAGTTGGATTTTTTCTTCTTTTCTTTTTATTTCTTTCTTTTTTCTTTATGTATTCTACATCTTTGACTTTGTATTTGAAAATGCAATAAAAATTTTATATATAAAAAAAAGAAGAAAAAGAAATGAAAGCAAAGACAAATGCTTATGCCATGAATGTTGAAATATAAACAAACATGAACAAAACCTGATCAGGCATGACTGAGCCCATCTTAATCTATCATCTCGTAACAAACACAAAAATGTAAGTACACTCTAATTCTCTAATTTTTTCCTTGGTTATACGCATTTTCTTTTTCTTTTGTATTTTCTTTTGTTGTAAATATGTATGTCTTTCTAATTTGTAGTTAATAAAATTCAATAAAAATTCTATAAAATAAAATAAAAAATAAAAAATGTAAGTACACTTGAAGAGCATTTCAACACAGAACGCTTTGGAAAAGCTGAATGCCAGAGATACAGACTGAGACAAGGATGCCCCAATGGATTTCCTCTTCCAAATTTTTAGAGACTAGCAGATTTTAAAATCTGCAAAAAAGCTTTTTCAGTTGGTATGATAGTTATTTAGCAGCATTAAAGTGGTCAATGCATGTACATACAAGCAGAAGACTTAACTTGCACTTGAACCATTTAGACCCAGGTGGGCTGAACATAACTTCTATACTGACCACAGAGGCAGCTCTACCCAATCGCTCAAGCTCCTATAGACATCTGCTGCGGACAACTGGCAAGAACTGATTAGTAAGTATTAGCAAGCCCTACCACAAAGCACACTGGAAATCTCTCTGGAAGGCTTTTGCCGCCACTACGTAATAGTTTCACAAGCATAAGGGCAAAAAACTTGCTTTCAAACGAAAATAAAAGACCATTTATTTTCAACAAGGCCTTTGGCTAATTAAACAATCTATGGCCTTTTAAATGCGTTTGTGGGAGGGGGTCATTTTTTGTTCTTGCTGTTATGTTATATATTTTGTGTTTTCATTTTTATGTTGCAAACCGCCTGTGATAAAGAGTGGTATAGAAACATAATTAATTAATTACAAAGTGAGGTTCTTGTTATGCGCCCAGCATCACATTCTGTGCACTTACACAGAATCATGAGGCACGCAGTCCTGTCTACACTACACAACAGAGTACAAAATTCTACATTTGACAATTCAGCATTCTGTTGTAGAGCTTACTGCTTCTCAAAGAATCTCACAGCCCAATTCTATGTATATTTACTAAAAGTAAATTACAATATTTACTTCTAAGAACTGCAGCAAGCTAAGTGAAATGTAATTTAGTAATCCCACTCGTGTTACCTTTGGGATAAAGTTCTTTCAAAGGCACATCTCCAGGAGCCAGAACTCTGACCACCTGATTGGCAGCTGCAAGAGTCACACAATTTGGTCGCTTTGCTGCTCCACCTTTGCTGCGCTTTCCATAATACAATGGATCAGAAGCCAAAGGCTGCCTCTGGCCCAGGACAGAGTCCCTCTTCCAGCTGTAAACCTCATTGGGAGACTGAAAGAAAATCACAAGAGAAGCAGGACAATAGGACTGCACTGCACAACAATCCTGGTCCATAAAATGTGTTAAGGATGAACAATGAGGAAAAGGGAAATATCAGCTTAAAACATTCACTTCCTTGAACAGGGACCAATGAAGGCTCAACAGGCTTCTGCAATGAAAAGTTCACCAACTGAGGCTCCTCCTAGCCACAGGGACCCGTGATGTGGTGAAAGGTAAAAGGTAAAGGCAAAGGGATCCCTGACCATTAGGTCCAGTCGTGAACGACTCTGGGGTTGCGACGCTCATCTCGCTTTATTGGCCAAGGGAGCTGGTGTGCAGCTTCTAGGTCATGTGGCCAGCATGACTAAGCCGCTTCTGGCGAACCAGAGCAGCGCACGGAAACACTATTTACCTTCCCGCCAGAGCGGTACCTATTTATCTACTTGCACTCTGATGTGCTTTCGAACTGCTAGGTTGGCAGGAGCTGGGACCGAGCAACGGGAGCTCACCCCGTTGTGGGGATTCGAACCGCCGACCTTCTGATCAGCAAGTCCTAGGCTCTGTGGTTAAACCCACAGCGCCACCCGCGTCCCTACTGTGTGGTGAAATCTACCTACGAAACCTCTTTCAAGGTGTGTTAACAGGAACACCTCCTAGATCTTGTTTGGAATGCTGTTGTTAACTAAGCAGATATTTAAAATGAAAAATGTATATTATTTTACTGAAGTGATATATTTAATTTTATCTACAATGCATTGTCTAATTTCTTAGGTATATTTCAGTTAAATCCCGCTGCACGATCCAGTAATTAAGAGGTGGCGGCATCTCCTCTCCAATTCTGGGCAACAGACGATGGTAAAAAAAGGTAAGGTAAATGACCCCTGGACGGTTAAGTCCAGTCAAAGGCAACTATGGGGTTGCGACGCTCATTTTGCTTTCAGGCTGAGGGAGCTGGCGTTTGTCCACAGACAGCTTTCCGAGTCACGTGGCCAGCATGACTAAACCGCTTCTGGTGCAACAGGACAAGGTGACAGAAATCAGAGAGCACGGAAACGCCGTTTACCTCCCCATTGCAGTGGTACCTATTTATCTACTCGCACTGGCGTGCTTTTGAACTGCTAGGTTGGCAGAAGATGGGACAGAGCAATGGGAGCTCACTCCGTCACTGGGATTCGAACCGCCGACCTTCCTATCAGCAAGCCCAAGAGGCTCCGTGGTTTTTATGGTGGCACCATAAATGCCTCCATTATATGAAGGGCATCAACTGCTACCATGTAGGATCAGAATTTTATCAAGCTTGTCCAGAGCTAATTATCTACCTAGTGTGGCATCCTTGATGCTGACATTTCATTTATTTAAACTAAGTAAAAAGGATGCCTACCATGAGGTGTGGAAATCCAACAACGAGAGAAGCATAATTATGTTCATCGGAGAGCATTCTGTTGGGGGAGCTGATCTTCTGCCCAAGTGCTACACTTAAGTTTTCGGAAGACAGCTGGTCACATGAAACTGCCTGTGGCATATGCAGTTCTGAAGTGAGGCAAAAGTGAAGCAAAATTAATAGTAATAATAATAATAATAATAATAATAATAATAATAATAATATATTTATACCCTGCCCATCTGGCTGGGTTTCCCCAGCCACTCTGGGCGGCTTCCAACAAAATATTAAAATACAATAGTGCGTCAAACAATAAAAGCTTCCCTAAACAGGGCTGCCTTCAGATGTCTTCTAAAAGTCTGGTAGTTGTTTTTCTCTTTAACATCTGGTGGGAGGGCGTTCCACAGAGCGGGTGCCACTACCGAGAAGGCCCTCTGCCTGGTTCCCTGTAGCTTGGCTTCTCGCAGCAAGGGAACCGCCAGAAGGCCCTCTGAGCTGGACCTCAGTGTCCGGGCGGAACGATGGGGACGGAGACACTCCTTCAGGTATACCGAAACATTTTTATTTAATCCCGAAGAGCAAAAGCTTGTCTCCAGCTAAGGGGCCAATCCTATGGCAAGGTACGTCAGGGAGAGCAGCTGAGGATGCCGCAGATCTCCAGCCCACCTGGGCTCAGCTGGCATTAAGTTGCCAACCCCAGCTCAGCCAAAGAAATGCCAGTGTAAACTTGCTCTTCCTGGTTCAGCGACGGCTCAGTGAGCTGAACTGAAACTGGCTGAGTCTGCTGCAAGGGGAGATTCGAAGCCGGGGGACTCAGTCCATTCAGCTGGCAACCCAACACACACCACTCTTTTAAAGGCTTGTTTTCCCTCTGCCACCCTTGGGCAGAGCAACAGGAGATCCCCCACTGCTGAATGGGGGCTTAGATCTAGTATGATTTTACACCAGTTTAATTTACTCCAGCTCGCTTTAAGGCAGCTTCTTTTGCACAAGATTGCTCCCTAAGTCATCCTGAGATAAACTCACTGAGAAAAATCAACAGATTTAAATTAGATATTGCCCACTGATAGTTTGTAGGCTGAGCAGGATTCCCATGGTTCATCACCTAAGAGGTGATGAGACGCAGTTTTCACCTGGTGATTGGCAGGCAGTATAGAAAAGTACGGGAATCACATTACACCTCCAGGCATAAGTTTTGTGCTTTTTATTTTGCAGTCACAAACCATATTTAGGCAACTTTCTTGTAGCAGACATGCAGGAAAGTAGCTGACATTGGCCTACCAAACGTGTCTGAATTGAACACCTACAGCTGCCTATTGCAAACCATTCTATGGAACCAACCGTGAGCCTAAAAAGGACAACAGCCGGGAATTTCTGGTCTTACACCACAGTTGTTGTCTTAAATACCAACACCATCTGATGACATTGCTCCCCAAATCAACACAGACTGTGGAAACTTCACACTGGACTTCAAGCATCTGGCATTGTGTGCCTCCCCATTCTTCCTCCAGACTCTGGGTCCTTGGTTTCCAAATGAGATGCAAAAGCTGCTCTCATCAGAAAAGAGATTTGGGGAGCCATGTCATCAGCTGGTGTTGGTCCACTGTGCTTCATTAAGTCCAGGGTCAACACAGCAGTCTACCAGGAGATTTTGGAGCACTTCATGCTTCCGTCCGCAGACAAGCTTTATGGGGGTGCTGACTTCATTTTCCAGCAGGACTTTGGCACCTGCCCATACTGCCAAAAGTACCAAAACCTGGTTCAATGCCCATGGGATTACTGTGCTTGATTGGCCAGCAAACTTGCCTGACCTGAACCCCATAGAGAATCTATGGGGCATTGCCAAGAGAAAGATGAGAAACATGAGACCGAGCAATGCAGAAGAGCTGAATGCTGCTATTGAAGCTTCCTGGTCTTCCGTAACACCTCAGCAGTGCCACAGGCTGATAGCATCCATGCCAGGCTGCATTGAGGCAGTAATTGATGCAAAAGGGGCCCAAACCAAGTACTGAGTACATATGCATGCTTCTACTTCTCAGAGGTCCAATATTGCTCTATTTGCAGTCCTTGTTTTGCTGATGTCATTTAATATTCTAATTTTCTGAGACTGTTAATTTGGGGTTTTCATCAGCTGTACACCATGATCATCACAATTATAACAAATAAAGGCTTGACTTATCTCGCTTTGCATGTCATGAGTCTATCTCATATATTAGTTTCACCTTTTCAGTTGAATTACTGAAATAAATTAACTTTTCCACGATGTTCTGATTTTCCGAGTTTCACCTGTATGGTGGCTCTGCCAGCTTCCATTCGCACTATTGGAAACTAGGTGTGGTTCTCACTGAGACAGGAGGAGGCTAGACTAAAACCTTTCTTCCTGACATGCTAGTCCTGACATGGGGAGAACTGTGAGAAGTAAGTACGGGCAGTGCCCATTTCGCACAGGGGTTCTGTTTTTGGCTCTTGTGTGCATTGGCGGAGCACACCCTCCGCCCGATTACGCCCTGCCCCACCCTCTTCCAGGTCCAAAAGGACCCTAATTTTGGCAGTTGTGTGGCTATTGGACACGCCTCAAATGCTTGCCCCCTGTACTGAGGCTCCCAGTTAAAACAGAAAGACATAAATGAGCTGCAACTAACTTTTCCCGCTGATTTCAATTAGACTAAATATAAACTTTCTTTGGGTGTGAGTCACTACATCTTGTCATCTGAAGTTTTAACTCTCCTACTTTGGCATTTGGAAGGGACACAATTGAAGAAGAGGCCACAATCTTGTTAGCAGTACTGTAGTAAGATTAATGATGACTAGGAATTGTCCCTTTAAAGCTTTTAATTCACATAATAAGTGTGACCAGGTGGAAACCTGACTCATGCAGTGCCAAATCGATTTTAAATTCCCTACCTGTTTTTATCGCAGATTCGGTCTCCGTTGGCTCTTCATTCAGTGCATGTAACTGGCAAATTCCATTCATTTCAGATTCCATATGCGTAGGCTTAGTTAAAAGATATTTTCTGCAAATCATGTGGAATTGCCCAGTGGTTATTTAACACGGCCATATTTATCTCTTGTCCATTACACTGATCAACACTGTCACAATTGTTTGGTTCCTGCGCCCCCAATCGCTCTCTCCCACCCTCAAATTATCCTTAGGACTTATTGTCAGGTTAACAGGCTACCACTTCAAAATGACTCCTTCCTTCCAGTATAATACCAGCAACATATTTAAGCAGGGAATTAAGGGAGACGGGCTGATGACATGACTTCTTCTTCCCACATATGTTGCTGATGTTCATGAGGTGCCACGGCTGTGATGCAGCCACAGGAAAGGGGCAGCCCCACCTCCCTGGGCACAGTAAGAATGTTCCCCACTCTTAAATTTAGGGTAAGAGATCGCAGAGGTAATCTTTTTCTGATGACTGCAGATAGCCTTGATCCTTGTAGGCACCATTACAAAGAATATTACATTTGCTTTACCAATCTTAGATTCATAGGTAAAGGTAAAGGGCCTGACCATTAGGTCCAGTCGTGGCCGACTCTGGGGTTGCGGCGCTCATCTTGCTTTACTGGCCAAGTACAGCTTCCAGGTCATGTGGCCAGCATGACTAAGCCGCTTCCGGCAAACCAGAGCAGCGCACGGAAGCGCCGTTTACCTTCCCGCCAGAGTGGTACCTATTTATCTACTTGCACTTTGACGTGCTTTCGAACTGCTAGGTTTGCAGGAGCTGGGACTGAGCAACAGGAGCTCACCCCGTAGCGGGGATTCAAACCGCCGACCTTCTGATCGGCAAGTCCTAGGCTCTGTGGTTTAACCCACAGCGCCACCCGCATCCCTCTTAAGATTCATACCCTACATTAAGTGCTTGAAAACCTTGTGGATTTCAATGGGTTGGAGCAAAGCAAGTTTGTAACTCATTAGCACGAACACTAAGCCAAACCATGGCTTAGCAAGAATAAGCAGGTCCCTGGAGTGAAAATCACAGCTGCTTTGCTCCTTCCCTGGACCTGCTACCGCCATGCAACCCAGAGCTAAGCCATAGTTTGGTTTACTGTCATGTGTGAAACCAGGTTTGTGGTTTGTCTCCCCCAAGCAAACCACAAATGGTAAATCAAGAACAAAACTTTGTTATATAGTTTATAGGGAGAGAGATAAACCACAAGTCCAGGCTGTAAGCCAAGCACTAGGCCAAGCCACGGACAGCAGCAGCATGGCCAAGGGAGGAGTCAAGTGGCAGCAATTTTCACCCCAGATACCCCCAGGATTACCAGCTCTTACTAAGCCAAAGTTTGGCTTAGTGTTACATAAAAGCCACACCAGTATTTTTGGCTGGACCATGCCAAAAAACTTGCTAAAGCAGCAGCAGGGGTTACAAAAAATGGAAATTCCCAAGTTATGGAGAAATATTTTCATGCAAATATTTAGGCATGGAGAGGGCATGGATATGTCTACGTTTCTGGGTGGAACATGCAGGCGTATCTAGTATCTTACTGGTTTGTTTTGCTCTCGACCAGGAGCCAGTGGTCTTCAGCCACCAAAAAGACAGAGGAGAGTTTGATAGGCAGCGTGATGGTGTGAGCATGGCCTTCAAGGACATCTAATACAGTAAGGTGACTCCTGGAAAATAAAGGGGTAAGAAAGACAAAATTAGGCTGAGGACAAACACAGGAGAGGGACTTTTTTTTTTTTGCCGTGAGGGGAGGGAATAGGAAACAGGAGTTCTTTCTCACCCGTCTTCTTTATAGAACACCAGCCAGTTTTTGTGTGAAAACTCCCTGCACATTTTGTGACTCTTCTAAGAAAAAAACAAATTACAAAATTACCCAATTCATCACAACTTCAGTTGTAAAAGAGTTGTCTGCCTGCTTACAGGAGGAAAAACAAACAAACAGCAAATGAATATTTGGCCTCTATCTATATGAATGAATAGTGCTTCAGATCAGGCTTTTATTTGCATAGAGACCTTGTTTGGCAAAAAATATAGTACTATATTCTAAAAGCCAGCAGGGTGCACTCTACTGATATATAAATGCTTATAACCACAGATTCCCTGGTTTATTCGATGTAAACTGGATTGAGACTGGAACAAGAGAGATTTATCATGTGAAGCTGTCAGACCATTGGGCCTATCTAGGACAGTAGATTTTACCCTACTCTCGAAAAATTTAGCCGGAGATATTTCTAGGTCTTTTGAATTGAGATCCTGGGTACCTAACAAGAGGCCCTTTCACATGTAAATTATACTGCATCACGACTACATAGCTCCTCCAAAGCCCATTTCCTATATCTGACTGTAAGGGAAATTTAATTAAAAATACATGCATACAAATTCCTGAAGAGTAGCTATGTTAGTGCCTGCAAGCAAAAACAGTTGTTCTGTAGTACCATAAAAAAAACAAAACTAAAGAAATGCACCATGGCATGAGGTGAGGTTTCAAAGTGAAGAGCTTCCTTTATGTGTTGCTGTTCATAAAGGCTAGACAGAAAAAACTGTGATAACTAGGCTTGGAGGAGACCAAAGCCTCTCATTTCGCACAAAGCATAGCTGGCTAGTGGGATGCCTTACCTCAGGGGTAGGCAACCCCGGCGGATGGTCCGGGAATCAGCGTGTTTTTACATGAGTAGAATGTGTCCTCTTATTTAAAATGCATCTCTGGGTTATTTGCGGGGCATAGGAATTCGTTCATTATTATTTTTCCAAAATATAGTCCAGCCCCCCACATGGCCTGAGGGACGGTGGACCGGCCCACGGCTGAAAAAGGTTGCTGACCCCTGCCTTACCTGCTCTTCCTTGTTGCCCCACCAGGATGACCTTTTAGGACCCTCTTTCACATCTGGCGACAGTAAAAGTCGGCGTATGGATCCAGTGTTCATGTCCACTAATAGAATAACATTGCTCTGCAAAAAGAAAGTAAAAAATTACATTCTTTTCCAGCATATGCCATTTTCATGGCATCATTGATTCCTTTCACTGAAAAGATTGACACTGAAGACATTTTAGAATTTTGAGTAGATTTCTCTTTGTTGGAAACTACTACCTAAGCTTTTTTCCCTTTTTCTTTTTCTTCAAAAGAGGCCCCTCAACAGCATTTTGTCAAAGTTCACTGTTAGGTTGAAATCCTTGACTTAGAAGAGAAATATATGGTTGGTCTGTTGTGTCAAACTGGTCTCAATATCCCAACCCATGTAATGTCATATGAATGGGAGTGCACCAAAAAAATAATCACAGATTAATTCCAAGATCTGCCACAGATCACTTTTTTGGTTATTTTGTTGAAGGAGGCTGGAGCAAGTGAAAGTGTTCAAGCAACCTAGAATAAGATGCGGCACAATCTAGGACCATAAAATTCATGCATGTCTATTTGGAAATAAGTGTGGTGAGACAGCTCCCCTTATCTTTTAGGATATGGCACTAAGGTAAAGCACTTCATTTCTTTTTAAAAATTCAGCTACCTATTCAAGACTGTGACAACTGGGGTCTCCATGCCATATTGCTATAACTTCACCCTAAAAAACAGGCAAGCATCAGTTTGGCAGAAATGTAAATTATGTGAATTATGCCTTGTTGTTACTGAGGTGGCGAATTTGTATCTGGGCGATAACACTTCAGCTAGCAAAAGGGAACGCACTTGCCTGAATGTTCCCTCAGGCAAAAGAATTCCTTACACAGAAAACTTGGTATCAGGGATAAAGATTCTAGCCGAGAACCCCTTGTTGTTGTTGTTGTTGTTGTTGTTGAGCCGTTTAGTCGTGTCCGACTCTTCGTGACCCCATGGACCAGAGCATGCCAGGCACTCCTGTCTTCCACTGCCTCCTGCAGTTTGGTCAATCTCATGTTCGTCGCTTCAAGAACACTGTCCAACCATCTCGTCCTCTGCCGTCCCCTTCTCCTTGTGCCCTCCATCCTTCCCAACATCAGGGTCTTTTCCAGGGAGTCTTCTCTTCTCATGAGGTGGCCAAAGTCTTGGAGCCTCAGCTTCACGATCTGTCTTTCCAGTGAGCGCTCAGGGCTGATTTCCTTCAGAATGGATAGGTTTGATCTTCTTGCAGTCCATGGGACTCTCAAGAGTCTCCTCCAGCACCATAATTCAAAAGCATCCATTCTTCGGCGATCAGTCTTCTTTATTGCCCAGCTCTCACTTCCATACATCACTACTGGGAAAACCATAGCTTTAACTATACGGACCTTTGTCGGCAAGGTGATGTCTCTGCTTTTTAAGCTGCCGTCAAGGTTTGCCATCACTTTTCTCCCAAGGAGCAGGCATCTTTTAATTTCGTGGCTGCTGTCACCATCTGCAGTGATCATGGAGCCCAAGAAAGTTAAATCTCTCACTGCCTCCATTTCTTTCCCTTCTTTTTGCCAGGAGGTGATGGAACCAGTGGCCATGATCTTAGTTTTTTTGATGTTGAGCTTCAGACCATATTTTACATGTAAGAACCCCTTACATGTAACAAATCTCCACTCATACATTCTGGATCGTGGTTATATTCAGCAAATCAACATCTCTTCTTAAAAAAGAAAGGTTTTAACTCAAACCCAGTAAGATATTGCCAAGCACTTGGCATTATACCCTAGGTATCTCCAAGAAAGTGTTTGCAATGCTCACAGCCCCTATACGTACAAAAGTACATGAAGGAGAAGATTAAAAATGCCTTCTTGATGAGTCTCGAATGTGCATTAGCACAATCCAACTAAATAAAGGGTTAAGATTTCCCGGTCATTGCAAGCCTTAACAAGGCAGTTGTGTTCTTTCACTTAGCGGTGGGCTCAGGAGGTCGGCTGGCACCATAACAAGGGCCCTTTCCCAACCCTCGCGGACGTTAATGGCTCCCATCTGTAACAGGGACTGGTGGTGTATTGGTTTGCGTATAAAAATAGAAATTTGCATCACTGGTGAATACTTCCAGTTACAGCTTTGGCAATTCTTCAAGTGGGCTGGGAAGTTATGGGCTGTGCTTGTGCACAGTTCGCTTATGTTTATTCTTTACTGGGAGAAAAGAAACCTTTGGGTGACCTCACGTCCCCAGTGCCTCGAATTCCAAATACTCAACAGATGTAACAACCATTATTTTGAGGCGCCGCTCTTTTATTTTTAGCTACTGCAAAGCTTCCCTTTCCTTGATGCAGTTTGTTCCTTCGCCAGGGTTTTCCTCCCTTGGAAGAACTTAGTTCAAATAAGGGTGTAATTGCGACTAAGGGAAAGGGAAGCCGATGTTAGAGTTCTTCTAGATGGGAGGAGGGGAGTTTAAAAATGCAGAGGAGGAAGAAACGATAGAAAATATTTGAACAGGACTTATTTCCTTATTGCTTTGCCATCCCTCCTTTCCTGCAGGCAAATATTTCCTCCAAAGTCATAACCAGTTCCCCCTTTTCATGCCCCCCAAGAACAAGAAAGTACTCAATATTTTTGCTTTGTGCATGTGCATAGCTGTACATTTGCTTGAAAGAGCTTTCCTTTTCTCTTCACTTTTCCTTTTCTCTTCACTTTCTGCTGGAGCTCTGGAGACTGTTTCAGACAGTACAAGCGCATTGCAAGAGCAATAAAAGCAAACAACTTTTTTTTTTAGTGCCTAATGATGAGCCCCAGCTTTCATCTGCTTTCTTGTACAAAGTCTGCAAAAGGAAATTAGGATTTAAACTGGACTCTGAATGGTGGTGGTGGTGGCACACTGCTTTTAGCCTGCAGAACAATTATCTGCATTTCTCTGTGTCATTAGGGTCCTGGAACATGAATAAAGGCATTTTTCCCCCAATGCACCAGTTAAATGAAATACCCAGAATGCATTTATCTTATTAGAGAAGACTGTAAAGGATAGGGAGAGCAGCAGGAAGCAAACAGATGATTTGGTTTGGGAATTATGCGAGTGCGAAGTTGCCATCAAACACAGCAGCAACACCTCTCTTTTCATTTTCAGTGTTTAGCAATGCAAAACTGGAGATATTATGTCACCATAAATTTTGCTCTGCCTAATAAGTGGAGCGAGAACAGAGAAACTTGCAAATGGCGACACTGTCGCTCCATACTTTTGCATGAATAATCAGAAGCTGTAACCAGCTGTACTTTTGAAAAAACAAGGTATACTATCCGTTGTATCAAATTGTAGATTCCAACGGAAGTCTCATAAAGTTCAACGAAAAAAGCAGAAGACCCAGTGGATCAGTTCATTCTCTAGTCAGTTCATGCATAAGGTCCATACATGTATAAGTATCTATTCCACCTGTCTGTTCAAAGAGTCCAATAATCCACATGAAGGGTTGTTACCACTAGTATGCTATAAGATCCACTATCCTGTAATATTACATATGAGCCTGTTCTACTGATGAAGCCTAGGATGGCGAAACAAGGCTAATATTCCAGAAAGCCCTGTCTTAGACTCTGTGAAAGGATTCTGTGGAGCTGTATTGTTTTTAACACTTGATTGGGAGCCACCCAGAGTGGCTTGGGAAACTCAGCCAGATGGGTGGGGTATGTATAAATGAATGAATGAATGAATAAATAAATAAATAAATAAATAAATATTATTATTATTATGCATGGCAAAAAGCTATTTCTAAATATATTTGGCAAGGGGAAAAAACCTAGAATAAAACATAAAATATTGATAGATGCAAAAGAGAGAGGAGGTTTCTCCCTGCCTGATATGAGATTATACTATGAAGCATCTTGTCTTTGTTGGTTGAAGGAATGGATGACATTGGAGAATTCACATATTTTAGACTTAGAATGTCATGATAATATTTTCAGTTGGCAGGCTTATTTATGGTATGAAAAGGTGAAAGTACATAAAGGATTTACAAATCCTATAACTAGGGGGGGAATTGTATAGAGAATGGAATAAATACAAAAATCTATTAGAGGCAAAAACAGCACTTGGGCTGTCACCATTGGAAGCCATAGTGGTAAAGAAAAAGAATATGAAGGAAGGTTGGACAACTTATAGAAATTTATTTTATAAATAGTGAGGAGAGTATCAATTAGAATAATTTAAGGAATTATCAGGAAAATTAACAACATGGAAACAATATCCTCATTTGAATGAAGTACTTAAGAAAGATAGAATACAAGGGACTGGGGAACAAACATCACAACTGGAGAGAGATCTGTTGGAATGTAATGTAAAAGTGCTGTCTAAAATGTGTAATATACTACAGTGGTACCTCGGGTTACATACGCTTCAGGTTACAGACTCCGCTAACCCAGAAATAGTACCTCTGGTTAAGAACTTTGCTTCAGGATGAGAACAGAAATTGTGCTCCGGTGGCGCGGCGGCAGCGGGAGGCCCCATTAGCTAAAGCGGTGCTTCAGGTTAAGAACAGTTTCAGGTTAAGAACGGACCTCTGGAACGAATTAAGTACGTAACCAGAGGTACCACTGTATTGGAATAGAAGACAAAGCTTGCAACAAGTCCGTACAGTAGTGCCATAGAATTATCCCTCTCTTGCAGATGTGGAGGCAAAGTGGCGTGTCTAAAGGACCCCCGGTGCAAATCTTGTCTCCAATTCATAATGCAGTATCTTAACCCCCATACTACACTAGCTTTCATGTGGGACAAGGAGCCAAGATTACGGAGGACTGCAAGGGGACAAGCAAGATGTGTCACAAGCCCAGCTCCTACGCAGTGGGGAAAACAACAAAAGACAGTGCTACACAACAGGGGAACATGTGTCCTCCATAATCCCAACCAAGATGAACTGGATGAGAATTATTTTTGATCTCAAAACTAGACATTAGAGCTTGAGAAATATGAGGGATCCCTCTTCCTGGTGCTACCATATTAACCCCAGAAATGGAAAGCATGTTGGCTTTTTTTACCTGCTCTTCGTGTAGAACTACTTGACCTTTGAGAGGGTTACCCAGAGGTGCCAATGTCACAAACGGTTGCCACATTCCACCAACGGTCCTTGGGAAGATGTCATACAAGTCTATAATGCATCCATTCTTACTGGCCGGATCCATGGCATATAAGGACACAGGATTGCATGTAGCCACATAAAGGGCGTCTTCTGCTTCCGAAAGCGGGAATAAGATACAGATTACATGAAAGCAAACATATGAACAGATTCCTTATAGGCACAGACATTGTTTGCATAAATATATTGATATATGGAATGAGTCTATTCAGAATATAGCAGGTTATTAATAATCCTATATGTATTCACATATATATGTATTCACATATTATACAAAGGTAAAGGGACCTTTGGGACCCCTGACTGTTAGGTCCTGTCACGGACGACTCTGGGGTTGCGACGCTCATCTCGCTTTACTGGCTGAGGGAACCGGCGTACAGCTTCCGGGACATGTGGTCAGGAAACCAGAGCAGCGCACGGAAACGGTGTTTACCTTCCTGCCAGAGCGGCACCTACTTATCTACTTGCACTGCGTACTTTCGAACCGCTAGGTTGGCAGGAGCAGGGACCAAATAACGGGAACTCACCCCGTCGCAGGGATTTGAACTGCCGACCTTCCGATCGGCAAGCCCTAGGTCCTGTGGTTTAACCCACAGCGCCACCCACATCCCTATATTATACAAAATAAAGTGGAAAAAGAGAGTGCAAAAAATAATTTTTTTTGCGCAGCAAAACATGACCTGCACACGTGCAGATGTGCCATCACGTCTTGTGTTCTATTCAGGATGGGAATGGGGCTCCGGAACGGATCCCGTTCGCATCCCGAGGTACCACTGTACCTCTGGTTGGGAATGGGATCCATTCCGGAGGCCCGTTCGCAACATGAATAGAACGCAACCCGCAGTGGCGCATCTGCGCACTTGCGGCTTGCGATTCGCCGCTTCTGCGCATGAGAATGACGTCATTTTGCGCGTCTGCGCATGCACGAGTCGCGAAACCTGGAAGTAACCCTTTCCGGTGCTTCCGGGTCGCCGCGGGACGCAACCTGAGAAAGCATATCATGAAGCAAACGTAACATGACGTATTACTGTATGTCTCCATGTGTGTTTGGCTACATAATGGGTTGTTTATAGAGCAGAGGGAATAAAAAAAGGTGGCATACAAATTAATTTATATTACGGCTTTTCCGTGTGCTGTTCTCATTCACCAGAAGCGGCTTAGTCATGCTGGTCACACGACCCGGAAGCTGTACGCCGGCTCCCTCGGCCAGTAAAGCGAGACGAGCGCCGCAACCGCAGAGTCAGCCACGACTGGACCTAATGGTCAGGGGTCCCTTTACCTTTACCTTTTTATGTTCTAGATATCTACACATTCATACAGTTTCTCATCATCAGTAAATAAACAGAAAATAAAAATTATACTTTACCTTGTGCCACAGCAACATCGCACACTAAATTAACTTCATTCAAAGGCAGCGACCAAAAGGCACGTTCTTCTGTGAAGCTCAGGGATCTGGCTTCATGTCTTTCCAGCGGAAATGCCTGCACATTTAAGTACATTGGACCCTAAAAGAAATATAATTTATATTTTGAATTAGACACATATGCGGGCTCCAAAATCTTTTAAATGCTTAGGGCCTCTAAGGGTCTTAATCCAGCCCTGGAATTGGCAGACTACAAATTGTGAATACTTGAAAAAAAATCTGTATGATTTTAAAATCCTGGAAAATAGGGTGTGCTTACAGTCAACATTAAGATTTATTTTTTAAAATCTCACCTTTATATCTATGTGATGTGTTTCAGTTGGGCACAAAAGTTTCTGTTGTGGCTGGCTGACTTTCCAGTAGCCCATTAATTTTGCACCTGGCAATGGCAACCTGCTCAACAAAGAAACTATTATTATTTTTTGTTTTTTAGGTAGGTAGCTAGATAAATATATAGATAGATGGTAGTTTTCAAACATTTACAGATAACAACAACAAAGAGAACAGAGGAACAAAACCAAACAAAAATCAATATAAGAGGGGAAATGCAAGTTATTGGCATCTGAAGAGCCATGAATGCTAACCCACCCATAACTTTCTCTTTTTAGATGGCAACTCATCTAAAAATACATTTCTGAGCTGAAAAGTTTCCTTGTTAACCTGCCACAGAGTCAGCAGTCTTAAGATCTCAAGGAAACAATACCAGGAGGAATCCCACTGAAAATTATGCTCTGTGAGGGAAAGACTTGGAGACCCAAATGGCCTGTGCAGTATAAACTGCATCCCAACATATCCAGAAACACTTCGGCTGCACGGAGGCCACAGGTTTGAATGCAACAACTGACAAAGGAAGAAGGAAATACATTTCTAGAAAATACAAACAAGTTCTGCCAAGTAAGAGTTTAAAGAGGCGGCCAAGTTGGGTTCTTTTTTTGTGTGGGGTGGGAAAGATAGATAGGGAGCTGACAAGATCAAGGAAAGACTACAGTGGTGCCCCGCAAGACGAACGCCTCGCAAGACGGAAAACCCGTTAGACGAAAGGGTTTTCCGTTTTGGAGGCGCTTCGCAAAACGAATTTCCCTATGGGGTTGCTTTGCAAGACGAAAAAATCTTGCGTCCCCCTGTGGGTTTTTTTCGCTTTTTTCCCCCTTTTCCTAAGCGCTAAGCCACTTATCAGCTGTTCCGCTGATAAGCTGCTTAACAGCTGATCGCGAAAAGCCGCTTGACAGCTGTAGCGCTAATCCGCTAAGCTGTCAATGGGCTTGCTTCGCAAGACGAAAAAACCGCTAGACGAAGAGAATCACGGAACGGATTCTTTTCGTCTAGCGAGGCACCACTGTAGATAAAAATAATGGGAATAGTACTCTATGCCAGGGCTGCCATACGTTTGGAATTTCCAAGAGATAGCTGGGATCTGTACGTCAAAAATGGTGTCTGGGTGGAATTTTCGAAAAGCAGCACGAATGTCCAGGAAAACCTGGTATATGGCAGCCCATATCGGAAGTGCTGATTTTTTTGGGGTATTTTCCTTTTTTAAAAAAAAGGTTATAAAAAAGTACTCCAATTTTGGGGGAGATTTTGCAAAAATTTGAAATATGGCAACCCTATCGTATACAACTCAGCCCATTTTCATTAACTGCCATGACTGATGAAGCATTGCCATTGAACAGCTGTGTCTCCCTCAGAAGAAGGTCTCCCCGCATTTCCTGCATGTCACAGAATGCGCTCAGGGCATAGAATCGGAGCGGACGAGGACACACATTATCTTAACACATTAGTTAAGATAATGCTTGTTAAATCTGCCAGACTTCCAACATTATGACTGTTAAAGGTCAAGGACCCCTGACAGTTATGTCCAGTCGCGAACGACTCTGGGGTTGCGGCGCTCATCTCGCTTTACTACTAAAACATCTAACAATACAAACTTGACTCTGAGGGCAAGTGTTCCTTTTCAAAGAAGATTTATGAGGAAGGGGAGAGAGACAGTGGGCTTGCTTCATAGCCCAAAGATCACCAAGATACGAAGGAGCCACTTAGGTGGCACAGTGCCGAAGATGATGCTTGGGAGCGAACATGTCAACCGCCCCTTTCATATTGTCATTTCATAGGGAGGTCAGCGCTTTGACAGAATCATTCAGGAAGACATGAGTTTCTGAGGGGAGACCCTTCAAATAGGTCCACTCCCCTTACTGGCAGGAATTGCCACTACCAAGCCAAACTTCACCAGACCAGGTAATGGTCCCAAAATAACAAGGGACTGCACTGTATTCCCTCATTTTCAAACCATTCCTCACATCACTCAAGGGTGTGCCCTGCCTAATCTGTTGGTCCAACAGCCACTTGAGACATTCCCATGGTTGTCATGGAGGACATGAAATTTCAAGCCAGCCCAATAGCAGACTCCACAGGGACAATGGAGTCATGAAGGACAACTGTCCCGGGGTCCTCTAACACCATGCCAGGGACCACCTTGTCCAGCTCAATTTCATTGCAAATTCATTATTCTCGGACTTCTGGGGAGGCATCATGGCTGGTTGAGCGTCTCTGTTGAGGCTCTATCCTCAAAGATAATTAAGTGGTGATTAACGATAGCTACTGTCTCGTATTATCTCTGAGGAACAGATATAACAGGGATTATCTTCCAAATGTTCTGGAAGGATTGCTCCCGCCATGGGACCAAGAAATCTTCAATGAACCCAAACAGGTGAATTTTGCTCAAACACCGCTTAATAGCCCTAGAGGTCAGCCCCTAGGGCAAAGATAATCAAAATCTCCTTTCTTCAATAATTTCTGAAACTCCTATAAATTACTACTATGACTATCTCTCTGCTGGTTAAAATGTTCATTTGAAATACAACCCAATAGCTGGCTTAAGAGGAGACGCCATTAAGGGGCTGTAAACAAATAAATCAAAAAGCATGCTCTTATTCTACATACCAAAGAAAGTTTTTCAAACAGCTAAGAGATTCTCCAACTTTGAAAAATTTTCATCTTATTTTGTTCTTGTCTTAATCCTGTTTTACTGGTGAATGTGCTGCTTTGTACTGTGAAACTACATGGCTGCTCCCTGTGAGAAGGCAATGTTAGAAATGCAACTTTCTGCAATTTCCAGATAAGCAAGGACTGTGTGAATTTCTGAGAAAGCGCTCAGGCTGGTGAAAATGCTGAAGAATACGGCATTGACTGTCGCAGTCATGCAACAATTATTAAATGAGCAATTAAAGGAATTAAGCTGCATAAAATGTTAAATGTTAATTGGGCAACACTGAGGCTGGGTAGTATATACAGCCTTTGTGGAAAAATACTGCTGGAGATTTGCCAGAGCAAGAGAATGGAATCATATAGTTGAAGGCAAGGGATGATGAAAGTGAGAGGACCTCCACACAGGTGCCTGGAGGAATGAAGCAGCCAAGTGCTGGAGCTATGATGTTGGAGGAGGGGAAGGGGTCCATGTATGGAAAGACTAAGAAATATCCTGAGCTGGCAGAGATGAGTTGAGAACGAAAGGATTCTGCGTACAATTTGGAATAAATCTTGAGGGGAAAGCTACTTACTCTTGTAACACGTTTGGGAAAAGAATGGAAAAGGAGGAATTGGAAATTCTCCCTCTCTGTCTCTCTCTCTCTATATATTTTAAATGACTGAAAACAGTGGCCATCAGGAAATGGGACTGGAAGATATGGATTCGGATGTGAATTAATGATTATACAATAAGTAAATAGCTATCTATTATTGTCTTAACAAATAACCATAGTGAATAAACCATTGAGGAATAAAAAACAAGGACTGAATGTTTCTTAATACAGTGGTACCTCGGGTTACATACGCTTCAGGTTACAGACTCCGCTAACCCAGAAATAGTGCTTCAGGTTCAGAACTTTGCTTCAGGATGAGAACAGAAATCGTGCTCTGGCAGCAGCAGAAGGCAGCAGCAGGAGGCCCCCATTAGCTAAAGTGGTGCTTCAGGTTAAGAACAGTTTTATGTTAAGAATGGACCTCCAGAACGAATTAAGTACTTAACCCGAGGTGCCACTGTATTGGAGATCCAGTTGTGATGTCGGACTGGAGGCAGACTACTGCTGACTTTTATATATATAATAGCATAATAACAATTAGGGAACCTCTTTTGGACTTCTTATGTCATTTAGCAGAGGGAGGAACAGCTGGATAGTACCCTGGAGTAAATATTTGACTATTTTGAAGAACTCTTGTATATTTAACTGGCAAATGGGTATTTGGAAGTCCCTTTTCCTTTTCTTCTGGAAGAAGTGTCGCCACTGGAATTCATTGCTTCAAACCATGCTGATCTGGGCTCAGGCCAGCATAACATACCCCAGCTTCGACCCCAACCATATTCTGTGCCGGAACTGTACATATGAAGCTAACAATGGAAAGAGAGGTAGTTCCCAAATGCTTTAACAAGATTTTTGCACCCATATAGCCTCTCAGAGATCCAGATAACGGTCCCAACCGTAAGCCAACATTCACTTTTGCTTCTAATATTTCCTTGCCCTCAGTAACCCTTGCCCCAACATGCCTTCCGCCTTGCAGCTATGAATAAAATACAAAGAACTGCCCGGCAAATGCTGGCTGTTATGTTATGTGCAGTGAGCACAAACAGTCCCCATCGTCAATGTTCAGGAAGGAGAGCAAATCCAAAGTTTTGTTTTGGATTACATTAACAACTGTAATTGATAAAAAATAAATAAATGTAACTGCTAAATTATTGACTGGAATGAGGCAACATGAACCTATTTCACCAATTTTAAGACAACTTCACTTGACTACCTGTTTGTTTCTATGCCCAATTCAAGTTGTTCCTTTTAATCTTTAGAATCCTAATTTTAATTTAGGCATGCATTTCAAATGGTATTTACTAACTAACTAACTAACTAGCTAACTAACTAACTAACCATCTAACTACCTGGCCCTTCACCTAGGCAGTTTCCATAAAAACCAATTTGCCTAACACCAGTGGTTTGTATGTATAAAGGGGAATATTTGTTTTTCTATAAATGGTTTTGGAAATTGGTTTGCAGCGCGATCTTATCCATGTCTGCTCAGAAGTACTACTGAAATCAATAGGGCTTACTCCCAGGTAAGCCGAGATAGGACCACAGCCTTAGTAGTTATGCCACATAAATTATGTGCATTTATTATACTCATAAAAAAAAACTGCCAGAAACCAGAGTAAGGCCACCAAAATCATGAAGCAAACTGGATGGCCTGTAAGCAGTTTGTGGAGTTGTGGTTTTGCAAAGTACATGCCAAACGTCTGATGATGGGAATAAGTATTGAGATGCTAACTTCACTCAAGAATAATTTACTCTTTGGACATGTTCCACAAAGTATTTTGAAAGATTTGTGCAAGGATAGGGGCTAACATATTTCCCCACTATTGATAAAAAGAATTTGGATTTGCTACTAATTATGGAAATAAATTGCAAAATGGTCATTCAATGAAGAGAAACCGAGAAGAACGAATTTCCCCCTTTATTGGATTCATTTAATCATACAAATCATCACTATTCATAATATAATACATTCACGATTTATACAAAATGCTGTAAACGTGCATAGTTAAAATAGTATAAATTAATAATAATATATCAATCTGTTCTCAGGTATTAGCAATATTTGCTTCAAGCATTCAAGGCAGACAGGTTGATCTTAACTAGCAGCAAATATACAATGTATGTTAGTCTTACTCCTTAGCCAGGTATACATTGGTGGGTTTTGCTCCAATTGGGATTCCATGTTTATGCAGAGTCCGGATTAAAATCTCACGCATTTCGTTATTGTAGGAGTCAAAATCAAAGACATTTCTGACAACGTTGGCAAGCCCTTCTGTTGGAAATTTCTACAGAGAGGGAGAAGAGCACAAGATTAATGAGCTCCCCACGGACCGAGATGCAAGGTGTCACAGGTTCTGAGATGCACAAATGGAGTTCTAGGTAAGGAGGAACATCTCCATTCACTGAGATTCTTTGATAGGGATGCACATTGCAAGGCTGTTTCATATGCTGAAGTGAAGGCCCATTGCTGGCATCTGTCCGTCTCGAGAGACAATGGGACTGACTGTCTGGGGGTGAAGTCAAACTGCATTAACAGCACTGAAGGGACATCTCTGGGCATAAGCCTGGGTGGTGTATATGGAGGTTCTGGGCTGCCCAGATGACAAGGCCCCCCTCTCAGCCTCACTGATGTGGTCCAAAGGAAAGCAGAGCAGTGTGTTTGGCACTGGTGGCCACCGGAGAAAGCAGCCGGCAAGCACCTTCCCATTACCAAGACAGCTCTGTTGAAAGCCGCCCTCCCTCCAGCTACTGACTATTGTGGAATGATTTATTGATCTGGCGCGACCCCCGCTAATTGATTTGCGATCCTCCAAATCAATCCCCACTATCACATCCCCACGGCCAGTGAGAGAAAGCGACAGACCAACAACAAACAACACAAACAACATGATGACCAGTATGCTAGACAGCACTGCAAATCTTATTGCATAATATACCATATTTTTTGCTCTATAAGACTCACTTTTTCCCTCCTAAAAGGTAAGGGGAAATGTGTGTGCGTCTTATGGAGCAAATGCAGGCTGCGCAGCTATCCCAGAAGCCAGAACAGCAAGAGGGATTGCTGCTTTCACTGCGCAGCGATCCCTCTTGCTGTTCTGGTTTCTGAGATTCAGAATATTTTTTTCTTGTTTTCCTCCTCCAAAAACTAGGTGCATCTTGTGGTCTGGTGCGTCTTATAGAGCAAAAAATACGGTACATAATTTAGTACAAGCAGTAAAACTTTTTAGGCGTTCATGGTGCCGAAATAGTAAGTGAATAACAACGTAGGACAGTGTTTCCGGATAAACTGACTGTTTTGCTGGAATCTTCTTCAGCACAACCCACAGATTAGAAAAATGCTCAAAGTTTTACCGCTTAGCCCACAGGATAGCATCTATTACTTTGTTTCAACTATAGACTTATTATACTTCTACGGACTTTCAAAGATTGACAGAGGTGTGTTCATTTGATTTCAAATATATTAGAGAATTTACAAGTGTACACATTTTGTTTTTGTTGTACTAAATTATGTATATTATGCAATAAGAATTGCAGTGCTATCTAGCATACTGGTCATCGTGTTGTTTGTGTTGTTTGTTGTGTTAAGTTTGCAACACAGGGGTTTGTTGTTCTGTATCAGTGAGAGAAAGCCTTCCGCTGTGGAAGCTCAATGATATGCTGAATAACGGAGAACTTCCTTGTTACCTCAGCCCTCCCAATCCCTATTCCTATGGGGTCAAGCCTAAGAACATGGGATTATCTCATTTCTAATATTCTGGAAGCCTTTGGCTGGAAAATGGTCAAATAGGTTTTATTAGTTCATTCTGAACAAGCTACAAAGAACACAGGATAATTTTTCTGAACCTTCTGAGAAGAGTATTTTAGGTTGCAACCCTAGCATACTTCACAGGGAAGAAGCCCCATTGATCATAGCTGGCCGGACTTCTAGGTAAATATGTAAAGCACTGGTTTTCAACCAGTGTCCTGTGGCACCCAGAGGTGATTTAAGGAACATTCAGGGGGCATCCTTTCATTAACTTGCAGCCCATATTTTCCTGCATTATCTCTCTCTTTCTCGCTAAGCAAAGTTCAGGAGAGCCAGCAGCTTTAACTTGCAGCCCATTATCTTCCTGAAATAAAACAGCAGCAAAAAAAGTGGAGAAACACTCTTGCACGACTGTTTTATCTTCTTAAAATCTCTTCCCCCCCCTACAAAAATCCTCCCCAGCTTCAGTACCTAACAGTTCCTTAGTTTTACACAGAGGGCTTGAGAAATGCAAGAAAATAACAGGGTAGATTGATGTTGCGTGTGCCCAGATGTGTGTGTGCTTTGCTGGCATGTGGCATCTGGAGGGATCAGAGGTTGCTTGGGGCTGATAAGCTTAGCAACCCCTATCTTATGGGCTTGCTTCCACACAGAAGTGGCATTTCTACAAAGCGAATAATAATAATATAATAATAAATTTTTATTTGTATCCCGCCCTCCCCTGGGCTCAGAGCGGCTAACCTCATAAAAACAACACAATATGCAAAAAAACAGACATCAATTAATTAAAATACATCTTAAAATTAATTCAGACAAGTTAAAATCTGGGCAGGTGACAATTATCAAGTTGGAATTGAGCATGGTTAATACTTGCCAGGACCAACTGTTTCCACTGATCATACAAGGACCTGTGAGCGGGTTGGGGGCCTGCTTTGGGCTTGTTTTATACAAAGGAAAGTAAGTCGAACTGCACCCTGCCCAAAGGCCTGGCGGAACAGCTCCATCTTGCAAGCCCTGAGGAAAGATGTCAAATCCCACAGGGCCCTGGTCCTTTATACACATAGGAAAGGAGGAATCATCTAAGCACATTTTGTCTTGATCAGGAGCAAGTCAATCAGATTCAGGCCCCTGCTGGACTTGGGTTATCCACAACTAACCTAATTTCACTGCTTTCACTCTGGAACCAGCCACAGCCATTAAAACCACTTAGATGGATCCTACAAACATTTTAGGCTTTAGCAATTTCAATCTACTCTTCCGAACGATTTTTGCAAGTTAAATGTCAATATTTATCAGTGGGTCTGTTCCAAATCGTGCCAGTAGCAGGAATGTATATACTGTACCTGTAAATGCTTTACTATATTCACTACTTCTCTTGTTGAGTAAGGATAGTTGATAATTCCTTGGTCGGCCAAGCTTCTGAGCTCTCCAAAAGCAGCCACCAGTTTCTGCAGGACTGGCTCAGGAACCGCAGGCCCGTATTGTCGAAGCATCGCAAGCTCAGAGCTTGGTTTGGGATTATCAATTGCATGGCAGCTAAAAATATCTCCTGGAATAAACAAGCAAGGAATGGAGAGAGTTGTGGAAAGGTTGTAGTATATAGTAATGTAAACCCTGAAGCTATGCCAACTCCACAAAGCCAGGTGTTGTTGACTCAGTTGCATTCCTGCACTGGAGGCGGAAGTCTCCACTGAACCTTCAACTATGTTGCCCCTTGTGCTATTCAAAGGGGTCTTTATGGCAAACGGTCCCTCTAGATACCTGTTGCACAGCTCCAATGCATCTTCGCGTATGGAAGTTCGCCAGCTGCTGAGTGTTCTCCTCAGTGGGGACCATAGTCATCCAGTCCTCCACTTGAAAGTAGCTCAGGGAGAAAGGCTGGGAACAGATCCTTTGTATGAGATTTCCAAGAGCTAGCACCAGAGGAGATGCTATGAGCTTTCAGCAACCTGCTGCCCTCCCAATGTGTTGTTGTGGTTAAGAGCGGTGGACTTGTAATCTGGTGAACCGGGTTCGCTTCCCTGCTCCTCCACATGCAGCTGCTGGGTGACCTTGGGTTAGTCACACTTCTCTGAAGTCTCTCAGCCTCACTCACCTCACAGAGTGTTTGTTGTGAGGGAGGAAGGGAAAGGAGAATGTTAGCCGCTTTGAGACTCCTTAGGGTAGTGATAAAGCGGGATATCAAATCCAAACTCCTCTTCTTCTCCCAGTGGAGTGCCAACTTCCATCAAGCCCATCCAACACTGAGGAAGGTTGGGGTACAGGGACCCACAACAGTCACAGAATGCCAGTCTTTGGACCCCTTCCTCTCATCCCAAATTACCTTATAACAATCCCAGAAACATAGTTCTTCTTGCTAACATTCTGAAAAAGTATGTTCTGCTATGTGCTTAGCCAAATACTTTAAAATTCAAAATCCCTTATTTTATGCAGCCACTTTCCTGAAAGAGCCATGTGTAATTCTCTTCCAAGTGTCAGATGAGAAAATGACTGACACAGCCTCCTATCTGAAAGGCTGAACAGATTTCTTCAAAAACAGCCTGTTTCCTGTATATCTTTTCTATCAGGAGGACGAGTAAAGCAAAGTTTATATTTTCCATACTGAAGTCTGTAGAAAACACAGTTGTTGGTGGTTTATTAAGCACTGCGCTTACCTAGTGTTCCAAAAAAGTCATTGCCCAAAAACGGAAATCCAGGTCTGTTTGCTAGAACGATCATTCTGAAATCTGGATGAATTACCACCACATTTTCTCTTCCACTCACACTAGCAGAATCTAGAAAATACATATAATTGCATTAATATTTTCAACTTTACAAGGAATGGTTCAAGTAACAAAATTCATGCCCACTGAAAGGTTTTAAATAATCAATATATATGAAACGATCTGCTTAACTCTACAGTGAATATAACCCATTATCGTTAAAATTTTGCAATAGAATACCCCAAAAGTACAAAAATGTATAAAATTATGCATTTTGTTATAAATACAATTATGCATTTTGTTATAAATACATTTAAATACATATTTAAATATGAATTTTCACACAGATTTTAAAAAAATACTTAAATTACGTACTTAAAATACTTACAAATACGTATTTTAAAAATACGTAAATTAGAAAATTAGAAAAATTCATATGAACCATAAGCATTTTGATTCATCTATCCCCTTGAACAATGTGTTACATTTTCACAATTATTTAAATTTTACTGATTCTACAGCCTTCTCTCCTGCTGCTAAACTATTCCATTCAATTCCAGTCTAGAGAAACTCAACAGTTCAACTCATTCTCTTAATAAAAAGGTAGAGAATTTCACCTTTTCCAATCCTGCAGGCCCACACCAAGCAAACTTACAACAAGCTAACTCTCTTTATTAACACTCTGATCTGAAACATTTATTTCCATGGAGGCACAGATTGCAGCTACAATAAAGGCGGCATTTTTTCATCTCTGCCAAGCTAGGCAGTTGGCTCCTTACCTCTCTCGCCCTGACCTAGCCACTGTGATCCATGCAATGGTCACCTCCAGACTGGATTATTGTAACTCACTCTACGTGGGGCTGCCCTTGAGACTGACCCAGAAACTCCAGCGGGTGCAGAATGCCGCGGAGAGACTACTTGCGGGGTCCTCGCTGCGAGATCACATTCACCCGGTGCTATACCAGCTGCACTGGCTCCCGGTGGAGAACAGGATCAGGTTTAAGGTGCTGGTTTTAACCTTTAAAGCCCTATACGGCCTAGGACCCTCGTACCTACGGGACCGCCTCTCCTGGTATGTTCCGCAGAGGAACTTACGGTCTTCAAATAAAAACATCCTGAAGGTCCCAGGCCACAGAGAGGTTAGGCTGGCCTCAACTAGAGCCAGGGCTTTCTCGGCTGCGGCTCCAATCTGGTGGAACACTCTGTCACAAGAGACTAGGGCCCTGCGGGACTTGACATCTTTCCGCAGGGCCTGCAAGACAGAGCTGTTCCACCTGGCCTTTGGCCAAGGCACAGTCTGACTCCCTCTCCCCTTTCATAAGAACTTGCATGAAAGTGGCCTCCCAATTTTTCTCACAGGCCCATATAAGTTCAGCACAAACAGTTGGGCCTGGTGAGCATTTAAGGTCCCCAACCCTAATCTGCGGGTTGCCATCTCATTGGATTTTATTCTGATCCTGATCTGATTTGAGGATGTATTTTAATTGATTGTCTGATTTTATGTTAATGTGTTATACATTTGATGTTAGCCGCTCTGAGCCCGGCTTCAGCTGGGGAGGGCAGGATATAAATAAAATTATTACTATTATTATTATTATTATTATTATTATTATTATTATTATTATATCTGACTATATAATGCAAAATGCGAAAGCCTGCATTCACGCCATAGGACGCACACACATTTCCCCTTCATTTTTGGAGGGGAAAAAGTGCGTCCTATAGGGCGAAAAATATGGTATTTTTAAAAAAAAAACCTGGAATGAACTCCAACAGTATTTGGGATGCATTAATTTATTCCTTGAATAGAGGTATGTTGTGGGACTGGATCCTTTGGATCCATGCATTCCCTAGAATCCCTCCAAATCACCCTGGAAAATCCCATCTTGAGTTTACTGACTTCAGAGCTCTGACCTCAATAGGGCAAATGGCATGGAAGCTGCTGTGGTGGCAGCGAAATGGTAGCCGGGTCTCCTTTTCTTAAGGTGGAGCTGTCTTTCTGCCTCTGATGTGGCACATCCAATGCCTCTTATGGCCCCTGGGACCAAAGATTTGCAGAGCCAAGGTCTTTTTCCCAGAACTATTTAAAATAAACTTGCAAGCTATCCAGCCCAAGACCGCAGCACTGGCTGGTAGTATTAAAAATCTTTGTTTCCTAGGGCAATGCATTCTTATTATATAATTATTCTGATATTCTCAAATATACATTAATAATAAGAGACAGAGAACAAGAACCTAATGTACCGTCTGAGTGTTTGCAACCTAAAAGCTTTATTTTCTTTGGTAAACTATATTTAGATAGTAATTAATGACCAAAAGAAGGCCCAAACGTTGGAGAAATGTGCTATTCATTAATCTGCAACAAATGCAACTGCTGGAATGCTGTGTACGGGGGTTTACTTACCGGCAAGAAGGCGCCTTCCATCAGACAGAATCATTTCTCCACTTTCCACCAAGGTTTTCAAAATGCAGGTGACATTTGTGGGGGCCTTGTCTGCCTCGTCAATAACCAGAATGTGCCCCTTTTTGACAGCTTTCACCTGGAAAACGTTAAACGGCATGCGCATTGGAAAAGAAACTGCACAACTCTGGATGCACTTCGACAGAGATATAAATTTACTACCTGTGCATTTGTCATAGAGTTCACATTTTGGGTATTTAAAAGAGGACATTCAATGGATTGTTTCTCTGATTGCTTATTATCAGTGCAGCTGTGGGGAGGTAAGCACAAGCTAAGCTCCACACACAAGCAAAGTGGATCTATTGCTTAATGTAAGAGGGGAAGGGGTTTTCTCCACTTATCCCTGCTGCCTTGAAAATTTGTTCCAAAGGATTGGGGCATCTTCTAGAACAGCATGGAAGCTGATGTGGGAACTGAAGGGGAAAATGGGGGGAAATGCCTCCCCTTCTCCTCTATTAGCAGAAACTTCTGCCAGGTCAAAGACCATTTCCATGAGAGGAAGAGCAGCGCTGGATTTCACCCATCTTTTTCATTTCCATACTTTTCAACTTACAGTGGACCCTGCGGATATGAACTTAATTCATCCCGTGGGTCCGTACTTACCCCGAAAAGTCCGAGGCGCCGGTTCTGCGCACATGCGAGGCAAGATAGAGTGCTTCTGTGCACGTGGAGAAACCCGGAAGTATACACTTCCGGGGTTGCCGCGTTCACAACCCAAAATTACGTTACCCAAAGGCAACGTAACCCAAGGTACTTGTTTTGAGGGCTAGAAAACTTACTTTGAAAAGAAACAGGGCATTCTTAGATTTGTAATGATGTATTTCATCTCAAGATAAGGACTTGAACCCAACAACGAATTTTAGTGAAGAACTCATATATTCAAATGCACAAATGTGGACTTACTAGTGGAGAATCCTCATAGACAATATGACCATCTTTAACCGAAGGCTGAAGCGTAAGACTCTGCACGGTCGTGTCTCTAAGATAGCAAAACATGCCCAAGTCAAAAAGGGAATTAATTTATTCTTATTTCAAAATATCAGACTCCATTTTACACTAGTAACAGCACTGAGCTTTACGGAAAAATGCTTTCATCGCAAAATTGGTGTGGAAAAGGGAACCGAAGTTAGTCTTATCAGGGAAGTTATACTCTGCTTCACCACCTCGAGATGATTTTTCAGTTAGCTGTCCCTTGTTTTAATGAGTAGAAGAGATCATGCCATTCAGCATTATTTTACAACCTTTGAAAGCTTTAATCCCTTTCCAGTCAGAATCTTTCCACTCCAATGCGTTGTTTAGAACACACAAGTTTCAATTTTGCAAAGTTGCCCCCTCTCCCCTGGTGTTCTCCATACACCATAAACCTAGAGAAACAGTTTTGCTTGTCCGTGCATGTTTTTTATGCCTGGGTTGCCAAGATGACACAAAAGGCTTGAGGGACGCCTGCTTTAACTTTGGACAAACCCCAAATCCCTCCAAGGCAACCTGTCCCAGCTTGAAATGCATCTGATGCACCCTCCTGTTCAACATAGAATCAGAGAATTGTACAGTTGGAAGGGACAACAAAGATCTAGTCCAACCCCATAGAAGGCAGGAATCTTTCACGGGAGAGCGCGACTCCTCTTCCCACCCACTGGATTGAATAACTCTAAAAAGAGCAGGACTTTCAGCCATTTTGCATTTGGTTTTTGGTGGGCTGCAAAATGGCTGCTTCTGCAGCTTTCCTGAACGGAAGGGTCAAAAGTTCAAAATAATGTTCAAGGGGATGCTTTCCTCAGGAAATTCTGCACAGGATGTTAAAAGGTTCAGATCAGGAACGTGGCAATTAGGGGAAAGAAAAACTTAACTAACAGAAACTTACTCTCCTTTGGTGATTGGCTAAAAAGGTCGAGAAGGGGAGTGAAAATATTGTTTAGGAGTTGAGTTGGAAAACAGAAGAGGTAATTGCTGGACCTGATCAGCTGAAAAGGCTGAATTGAAGGGGAAGGAAACAGGAGAGGATCATGAAGAGACTCAGAAGCTAAACTGAAGGATACAAGTTGATAAGCATTGCTTCACCGAGGGAAACATGCAAGAGCACATAGATCCGGGTGAATTTGTCTCTGTTTATTAGCTATTCATTCTTACGGGTGACTGCTCAAACTATTCAACTCACCTTTTCCTAAAATTATGTTCTAAAAATGGTTTAATTTCTTGTCTCGTTAGAACTTTAAATGCAGCACATTTCCTGTGACCTTGTTATTCACTCCAACTCTAAATTGCTATATCACTCTATCCAGTACAGTGGTACCTTAGGTTATATACGCTTCAGGTTACAGACTCCGCTAACCCAGAAATAGTGCTTTAGGTTAAGAACTTTGCTTCAGGATGAGAACAGAAATCGTGCTCCGGCGGCGTGGCGGCAGCAGGAGGCCCCATTAGCTAAAGTGGTGCTTCAGGTTAAGAAGAGTTTCAGGTTAAGAACGGACCTCCGGAACGAATTAAGTACTTAACCCGAGGTACCACTGTATTGGAAGTAGGTTGGGCCAGCTAAAGAGATATTTACTGGAAGCATCTGTAACATTTCACCAGCCATGTGTCTGAAAAATCCAGTATACTGTATTTTCGCACCATAGGACGCACTTTTTCCCCTCCAAAAATGAAGGGGAAATGTGTGTGTGTCCTATGGTGCGAATGCAGGCTTCCGCTGAAGCCTGGAGAGTGAGAGGGGTCGGTGCGCACCAACCCCTCACGCTCTCCAGGCTTCGCACACCTCTCCGCAAGCAGCGGGAGCCCAGCGCTGGGCTCCCGCTGCTTGCAGGGAGTTGCCTGCATGCCGAAGCCTGGGCGCGCTGAGCTCAGTGCGTCCAGGCTTCGCGGACCTCTCCGCAAGCAGCGGGAGCGCTCCCGCTGCTTGCAG
>JAXCMG010000078.1:2182220-2202455 GCA_034642415.1 Podarcis siculus | reverse complement strand
TGCCTGCATGCCGAAGCCTGGGCGTGCTGAGCTCAGCGCGTCCAGGCTTCGCGGACCTCTCAGCAAGCAGCGGGAGCGCTCCCACGGCTTGCAGAGAGCTGCCTGTTTGGGGGCTGGGGGCTGGGGTCGGGGGAAGCTCGAGCTTCCCCCACCCCAGCCCCGCGCCTGGGGGGAAAATAATTTCCCCCCCTTTATTTCCCCCCCCCAAAAAACTGGGTGCGCCCTATGGTCTGGTGCGCCCTATGGTGCGAAAAATACGGTAATTTATAGCAAAGCCCAATAATTGAGATAATAAAATTTATATACCAAGTGTACAAAAAAAGCATCAAAGCTGTTTACAAGAACAAAACAGTAAAATGATCAGTAAAAACAGTTAACATCAGCTATTTAAAACATTTAAAAAATGATTAAAATCAACAACAAGCTAAAAACAGGTTAAACAAGTGACTTCCTGATTGTGAAGTTATGTAATAGGACTACACAGCCCCTTACCTGTGCAGTTGCAAATACTCTCTTGGTCGATTGAGCAGGTGAAGGAATCTGTCAACCACCTTATTTTTCCCCACACCCTGCAGAAAGGAAAACCATTCCATTCTTTAACAGCAAATTATTGCAATAGGATTAGATATTCTTTACAACCAAGGGAAACCAAACCCCAGCCATGGAAAAATGATTAACAAAAAGCAATGTAGAAACAACATTTTTTTTAGGCCTAGTTCGCACAACACAGTCAACAATGGCTTCCTGGGACTGTGGGAACATGCTGACTTCCAAAGAGGAGATCCTTCCCAGCACCTGCAGTAGCTAACTCAAGGTTTGGCTTTGCATGTCAGCTGAAGCTGGGCTCATAGTAGTTAAAGACTCTCCTTGCAAACAATGAGCTGCAGGTTTGTCCTCAGCTACCATTCATGATGAAGGAGGAGAGCCCAGCCATGAGCCTGGGTTCAGATAAGCAGACTAAAGGTACCCATGACCATTACGTCCAGTCGTGGACGACTCTGGGGTTACACGCTCATCTCGCTCTATAGGCCGAGGGAGCCGGCGTTTGTCCGCAGACAGCTTCCGGGTCATGTGGCCAGCATGACTAACCCACTTCTGGCGAACCAGAGCAGCGCACGGAAATGCTGTTTACCTTTCCGCCAGAGTGGTACCTATTTATCTACTTGCATTTTGACGTGCTTTCGAACTGCTAGGTTGGCAGGAGCTGGGACCGAACAACAGGAGCTCACCCCGTCGCAAGGATTCGAACCGCCAACCTTCTGATCGGCAAGCCCTAGGCTCTGTGGTTTAGACCACAGCGCTACCCGCATCCAGACAGGGGCTTTGCTGCCACACTGCAAAGTATTGGCTATCTCTTCCCTGGAGCCACACACTTTTTAACCCCGCCTTAGTCTGCTTATTTTTCCAAAGCTCATTCTGAGACCCAAAGCTCATTCTGAGGGTAATATTAAAAATAATTTTACATCCTTGGATGCAAGGTTTTCCCCCCCCCCATGTACAGTAACAGTGGACTTTTCCGTGTCAGTCCTCTGTCAAATTATCCAGGTCAGAGCTTTCAATAAATACTAATTACAGTAAAACAAAAGCACACGCTAGCAAGAAATATTGGGTTGCTCTCACCTGGTTGCCAACCAAGAGAAGGTGCTCGCCAAGCAAAAAGTCTTTTAGCATATCTTCCATCACCATCATATGCTAGAGAGAAATTAAAACTGCTTTGTAAAACTTGAAGCAACTTAGTAATGGCAAGGCAGCAGGAAAAAGTATTCCAGAGCTCTTGAATGTACATGTGAAATTTTGTGTGGTGTTGATGATGCACAGTTGCCACACCCATTTAGAGAGGCAATAATATATGTTTCCTTTAATTACGCATTAATCTATAGAATTTAAGAACTGATGTTGATTGGTTCAGCTACATGTACGTCTAGCTCAGTAATGAATCTATTGAATAATACTAAAACTGATACTGATAATAATAGAGGCATAATAACAGAGGCTGTCCTTAAGGCACAGCAGAAAAATGTAAAAACCACTGCTAGGAAGGTGAACTAACACAGCAATGAATGGAAGAAGGAACCTCCCAAGAAATTTCCTACGTGGCAAATGGGACTTGAGGTAAGTGAAGAAATTGGGAGTGCCACTTCTTGCTGGAAACAGCCACAGCAACCTTGTTAACAAAATTCTTCGGTGGCGATGTATTTAGCCAGAATATTAGAATAATATTTGAAGTGTTTTAATCACATTAGAAAAGGATGGCAGAGAAATCTGGTTGTAAGTATTTGTTATTAAAATCTTGGCCGAAATTGGTCAGTGAGAGTTCAGCACTTACTTGGGTATTTTCATAAAAGAGAACATCGGGCACTTTCATCCTCTCCAAGGGGTTATAAATCGGGATTGTGACTGCCCCAATCTTCAGGGTTCCCGAGTCCACTTCACCTGGAGGTTTCATACAAACCACATATATGCACAACTTTATCCATTCAAAGTGCAATGGAAATATTTGATTTTAGCAAAGTCATGGAGGTGGGGAACATAAGATACATTGAGACGTGTCATTAGGAAAGCGTGAGGTATTTTGAGAACGAGCATCTAGCTAGAGAACATGCTTATCAGGAGAGTTGTGCATTCTAAAACCTAGAAACTATTTAGAAACTAAATACTGTGTAGACATACGATGCCATGACTTGTCTTACATGCTTGTTACTACTTTTAGAGTTACAACAGATCTTCCAGGTAGCAGAAAAAGGAAGAGGCCATGTTTTATGGAAGTGGGGGAACTGAAGCCCCATGCAATGGCTCACTGGCCAATACGTTTTTCGGGGGGTGGGGGAAGGAAATGTGGTTCTGAGAAGAAAAAAGGTGGTTCTGAGATGTGCATTTGAGGAGTTTAGAGATCCGAATTGGAGGCCGGTTCTCAGCGGTGAGCTGTTCACTGTACTTTGCCACTATTCTGGTTGGCCTGACTGCACTTGAATACTTTCCATTTAGCTTTTGCGTTTCCCTTTGCTTAGAGAAATAGCTGCCATAGCAAACCCTCAGAGTACAAGGGTACAAGTACGCAAATGGCATTCTAGGAGGTAGTGGGATTGAAGCACCGAATCATGACCTGTTTATCCTAACGTTCACTTTAACAGAAGAAGCAGGGGGTGGAGGTGGAGGGGGGGGGAGAGAGAGAGAGACAGAGAGAGAGAGAGAGAGAGAGACAGAGAGATGACCGCAGCTTACAGCTATAGCCTTTCCCCTCCATTTCCAGAGTTTCAATGGGGCTTGCTTCAATTCCAGAGTCCAGCAGATTTTTATGTAAAGCAGATTTTGCAAGGTTGGGTAAAAACCTAATGAGACAGAAATGGCAGAAAGTTTATTTTTGGGTGTGTGTGGGGGAATAATCAACAATATTTGCAATTCTCCAATACGGAGAGACAAGACCATAGTGTGTTGTGGTCCTAGAATACCATCCACATATTTGCCTCAACCACTTCAGATGTGTCTACTGAAATGTGTTTGTGTTTGAGCATGGATCTTAGACACTATGTCATGGGAGAATAAACTCTCAGTTTTCTTTTCATTGCTCTAATCCTTATTGCAGCGAAATGCACCCAGATTATAATGAATACATTAGTTATTTAAAACAACACTAGCCAAGACAAAGGTCACAGACCTATTTACTCAGGGGATGTTGAGAACAAGGAGGGAACCTCCAGTGTACAGACTGATCTTGGCCTGTGAGGCAATTTCCCCCCAAGCCTCACCCTCCTGCCCATCAGGTGACATCACTGGGTGGCATCAGCTGATGGGCAGGAGGGCAGGGTTCAACTCAGTTGAGGTCTGCTTCTCAGACATGTTCCCTGCAAGGGAGCAGGTGTGCCCAGCCAAAGTGAGACGGACTGAACCTCTGCTCACTGATTCTATCATTTAATTTCTATACCGCTTAATATATTAAAAACATCTCCAAGCAGTGTACATAAAAGAAGAAACAGCAGGGAGCTTGAACAAAATATTGCAAAAACACACATTACCTATAGAAACAAAGTTAAAGGTAAAGGTAAAGGGACCCCTGACCATTAGGTCCAGTCGTGGCCGACTCTGGGGCTGCGGCGCTCATCTCGCTTTACTGGCCGAGGGAGCTGGCATACAGCTTCCGGGTCATGTGGCTAGCATGACTAAGCTGCTTCTGGCGAATCCAGAGCAGCACACAGAAACGCCGTTTACCTTCCCGCCGGAGCGATACCTATTTATCTACTTGCACTTTGACGTGCTTTCAAACTGCTTGGTTGGCAGGAGCAGGGACCGAGCGACGGGAGCTCACCCCGTCACGGGGATTTGAACCGCCGACCTTCTGATCAGCAAGCCCTAGGCTCAGTGGTTTAGACCACAGCGCCACCCGCCTCCCAAGAAACAAAGTTACTAATATCTAAATCAATCTCAATTCCATTTCCTTCTGGTGCACCCTCCCTCTCAGCCACCAGGACCCAAACAAACTCTCAGCTCACCCACTATGAGAAGACTTCCTGGAAACTTGCTTTCTATGGGCAGGGCCAAGGTGGGTGGTCCTTGCTCAGGTCCTTTGCTGGGTCCCACTCAGCTGCCCTCTCCACACCCAGGTCTACTATTCAGCTACTCTTTCTGGCAACCCTGACATTATTAGCTGAGAGATTATCTGATTGTATTACATGTTTTTAAATGTTTTCAATATTATAACACATTCTTAGATGTTTCCAAATGTTTTAAATGTGCTTTTATTTTATTTTTAGTTGTATTGTTTTCTCGCTTTTGTGTTTGCTGCCTTTGACTGAGAGGAAGCATGAGATATACAGTTAAGAAACAAACAAATAATTCTGTCTTCGTACTTTTATCATCATAAGTGGAATTCGGTTAAACAAAAAGATCAAAAGCAATATCTGGAAATTTGAGATTGTTAATAAATAATGTATTTGTGTTGTTAAACTAAACATAATAATAATAATAATAATAATAATAATAATAATAATAATTCACAACCGTAAGAATGCAAAAATATACCTGGAAAGACAAGCTTTATTGACAGCATCATAGAGTCTTTCATCTGGGTACTGAGACAGACGCCGACAAATTCTCAAGAGCTGCCGTGTAGACAAGGATGATGCCAAGGACTGAGCCTAGCCAAAGTAAAATTAATTTTATTCACCATTTCTTAATCAGTAACACAGGAGGAAAACGGCTTAAATCCCAAGCTGCCCACGGTTATGCAACTGACATCAGTGTGCAATTCAATCTCTTCTCTGCTTTAAGTGCTATATAACTTGAAAAAATCCACTATCCAAATAAAAAATACCATAAATTCACAGTGATGTCAATTACTAGATCTCAAGTGAGGAAGTTCAAGCATCAAGACTTGAGCACTAACATTAGTAGGAGTACAATATGGGCATGTCTTTAAGTTAACATCTTACATTAAAAACCTGACAGTACCAAACTACCGAAGGCTTTTCACCAAAGCCAGACTAAACGTCTTTCCCTCTGCAGTGTTGGATGGCAGGTTGAGAGGAGTTCCCTACCAGGACAGACTTTGCTCGTGTGCTCAAGACATCGATTCCATAAAGCATATTTTGTTGCATTGTGCAAAATATGAGCAAGCCAGGGCTGAACTGATACTACCCTTGCTGGTACCTTTCCCGGCAAAATCAGAGGCTCACTATGTCATATTCCTACTGGAAGACCGGACAAATGCTAGAACATTAGCAGTGGCAAAGTTTTTATCGGTGGTGGCAAGAACAAATGAGCCCTATATTCTAAACAAAATGCTTGTTTAACCTGGAGGTAGGCTGTATGAACTGTGTATTGATTTGTAATGATTTGTTGGGTCTCTGGACCGTAATAAAGATTGATTGATGATTAGATATGGTTAACCAGAATTCCATCTTAAATGGAATTTGAAATCGGAGTTCGAAGCTGATTAGCAAACTCTGGTTGGCCTTAACAATGCCAGTTCAATGCTCTACCAATGTCAATCCCATCAAGTGAAGTGAGTGGGGCGGTCTGGTGAAGAGCAAGTACACAATCCCCTAGCCTGCCTCTGAGTCCTTAACTGTGGTTAAGAGATCCCTGGGGTTATGGCAGCATGATAAACTATAAGAACAATCCATCAAACTCCAGATGTTACATGGTGAGTATAGCACAATGGGAACCAGTAAGAAGATAGCAGCAAACAGGGACTTCCGGGTTGGCGCCATCGCCGAATGGCGGACTCCCTCCGAGCTCCGGAGGGAGTCTGCTCGGCAGGGCTCGGGTTCTACTGCGCCGGCGACGCGGGGACCCTTAAAAACCACGGACACGGAGACCGTGGACATGGGTGACTCGGCTGGCACCGTTAGCGCCCTCCCGACTCGTGAAGGAGCCTTTTTAAAGGCTACGGATCGGGTGCCGGGGAGTGGCGTGGTGCTTTGAGTCCTCTGCTTCCCCTGCCGAGCGAAGCCGCATGCCATCCGGTGGAGAGCGCCGACTTCTTCCATTGAAAATTCGGACTTTTAACAACAACCCGTGAGTAATCTGGTAACCGGGTTTTAAAGGAGAAAAAAAAGAAAAAAAATTTCGGATTCGGCACGAGCGGGGGGGATCTAAAAAGGAAGTCAGTCCCCCCTCCCTATTGTAAGCATTTCAAAACAAGGACTGAGTAACCAAGGTCCAAAGAGAAGCGTATTTTGGATAAAAACCAAGAATTTCACGATGGGATATTACAAGAATTGTGCTGGAGGAGAAGAGTGGGGTGAGAAGGGAAACGTAACCCCCCCGGGAACCGGGGCGACCCGCGAGAGAGCCTGGGGAAAAGAGACGCAGACTTTGACAGCTGTCAAAGTGGCTGTCAAAGTCGGAAAGTGTAAAGAGGACTTTGCTATGAGGACTTTGCTAGTTAATTTCGTTACAATTGGTTACGATTTGGATACAAAATGTTGAAAATATGGAATAACAATTGGACTTTTGGACAAGAGGAAACAAAGTTACTGCAACCCCCCTAGAGGAGTTTCGGGACATTACAAGAACTACAAGCGGAAAAATACTCTGGGAACTGTATAGGACTTGCTATCTCCTGAGAAAGCTGCAAAACTGAAAAAGTATTTTGTCTACAGGGGTGTTTACATTAAAGGAGACAATAGAATTCTCTATTGAAGAAAGGAAGGGACTGGACGTAAGTTTTTGTTCCTGAATAACAAACCCCTGTAGAGGCATCAAATTTCTGAATTAGAACGTTTTAGCAGCAGAACAGGACAAGAAACTTGACAACAACATGGGACAGAACAATGGGGGGAACCCCTTTGGGGTTTTTTTTTGATTGGACGTTTGAAATAAAACATTACAAAAATAATATTTAAACTAAAAAGGAAAAAAAGGAAAAGAAACTGGCAAGGTGGAACTGATTGGTGTATGGATTAAAGATTTCCAGGCAGACAACAGACAGACAGATCGATGGACATGGGGAATGCGAACCGGGGAATGGGGGGGGGGGGAGAATCAGAATCCAAAGGCTGTGTAACTATTTTTTTTTTAATCTTTTTTTATATTCTGCTGGGGTGTTTTTAGTAAAAGAAAAAGGGAATTCGTGGAATGAAAACAAGGGGGCCTTGGGGAGAGAATTTTTGATTTATATTTTTTCTTTGTTAAGGGAAAGATGATGATTGTATAATTTAAATTGGAATATGGGGCTAAATAATTTAAGGTTTAAATTGGGAGTGAGAGCTTGTAGAACCAACATTATGAAAGGGGAATACAGTAGGGAGGGGGAGGGGGAAGTCCCGGAAAGTGGGTAACGAAAATAAGATTCTAAAAGTATTTCATTTTTGTTTTACTTTTATTTTTACTTTTTTTCTGTATTCTGAAAATTTTAATAAATATGATTATAAAAAAAAGAAGATAGCAGCAAACATACTGCAGCTTCTCTCTCAAATACCTGCACTAACAGAGCAATACCATTTGCAGCGCTTTCCAAAGCCATAGTGTTTGGGATAATAATAATAATATTTTTATTTATTTATATCCCACCTTTCCCCATTTTAAAAAGCAGGCTCAGGACAGCTAACAGCAAATATAAAACATTGATTAAAATGCGACTTAAAAACAGCATAAAACAGCTTAAAATACAACATAAAATGCGGCATCAATATCAATAAAAATCAAAAATTCAGGGGTCATTTTGGAGAAAGGGGGGAAAAAACAACCCAGTCAGTAGACGTCAAATGATCATCAGGGCTAACTGGCTAAGTTGGTCCTACTAGGGCCAGCAAGGGGAACAGGGAAGAATTTAAATGTGGGGTCCCAGAAAGGGTTTCTTCATAGAAGAGGAAAGGGGAAAAGGGAAGAGAGGATCAGGCTAATTCCAATTGAAGGCCAGGCGGAATAGCTCTGTCTTACAGGCCATGCAGAAGGCGATCAAGTCCTGAAGGGACCTAGTCTCATGGGACAGAGCATTCCACCAGGTGGGAGCCGTCACTGAAAAAGCCCTGGCCCTGGCGGAGGGTAGTCTGGTTTCCTTAGGGCCCGGGACCTTTAAGCTATTATTATTCATGGACCTTAGGGTCCTCTGAGGGACATACCAGGAGAGGTGGTCCTATAAGTACGAGGGTCCTGGGCCACAAAGGGCTTTAAAGATCAAAACCAGCACTTTAAACCTGACCCTATATATTTGTGGCTAAGAAGAGACACTGAATCCATTTATACAGTTGGCTCTCACTCTCCTCAAACAGCAAATTTGCACTAGTTAGCTTTTTAAATATATATATCACTTAACACTGTTAAGCAGAACAGCTCACAAATTCACATCCATTTGTTCTCAGCAAACTTTGCTTTTCTCCAAGAGCCAAGATACAAGCAAATCACAACTATTTATATGAGCGTTTTCTAGATGGAACAGAAAGAGACTCTGGAAAATGTAACATCTGGCAGGGACATTCAAGTTCAAGATATAGGTCATGTTTAAAAGCAAGAGTAATTTGTGTATTGAACAGGTTAGCGACCAAGTTCATGCCCTGTCATTATCGCCTTACACAAGGGTAAACATGCATCTGGAACCCTATGCGGGGAGTGAGCAGCTATATTCTCTCCCTGACGCTGCATGAGCCATCAAGGATTGTATACCTAAGGCGTACATTTCAACTCGCAGCCCAAGAGGGCTATTTATATCTTTCTGCAGATGTCCTGTCACTATTCATCTGTAGGAATCTCCCCTCGGTCCGAACTGTGACTCACTTCTGACGTGCAGGCCCCTGGACATTTTGAAATTTCAAAACGTTATCCCTGTGGAGAGGCCCCACTTTTCAGACTCACTGTATGTCAGAAATCTGTATCTATGTGAAGGGACCACATAGGTTTTCTTTTTAGATATAGCAGATTTGGGTGCTAATTAGGCATTAAATGAATAATACATTGCTTTTTTTTTGCCCTTCAAAACTACAGTGGTACCTCGGGTTACATACACTTCAGGTTACAGACGCTTCAGGTTACACACTCCGCTAACCCAGAAATAGTGCTTCAGGTTAAGAACTTTGCTTCAGGATAAGAACAGAAATCGTGCTCTGGCGGCGAGGCAGCAGCAGGAGGCCCCATTAGCTAAAGTGGTGCTTCAGGTTAAGAACAATTTCAGGTTAAGTACAGACCTCCGGAACGAATTAAGTACTACTTAACCCGAGGTACCACTGTACCAGCATCCAAGACACGTAATGTGTAATCATTTCCTCTTAAATGCAGACATAGAATGAATGGTAGTCAAATAATACAATTTCTGAATGCTCTGGGGGATCTTCTAGGTCCTAGTTTCACAGTGGAATGGCAATAGGCAGAGGGTCATCAATGAGCTTCTAAGTACCCTCTCTGACCAAGGGCAGTCCAATGGGCTCCTTTGTTTTCTGAGGAATTTTCTGAGGAATAATGGCTAGAGTGCAGGTGGCACAAGTCTCAGCGGGAATCTGATCAAATATAGGAACAAATACACAGGTCATAGGTCAGTGGTGGCAACAAAGAGAACCACCTCTCAGTCACTATGGCTTCTTGAGAATTGCCCAGTAGGGGTGTTTGGAGCGGCAACTAGACTGGTCCAGACCAGAGCCATATCATTAACGGGCCAGTCAATAGACTCCTGTTGAGGCGCAAAGGGCGTGGAGTGAAAAATCATTCAGATCCATGATGCCACAATTAGTGGAGGTCTTTGGAGCACCTGTGGCATCAGCTTAAGTGGTTCCAGCCTCAGAAAGTCTACAGGACACTTGCAACAGTGAGGCAGACTGTGTGCCCTCTCCATCTGAGCCCATTAGGGCTGGTAAAATCCAGGAGGGGGATTGGCTGGATGGGCCCAGGAAGTGGATGATGCCCACTCCATAAAGTGGCAGTGGTGGAGCCTCCTGAAGAGGTCCCTCCTGGATCAAGATTATAGAAAACTTCCCCTTTCTGGGAAAGACAGTCAAGAGGGATGTGGCAGGCCAGCTCTTGGCATGGCTGGAGAAAGCAGATCATCTGCACTCATTCAGCCAGGTTTCGGGACTAGTTTTAACACCAACCCTGGGGATTCTCCCCTGAGTCTCTCAAAGGCACTACTCAAGGGAGGCACTCCTCCTACTCAAAGGATCACCACCAGAAAGTGGTCCTCGAAGACCGTGGCTCAGTCCCATGGCTTTGAGTTGTTGGGTCCGTCAAGGGACCATTCCCTCCCTTATGCAATTCAACAACCATATGAAACCATTGGGAGCCGTCACCTGCAGACCTAGGCCACGGGGTCCTCTACTTCTCCGTTCCATCTGAATTAGGGGAGGGTGTGATTAGGTGTGATTAGGGGAGGCTGTGAAGGTGTGACTGGTGTTGGGAGGCAGTGATGGGCTGAATGAGAGCAATAAACTGAGGCTGTAAGAGAGGCATGGGAGTGGGGCTGCTTCTGTGTCCAGGAATTAGGTGAATGAAATGTTCTGGGAAGGACTGCACTTCCCCCTTGAATGAACTGGGTGTTTATGCCCAGCTTAGGTCAGCTTGTCAGCTACGGTTGTTCCTGGACCAGAAGAGCCTCAGTTGTCCATACTCTGGTGACCTCCCACCAGGACTACTGCAACATGGGACTCTCCTTGAAGTCAGTCTGAAGGCTACAGCTGCTAGGCTGGTAAGTGGGGCATTTGCTGATGGTCTTGCAGCAGTGCTGTTATGCTAGTCAAACACAGGACGCGATAAAGAAGGAGGAAAGCAAAACGGAAGAATTGAAATTCGAATGGTTGGACTCACAGTGGGATCATTTGTCTCGCGGAGTTTGTGTGCTAGTTTCAACAGCTGCTCCACTGCAGCACTAGGAACATCTGGAACCTGAAAAAAATATATACAAATATAAAATATGGCTAGCACTATATAATTCATTCATTATCTGAGTGCTGACATTGCCAAAATGGCATCATCCACAGAGAAGCACCAGCAGCCTTGGAAAACCCCAAAGTTTACAGAACTATAACTTGGGGGTGGGGGGAGGATAAACTTAGGAGGAAGCCCCCCCCCCAAAAAAACCCAGATCACTGAGGACAAACCATGCTCAGGAGCCACAGAACACGGAATGTCTGTTTCATGAAGGGGGAACCACAAATGGGGAAGGAGGCCATGGAAGTAGAAGAGAGTAACCTGGAAAGAGACAGGCCTGCTTGCCTGTTCGATAGACACTCTGGACAGCAGACTGTCCACCACACTGCAACATTTTGTTGCCGATCCCTCTTGCATACATGTAATACACATGCACACCATGCATGCATTTCTGTTTATATATGATCTATTCATTTTCACAGTATAAATGAGAGGGCAGAACTAAAAAAAAAACCCTTTGTGAATTAACTCGCACACCTCCTGCTTCTCAAAAAGCTGAGAACGGGGGGGGGGGGGAGAGAAGGAAAGGGCATTGGGTAGCCATTCAAAGGACTCCTTGAATGGCTACCCAAAGCCAAGCAGCAAGGCAAAGTTTTGCAAATACTTACCACCCCTTTAATAACTTTAATTTCTTCACTCTTGCTCAGAGGCTTTATGTCATGGAAAAGGAAAAGCGTCAAGAGCTCTGGGCCCAGCCATTGCTGCGTGGAGCTTCCTATGACAGGTGGCTCTGCTAAGGCAATTATTCTAAAGGAAGGTTGAATGGGGAAAATGGACCTGCGAGAAAATGGTAAGTTTTAGATGTGCCATCTTGCCCAGGCCTGAAGAACACCTGAATGCAGCTCAAAAGCTCGTTTCGCTTTCGCATTCCCACTCATTGCATGGTCCGAGAGGCGGCAATGCCTACATTATTCTGTTTTTCACTTTGTCGGACCAACACAGCATGGCAGCATTCTGAACAAGAATGGTACGTTAGACATCACTGCTTGGAAAGTGGCGGTTACAAAAAAAATCTCGTATTTCAAAGACTAAGCTGAGAACTGCCTGCTGAAAACACTCAGATCAAAATGCTGGTGGTGACATCAGTTATTTTTAGCTTAAAGTCATAAGCCTCAAAGCTAATCCCTGACTGATAAAACACAAACAACAAAGCGTCTGAAATAAATAATGTGAAATGGGAAGAATGAATATGGAATTGTCAAAATGTAGGAAACTAGCAAATGTCGAAGAAAAGCAACCATGCTTATTACAGAAAGAACTACTTTTGTAGGCAGCTGTCTTCACATTTCCATTTTATACACTTCTATTTTCACTAGTAAACAGGATAACATGCTCATTTCTGAAACTCATTCCAATCCCTCTGTGTGATGACTTGTGTCAGGAAATGCAGGGACTCTGGCAGTCAGTTCCCTTACAGGCTGCATTGCACTAATAGGGCAAGCGGCCTTCAAAAAGGAAAAGATTCCCGTGGTAAAATATCTGTGAGCCACTGGTGCAAAGCGTCAGCGATATGCAGCCTCATCACATTCATGAGGCTCCTCTGAGTCACTGCCAGTTAGCTACAGATCACAGCAAGTCCATGGGTCTTGCTACAATGTGCTACAAGCACATATTCTGGATGTTACTATTTTAAAAAATTAGGGGCAAAGTTATGAGAAGGAAAATACCCAGGATTTTAAACAAGCTATTGTGCTTCTTGGGACGCGGGTGGAGCTGTGGGTTAAACCACAGAGCCTAGGACTTGCCAATCAGAAGGTCGGCGGTTTGAATCCCCGTCACAAGTGAGCTCCCATTGCTCGGTCCCTGCTCCTGCCAACCTAGCAGTTCAAAAGCACATCAAAGTGCAAGTAGATAAATAGGTACTGTTCCGGCGGAAAGGTAAACGGCGTTTCCGTGCGCTGCTCTGGTTCGCCAGAAGCAGCTTAGTCATGCTGGCCACATGACCTAGAAGCTATCTGCGGACAAACACCGGCTCCCTCGGCCAATAAAGCGAGATGAGCGCCGCAACCCCAGAGTCGGTCACGACTGGACCTAATGGTCCCTTTACCTTTACCTTTATTGTGCTTCTTGTGGCCACAGAGCATTCTATGAAGCATAGCACTGTTATGCAGTGGTCCCGCTCCTTCCTCCTGGGCAGTGTCCAGAAAGTAGTGGGGGGTCTCACTTGTGGGGTGCCTCAGGGCTCTGTCTGCTCCCCCGTGCTTTTTAACATATAAAACTCCTGGGAGGTATCATCACAGGGTTTGGGCTGGGTGTTCACGGTTGTGGGGTGGGTGGCAGTCAACAGATTGAGGTTGAATCCCAACAAGAAAGAAGTACTGGTTCTGGGAGACAGGGGGTGGGCAGGTGTGGGGGATTCCCTGTTCCTGAATGGGGCAACTGTGCCCCCTAAAGGACCAGATGCACAGCCTGGGAGTCATTTTGGATTCAAAGCTGTCTGTGGAGGCACAGGTCACTTCTGCGTCCAGGGCAAACTGCTGGTCTGTTACCATAATAAACTGATTAAACTGATTGTGTTCAGGGCAGCTGTCTATCAGCTTCATCTGACACAATGGCCGAGACCCTTTGAAGGTTACTCAAAAACATTTGAAGGTTACTCAGAAACTACAACTAATCCAGAATGCAGCTGCCAGACTGGTGACTGGGAGTGGCCACCGGGGCTATATAACACTGGACCTAAAAGATCTACATAGGCTCCCAGTACGTTTCCAAACACAATTCAAAGTGTTGGCGCTGACCTTTAAAGCCCTAAATGGCTTCAGCCCTGAATACCTGAAGGAGCGTCTCCACCCCCATTGCTCAGCCTAGACACTGAGGTCCAGCTCCGAGGGTCCTCTGGCAGTTTCCTCCCTGTGAGAAACGAAGTTACAGGGAACCAGGCAGAGGGCCTTCTCGGTAGTGATGCTCTCCCTGTGGAAAACCCTCCCATCAGATGTCAAGGAAATAGACAACTATCTGACTTTTAGAGGACATCTGAAGGCAGCCCTATATAGGGAAGTTTGATAATGTTTGATGTTTTACTGTGTCTGATGTTTTAATTTGTTGGAAGCCAACCAGAGTGGCTGGGGCAACACAGTCAAACAGGCAAACAAACATTAATCTTCATCATCATCACCGCCACCTAGCAGGCTACCTTTGTTGTAGTTCCTCATCGGACAGTTGTAGATCTTCTTTCAGCTTCTGATATCTCTCATTCCTGAGCAATCTAGTGCCATCGTACAGAGTAATGTCTCTGTCATGAATCAACCTGCACAGGATTTTACAAAAAAGGGAACAATAAGCAAGTTAGAGGTTCTGTTCTAATAATCAGTACTTGTTAATTAGAGAAAAACTTCATGCTTGCCCTTCCTGCCACTGACCATCATAGCAATTCCTTCATGTGTGGAAATATCCACACATAAAACAAACCTACAGGTGAACATGAATGAGTTGAAGGCCGTCTTCCAATCTGAACACATTTTCTGAAGGATGTAATTTACAGTGAAAGTTCAGAATCGGAGTTAAAGCTCTGATCGAGAACATCCAATTAGGACAATGAATTAACACTTACTTTTCAAATTATGCATGAAGTATAATGTAACAATCTTGCTCTCCTATCTTTTGAAAGAATGTAGTATTGAACAGTATAACAATACATTTTAAATGAACAAAATTAAATATATGGGCTACAACACAGAGATGTCCAGGCATTCAGTCTGCACATGCATCCATTGCCCAAGGGTTTCTCTTTCAAAAGGCAACCTCAAATTGCTCTTTAAAGCTTCCATACAGGAAAAGCATTTTGAAAATCTGGAGCAAGCACTCTAGGGGAAAATAAGGGCTAAAAATATCCTGCCCACTACACAGCTTCCTGTTCTCCCTCAAATTCCAAGGTGTTAACAACAACATAACCAGTACAAATTCCAAAATGTGATTTAAAGGAAAGCATAGCAATATTAACATATAACTGAAGGCAAATTCACAGAATCAGTGGTGTTAACTAAACCAGAAATGTGCACACCAAACATTTTCACACTTTATTATCACCATCACAGATAAATCTCATTTCAATCCCTAATGAAACAATTTAGAACGATGACGTCTAGAGGGGCAGTAAGAAACCAACAGCAAATTCAGAAGACTACAGCTCCAATATGAAACAACCATTTCATACTGAAAGAGTTAATGCTATGGCCTGGGGCCACTTTAGACTTTACATCGAAGAATTCTTTCCTGTGTATATGCTACATGCCCACATGAGGAATATGAAAACACAGGAAGATTGTGCTTCAGGATAACCATAGGGAGACATGTGCCAGGACTGCCACAACTAATGGAAGTCGCTTTGTATGTGCTCAGTCTGGTTTCTAGATTCAGCCTTTATCTTAATTAAATGTTACAGTGCAGAATATTCCTACGTGTAATTCATATATTTCCATTCAATGTGAGCATCAGATGCAAAACCTAGCCATACACTTTCCATCATGTTTAACAACTTAAGCAACCTAAGGATAACTCAGGACCAAAATGGATGTGGCATCTGTCACGTGGTTTGGTCTTGTGTGGCAGTTTAAAAAAGCAAAACAAAATCAGTCATGGTAGGATTAGTAGAGCTAGATTAGGTCCATTGTGTGGAGGTAAAGGTAAAGGACCCCTGACAGTTAAGCCCAGTCACGAACGACTCTGGGGTTGTGGCGCTCATCTTGCTTTACTGGCCGAGGGAGCCGCCGTTTGTCCACAGACAGTTTTTCCATGTTATGTGGCCAGCATGACTAAGTCATTTCTGGCAAAACCAGAGCAGCGCACGGAAACGCCATTTACCTTTCCTCCAGAGTGGTACCTATTTATCTACTTGCACTTGAACATGCTTTCGAACTGCTAGGTTGGCAGGAGCAGGGACCAAGCAATGGGCGCGGGAATTCGAACCTCCAACCTTCTGATTGGCAAGCCCAAGAGGATCAGTGGTTTAGACCACAGCGCCACCCGCGCCCCTAATTCTGAAGAACAATCTTCCTGTGTTTTCATATTCCTCATGTGGGCATGTAGCATATACACAGGAAAGACATTTGTGTGGAGGGAGGTGCTTAAATCCTATGCCCCACCTGTAGTGCCATTTAAAAGGGCTACGGCAGAGCAACAGTTAAAGCCCTGTCCCTCCACATTCTGCATCGAGATCACCCTTCTTCAGAACTGGCAATTCTGCTTTTCAAATCAGCCGTGTAAGGCCAACCTATGTGGCAGACATGACATCTGCTGTGCTCCTCGGTCCTTTTTTGCCAACCTATTTATTTATAGTATTTTAAGTGAACTGCCTTTTTATGGCCAACTCGCACTTGCTGGCAGCTCCTCTCGTGCCTTGGAAGCACGTGGGACTGCAAGCAGGCTGTGTTCATGCAGAAACAACATTTCCCTGAACTGGGGGCTCTCTGTGGGGCTGGTGTCCGAGGCTGCACAGCTCCATTGGCTTGAAAAAATATCGCCCGGACTCCACAATTTGTGACTGGTTCACCAGATTGGTGACTCTTCACAAGCAGTCAGAATCTTCCAGAAACACTCCTGCAGAAGCCCTGGTGAGTGTGGACCTGTCCTGACAAGACAGAAGTACTGTTTTTGGGGGACAGGGGGCGGGTGGGTGTGGGGGATTCCCTGGTCCTGAATGGGGTAACTGTGCCCCTGAAGGACCAGGTGCGCAGCCTGGGAGTCATTCTGGACTCACAGCTGTCCATGGAGGTGCAGGTCAATTCTGTGTCCAGGGCAGCTGTCTACCAGCTCCACCTGGTACGCAGGCTGAGACCCTCCCTGCCTGCAGACTGTCTCGCAAGAGTGGTGCATGCTCTAGTTATCTTCCGCTTGGACTACTGCAATGCGCTCTACGTGGGGCTACCTTTGAAGCTGACCCGGAAACTGCAATTAATCCAGAATGCAGCAGCTAGGCTGGTGACTGGGAGTGGCCACCGGGACCACATAACAATGGTCCTGAGAGATCTGTATTGGCTCCCAGTACGTTTCCGAGCACAATTCAAAGTGTTAGTGCTGACCTTTAAAGCCCTAAACGGCCTCGGTCCTGTATACCTGAAGGAGCGTCTCCACCCCCATCATTCAGCCCGGACACTGAGATCCAGCGCCGAAGGCCTTCTGGCAGTTCCCTCATTGCGAGAAGTGAGGTTACAGGGAACCAGACAGAGGGCCTTCTCGGTAGTGGCGCCCTTCCTGTGGAACACCCTCCCTTCAGATTTGAAGGAATTTAGCAGCTATCCTATCTTTAAAAGACATCTGAAGGCAGCCCTATTCAGGGAAGTTTTTAATATTTAACACTGTACTGTTTTTAACACTTGATTGGGAGCCGCCCAGAGTGGCTGGGGAAACTCAGCCAGATGGGCGGGGTATAAATAATAAATTATTATTATTATTCTTAAAGCCTCGGTCGCTGCATCCTTCATTAACACCCCACAGATCTATTCCTCTAGGACTGTCACACTGACCTTTGCAGAACAGCGAGGGTTCCTGGGTTGACACGGTGAATCCCATCCAAAATAACAAGCTTCCCCTCCAGGGCAGCTGTTATGAGTGCAGAAGGTCTCCAGGAAGTGTCCCCATTAGGGAGAGTGTACCTCTGCTGCAGTAGATCTCGGGCTGTCATATCCTATATGATAGCAGCAGCAAACTCCTATTAGTGTGAGTCTCAGTAATACAAAACATTTATTTTGCTGGCACTGTAATATTTTGCTTTAATCGACACATCAAAAAAAGGAATCGTGATTGTTTTAGCCATGGATTTATGCACACATAAGATGTGCAATACACATATAAGCATGCTACAGCTTTGTCTCCAGAACAGGCAACAAGCATTGCCTCAAATGAAAGGATGTTGCCAATTAAGGCAAAATACTGTTTTAGTCCTGGTGCAGATTAAGGATTGACCTCTCTTTTCTTTCATCTGTCGTCCTTACTTAGTTGCCACTGCTACCTAGGCATCAACCCATGTCTTCAATGGGCAATACCAAGAACAGAGCAGTAGAAAAGAAAAACTGGTTTCTAAGCAACTTCAATGTACGATAGTGTTACTATGTCATCTTATTTTCCCTTATCCGGGTCCAGGGCTCCCACAGCCTCTCCTGTTTCAGATACCATCCAAAAATTAGAGCTGAGTGCTATCAGAACACTGGTGAAACTTGGTCCCTAAACACTTCATACAGATATTAAATGGTTCTGGTGATAAAATGGTGCCAGGTCATGTAGGCTGTACCGGACCACCTTAACACAAACCCAAATTTGTTGTTTTTAAGTAAACATAAAAGCAACCTAAACTATTAACATGCAGATTTATTTTGAAAATGAAATCAGCTCCAGTTGCCAACAGATCACAGAATCAATGGCCTAGTTTTCACTGTGGAGCCTGGGCTATACCATCTCAGACTGCAGGTGGGATCTCACATTATTCTTCTATATAAAAATTAACACCCCTGCAGCACAGGAACCATAGAGAATAGACTACAATTCTTCCCCTAGGCATCCATTTTCTCAAGGCATTGACTTTTGAAGGGACTTCAGCTGCATGGCATCTGCAATGATATAGCCTGGTCCAACCCCCTTAGTAAGGAATAGGGTAACACCATAAGAGACGAGCGATAATCCAAATGCAACCCTCTGGTCAGTGTGTGACAAGCCTAGGAGGCCAAGGGTTGGGGTATCAATAAACTTACCTGATATAGCATGACGGGTTCTATGTTATACCCTAATGTAGCTGCAAATTCCTTAGCAAGAACTGTTTTGCCACAACCCTGGAGGAGGAAAGGAGAACAAGCTGATTGAAGTAGCTGTACGTTCAACCTGAGCGAGTAACAATTACTTCCGGGTGAGGCACACAATAGAAATCAGTCTGTGATAAATTAGTATGGGCAGTTCCCCCACCCTCGCCAACTGGTATAAGTTTGTGTCTATCACAATACTGCATTAAATTTAGCGCTATGTACAGTTACATTAGGGACACGGGTGGCGCTGTGGTCTAAACCACTGAGCCTAGGGCTTGCTGATCAGAAGGTTGGCGGTTCGAATTCCAGTGACGGGGTGAGCTCCCGTTGCTCGGTCTCTGCTCCTGCCAACCTAGCAGTTCAAAAGCACGTCAAAGTGCAAGTAGATAAATAGGTACCGCTCCGGTGGGAAGGTAAACGGCGTTTCCGTGCGCTGCTCTGGTTCGCCAGAAGCTGCTTAGTCATGCTGGCCACATGACCCGGAAGCTGTACGCCGCCCCCCTTGGCCAGTAAAGCGAGATGAGCGCCGCAACCCCAGAGTCGTCCGCGACTGGACCTAACGGTCAGGGGTCCCTTTACCTTTACCTTTACAGTTACATTATGGCACTTACTTTTTCTCCAATCAAACAGATATCTTTAACCATGTGGGACAATATCATTTCTGCCAATTGCTGTTCATGGCTGGGAGTCTTAATGAAATTGTCTGTCCCAGAATGCAAGTTTAGTGGCCTAGTCCCAGCAGGAACCTAAAAGACAGATAGCACTATGTTAAGTATAATTGGTTTAATTCACACAGAAAAGGTGAATACACAATACCTGTGTATTGGTGAAAAGGTTTAACATGGGGGTTTTCCATGGGGCTATATTAAAGCCAAGAAAGGGTCTCTGAGCTCTAGCTGAATTGATAATTAACTGTAGTTCTCTAGTAGCTAACATAGAGGAGGGAGAAAGGTTGTTTTCTGCTGCTCCAGAGAAGCGGACACGGAGCAATGGATCCAAACTACAAGAAAGAAGATTCCACCTAAACATTAGGAAGAACTTCCTGACAGTAAGAGCTGTTCGACAGTGGAATTTGCTGCCAAGGAGTGTGGTGGAGTCTCCTTCTTTGGAGGTCTTTAAGCAGAGGCTTGACAACCATATGTCAGGAGTGCTCTGA
>JAXCMG010000078.1:2157638-2177220 GCA_034642415.1 Podarcis siculus | reverse complement strand
TCTTTGTCCCCCCTGCCTGCCTTCCCAGGGGCTTTTAAATCGCCCCGGACAGCGGAGAAGTCCTCCGCTGTCCCGGGCGATTTTAAAATGCCGCCTGCCAGAAGAGGTCGGGGGAAGGCGGTTTCCATAGGAACGCATTAATTGATTTTCAATGCATTCCTATGGAAAACCGTGCATCGCAAGACGAAAAACTCGCAAGACGAAGAGACTTGCGGAACGAATTAATTTCGTCTTGCGAGGCACCACTGTATGTATTTTAAAAAGGAACCACAAAAAGAAAACACAGCTCATGGAAGGCCTTCACTTACAGTTTTTATCAGTCCTCTCTGTCCCCACCCAAAATGACAAGAAATAAATACAGAAAGCCACAGTAACTAGAAGACACTTTTGGAGACACATAAAACAGTAGCAGAAGAGAAAGTTCTTGAGACCATAGGGCTTTCTCTAGCTTTGAAACCAATAATTTAGCCATTATTATTATTATTATTTTATTCCAGAGAAGTGTAAAGTGTGGCTGCTACCTATGCCAGAATAATTTGTATGGAAACAGTGAACGCTTACCTTTAAGGCATCTTCTACGGCTGTCTTGCCTTCCCTCCCCAAAAGAACATTATATGGATAAAGCCACCTGATTATATGCTGGATTGACATCATAGGCAAGCAGTTCTGGGAGGGGGGAGAGAGAGAGAACAGAAAAAGTGAACATAGAATCACTATTGTGCTAAACCTGAAAGAAACATTGGTGCCAACATTTTGTGGGAAACAGGCAAGTGAGTGCCATTCATCAGTACTTCAAAAATTATTCGGCAAGCTCAATTTTCTGAGGTTCCTAGGTTCTACTAGACTCCAAAAGATAGCTCTGAAATTACAGAAACCCAAGCAAAAAAGTAGGATTTCCTCAAGGCCACAGGCAGGGCCAGCTGAAGATGGTTGACTGTCTGAAGCAAAAGGACAAAGGTTGCCTCTAAATTATTACTACTCTCTGCTTCCTGCTAAGTAGCCAACTCTAGATCCACAGGAGGAACTCTCCTCTGGGTCCATGCCTGGGAAGTGATCTCAGGAGTCTGCAGTGAAGTGTACATTGTCAAAAGCTTTTTGGAAGCCCAAGTCCACTCTGTTAACCGGATCAGCTCTGTCAATATTCTAGTTCACCTTCTCAAAAAAATTTAAAATATTTGTGAGACAAGACAGCAAAGCCAAGCTGGCTCTGCTTCAGCCAAGCCTTGCGCAAGTAAAGACCACAAGGGCTAGCCTTCTGCCTTGGATAAGTAACTATGAATTTCATTAACCTAATACAAGAGGGAGCTTAAAGAGGTTTTATTTCCTATAAATTCCATAATCTCTCAAAGTGTCATGCAGTTTTGTTCGATAATAACCCAAGTGATTCCTTTCAGTTACAGTCTTGAATCTGTGGCTTTACTGGCTGAGCTTTATTCTGTTCTGCAGGATTGCTGCTGTGCAAATTTGAGCCTTGACTGGGGGATCCAAAAAACATTAGTTCATTGGCCAAGATATGACATGGTGCTATTGGGCATTTGAAACATGTCACAGAGTGCGTGCAGAGTAGACCACACAGATTGAATCACTGAAGAGACGCAGAGAGATCTTTTGCAAGGTTTAATAACAAAACTCCTCTAACATACACCTTTTGTTGTTGTTTAGTCGTTTAGTCGTGTCCGACTCTTCGTGACCCCATGGACCAGAGCACGCCAGGCACCTCTGTCCTCCACTACCTCCCGCAGTTTGGTCAAACTCATGCTGGTAACCTCGAAAACACTATCCAACCATCTCGTCCTCTGTCGCCCCCTTCTCCTTGTGCCCTCCATCTTTCCCAGCATCAGTGTCTTCTCCAGGGAGTCTTCTCTTCTCATGAGGTGGCCAAACCTTACATAGTGTCTATAATCATCACCCATCCATCCACCAGGGGACAGAGGAAGGTACATACAGCACATTATATACCATTCACAATTGCTGACACAGCTAATTACAGTGACTTATCAGCACCTGCTACACTGCTACACAGCTGTAAAAACTAGGTCAGGATATGCACCCTGGCTTTTAAAGTGGTACACATCCTGTGAAACAATAATAAACCCTAACATTTAAACAAACTATTCAACAGGTGCGCACTGGCCTCAATTGGATCTTCACGTTAACAGCTCTCAGCTGCCGACAGTGGAGCAGAGAAATGTTAGGTGACATACTGCAATTCACGCATTTGTAGCAGTGTAACAAAGAAGAAGTAGAAATACAAAACTGTTTTCAATTGCAGATGACAACTGTGTTAGGAAAGAAAATAAGCCTTCACTGCAGCAATTTGCTATTTTCTCTTCTTCTTTTTTTCTAGCTACACTGTAGAAGCAGTTTCTTTATCCTTAATACCTGAATGCTTCCCCTAAACTCCAGATAAGGAATCTCCATCTTGGTATCCATTACAGTGGTACCTCAGGTTAAGTACTTAATTCATTCCGGAGGTCCGTACTTAACCTGAAACTGTACTTAACCTGAAGCACCACTTTAGCTAATGGGGCCTCCTGCTGCTGCTGCACCACTGGAGCACGATTTCTGTTCTCATCCTGAAGCAAAGTACTTAACCTGAAGCATTATTTCTGGGTTAGCAGAGTCTGTAACCTGAAGCGTATGTAACCTGAGGTACCACTGTATTTATTTGCAAGGACCTACCAGAATCTGCACAGCAGATGCTAACGTGTCCAGAGGAAAATCAGGAAGACCCAGGGCGGAGGATTCTTGGGTGCAAAAAGTAGTTGCAAATGACAAAAGTTTAGAAATTCTAGAAAGAAAACCCAAAGGCAAAAAATGTTAGACAAACAATACTCCTAAATAAAACACTGTTTAAAAGAAAAATAATATTTTTCGTAAAATATCCTTTTTTCTTTTACCAACTTCATCCCGTTGGTTCCTTCACTAAATCTAATTGCAATAACAAATGGTTCAACATCTAAAGCGAACAGCAGTGATGACAAAGAGGGTCTGTGCCTTGTGTCCCAGTTTAAAAAGAATGGCTCTGAAATAGCTCCATCATTGACTAGCTTGGTTATATGGGCACTATACATAGCCTTAATTCACCTTAAAGTTGATAATTGGGGGGGATTCAAAATGAGATTTTCAAATGGTGGTAATGGTCTCATTGCCTGAGATTTAACTGTTGTGTTTGAGAGAAAGTGTTTTACCTGAAAGATCAATAGCCAATTCATATTACACCCTTCCATTCTTCCATGATTTGCCCTGCTGTGGGAGAAATATCGCTTTCTTAAAAGTGAATCAATCTATAAAAGCCTCTTTCTTTCCAGTTGATATCCAACAGCTTCCAATCAGATGTGTGGAAGGAGGGCTGCAATGCGAAGGGAGTCAACTGTGATACAGGAGGTACTCATTTTGATATCCAGGATCACCAATCTTTAATTCTGCTTTTGCAAAATGGGTTTGTTATAATTTCTTGGACAGTTTATGTTATGAATAAAAAATGGGTTACCTGGTATTCTGTGCTCAAATTTATCAAACTCTGATTGTTTCCAAATATTCCCTTTTCACATTGTTGATCAGGCAACTCCCAACTTATGTGGGGGTTGAAACACCATTGAAAAAGCCTGCAAACATCTTGTTCCATGGTTCACACATATCGGATGTGCCTATAGTGGCCTCTGCCTGTAATGTCATTTTGTATAGGGACCGCATCATGATATCTTTGCAGATGTGGTAAACACATAGCCCCTCTCTGGGAAGGTTAGGACAATACAGTTAATCGTAGTCTAGGTCTCTTGCCCTGATGAGTAGCGCTTACAATCATTTTTTGCCATTTCCTTGGGTCCTTTCCTGAAATACTTATAGGCGGAGTTTGAAACAAAAAGAATTAAAAATGGTAAAACCATCATTTTAGCTGACACTACGCTGCCCATCCAGGAAGCTTTAATTCATCTTGAAGAAACATATCCACTTCCAAATGTTTGGAAAACCTGTGCTAGATAGGGTCATTCAAGCCTATCAAATGCCTTTTTGGGATCTAAAAACAAGCTAGTCCCTTGTTTGAGAATATAGATAGCATTAATACTGTTTATTAACCTTTTAATATGCTCTCATGTTGAAATTTAGGATAAATCCAGTTTAATCTGCGTCAAATTATTTAGCAATAAATTTGCTTAATCTAGCTGCCAATATGGATGGCATGTTCACACACAACATGGGATCCAGCACAGAGTGTTTGATCCTGAAAGCCACAGTTGTTGTTTTTAAGGCACGTTTCTAACACAGCAAGAGATCATTGCTGAAATTTAAGATGTTCTATTTCCCATCCCTGGCCCATTCAGCTTATTTATCCACAAATTCTAAAAAGGAAACAAGCAATCAAAACAAAAAAGGTACAAGTGTGTTTAATCTCACATTGGCCCCATTCAGACTTCACAGGACCACTTACATGAACAAGCTGCAGGCCTCCATCTTGTGCGTGCCCAGTATCTCCTGTTTTGCACACTAAGGAAGAGATCAGAAGCCCCTGCTTCCAATTTTAAACTGAGTGCAATTCCCCATAATTGTGGGATGTAATCCACTGAGTGTAGGGATATCGCGGAGTGGGCAGTGGGGTCCAGAGGGAGCACTCCCCACCAGCAGGCAGTCACAGTCTGCCTGCACAGGTGATCCTGGGGTGCGTAGCATACTCCCCCTCACAGACAAGTCACGGCTGTCTGGAACATCGTTCCCTCTGTCTGACCTTTTGCGGTCTCAGCAGTCTGCGGTGTCCTGTCTGTAACCTTTTTCCCTGAGACCTTTTATCTCCTTCGTCATACGCTGTGCAAGGGGAAAATGACGCGGTGGAAACAGGTGCCAAAATAACTTTGTACCCCCCCACGATCTCGGAACCAAGATGTGCAAAGGTCACAGCCCAAAATGTATCTGCCTAGCTTGCACATTTGTCTCAATAAAAGGAGGCTCCACAGGCTAGCCGGCAGCTAGTATGCAGCTCACCTGTGCGCGGCTCACTGATGATCAACCCTCAGTCTTGTGCTTTCACTTCAACTGAGAGCAGTCAAACACAACATTTCTTGTTTTCCTAGAGAAGCATTCCGAGGGAATGTTTGGTCCAGCCATTCAAAAGCAGGAAGCCTCCTGGCTGGAACATCCTTCCTTTGCATGTGACTACAGGTGGGTGTGACCTTACCTGTCTAGGTAACAAAAGGTCAAAGCATGCTGCCACACTCTTTCTTTTTGACTTCCTCCGTAGTTGGAGCAGCAGCTTTTAGCTAGAATTGCTCTGTTGGCTCTCAGCCAACATAGGACACTGGGACTATCTCCATATGGGATAGATCCACATGTATATACTTTGTAACTAAGTCTGCCTTCATGGATCCAACTGTGAACTGATGATGTGAGTAAACTTCCTTTATATACTTTACACAAGTCTGTGGGGTGTTTATTCTTTTAAGAGGGATATAAGGGAACTCACCAGAAATCTAATATAGAGAGGCTTAAACAAGACTGCAACCAGCTATCTGCTGTGCGTTTAAAATGGGAACGTAAAACTCTGCTAAGTTATAGAACTTGCTAGCGCAAGTTAGGAAGGATATTAATAAACAATATATCCTCTCCTGCCTCCATGAACATTTCCACAATAATTTCTGAACTTGGGGAACTGTGGTTTAAACTATGGTTTCAGGGAGATCTGAAATCACAGTTGCTCAGTTGTTTCTGACTTTTCCCTCATTAACTATAGTTTAAACAAACTACAGGACCTCTGTCATGAAGTGAAGGTTCATCAAGGAGCTCATCTAGGTTTATTCACAGAGGATTCTTTCTCACCCCATCCTAAAGATGTGAGTTTAGTTGGAAGATAGACATACCCGAATTTTGTACCACCATTACCTAAAGTAGATCTGTTAGGAGGCCTAATAAAAATCTGAACCTTTGTATATCATGTCTAGATTATCTCACCCAATTCATTTGGTATTATCACAACAACTCTAAAATTCTACGAGGGAAGCCATTAGGTAAGAAAACTAAATTCTAAGAACATTTATGCATAGCTGTAATGCATATATTTACCTCTCAGTTGAAACGTTAGGTCCAATACAATATAACTGTGAAAGATGGTCCTAAAACAGAAGACAGTATCACCTATCAGGCCATTTACTCAAGAAACAGAACTCTGTCCACCAGGGTGCAGGGTGACATGTTCATCAAGCTCTCCACCCAAGTTCTCGTCCCTGGTCCGTCAACGTCAGATGTTATGTTACAATGCACACCACTTTACACTTGCTTACATTAAACTGTGTTTGCCATTTTAACGTCTATTCACCCAGTTTGGAGAGATCCTTTTGGAGCTCCTCACTGTCCTTTTCGTTTTTATATTCTGAACAATTTTGTGTCATCAGGAAATTTGGCCTCTGTCCTGCTCACCACTAACACCAGATCATTTGTGAAGAATATAAAAAGCACCAGTTCCAATACAGATCTCCTTTGGGGATCCTACATTATTCCATTATGACATTTATTCATGCTCTGCGCTTCCTGAACTTTAACCACTTGCTTATCCATAAGATAACTTGTTCCATGACTGCTAAGCTTGCTCAGAAGTCTTTGGTGGTGGGCTTTGCAACAGCTTTTCAAAAAGTTGAACACACACAGTCTACTGCATCATCCCTCCCTACAGGCTTATTGATGCACTCAAAGAATTCTAAAAGGTTAAGTAGACTGGACTTTCCTTTGCAGAAGCTATGCCAGCTCCTCTTCAGCAAGGCAACATCGGTATGCTTGGTAATTTTATCTTTAATCATGTTTCCCACCAGTTTTCCTGGAATAGATGTTAAGCTAACTGTCCTATAATCTCCAGGATCCCTACTCCCCAACTGTGGTTTGTTGTTTTTTTGCTAGATGATTAGCAATTCTAATTTTGAGTTCTTAAAGAGCTCCTGTGTAGATGCCATCTAGAGCTGGTGAAGCCTTCATTTTTAATTTGTCAACATGGCCTAAAACATCAGCTCTTGTCACTACTATTTGCCTCAGTTCCTCACTCACTTCGTGATAAAGTGAGTAAAGAGACAGGCATCTGCCCTTCCACAGTGAAAAACAAATGCAAATAATGCATTTAGCTTCTCTGTAATTTCATTTTCCTCCTTTAGAACACCTGCGACTTTCGTGTAAATGCACACATTAAAGCATCGTTCAACTGTACTTTGTGTACAACCCCAGGCACCTGCAACATTACTTACCTTAAATGGTAGATAATAAACATCTCTTGCTTGAAATCTAGATCGCAGAGGTGGGTCTAATGGGTTACCCAAGTATCGTGGGACGGGAAGGCCCAGGGCAATGACTCTGAAGTTTTCACTGACTCTAACAATCTTCCATGCATCCAACTCTGATTTATTATGCTCCTGAATAAATTAAGCCTATAATTAGAATTCTGCAACCACTTCAGAAAAAAGACCAGCTATTCAGAGTACCTAATAAAGAGCTGTTTGAACTGGACAACAAATGATAAATAGATCTGGAAGACATGGAGCTCGCACTCCTTCAGCTTAAATATAAATGCCAGTATTAACAAAACTGCATATTGATTTTAGGATTTTAAAAGTCACTTTACACAGACTTCCGGAGGCGGCGCGAAACCGTGATGGCGGTCCTCTTCGAGCTCTGAAGAGGGGCACCGCAGGAAAGGGTTGTTCGCGACGGCGCAGCGACAACCCACTAAGACAAATCACGGACAGAGCGAGTCCGTGACCGTGGGACCCGGCGGGCACCTGGAGCGACCCCGAAATCACAAAAGGAACCCCGTAAGGGGCTCCGGAGTGAAGGAGGGGGAGCGGTGCTGTGGGTTCATCGCTCTTCCTGCGGAGGCGAAGCCGCGCGGCTGTCACGGATGAGCGCTGACCTTTCTTCCAAGAAACATCGGGCTGAAACATCAAACCCGTGAGTAAGGATCTAGAATCCTACAATTAAACTTGGAAAATTTGGCTAAAAACGGGAGACGAGAAAGAGGAAGTCCGTCTTCCGGCTCTGCTTTCAAGATCAAAGCAGCCGATTTAAAGAGCGGAAAGCGCTGTAAATAGGGAAGCTTTAAAGCTTTGAATTGGACTTTCGTGCACACTTGAACTTCTTTTCATAAAGAATAAATACAGTACAAATTTGACCAGGAGCGGTCCCCCAAAGGGCAAGGGAAAACTCTAACTCCAAATCCCCGGGGTGGCCGGGCAAAGTTGTTAAACTGCGGAACTGTTGCAAACTTCCAGATGCTTTTGTAACCGGAGAGTGTAACTTTGAGCTGATTTAGTCGAAGTGGATACAATTGCAGGCACCTTGCTGGAACTTTGTTACATGTTGCAAAAGTGCTCTGCAGGACTTTTTTCTTAGTCTGCTGGAACTAATGTGCTTTTAAAATTGTTTTTAAAGTTGGAACAAAGGGACTTTAATGGCGGAAAAGTTACCTTCTTCTTACTAAAACTTTGGTGGCACTCCCCCTAGAGGACATTGGCAAAATAGTGGCCTGGGAAAAGTCTCTCTGTTTACCTTCTCTCAACTGACTGTTTTTAATTTTGGGCTTGCCTTTCCCATGGGATTACAACATTTGACCTTGAATACTGACTGATGAGTGGCGCAGGAAAGACAAGAGCAGCTAAGGCTAAGGAAGCTAAGGAGAAAGAGAAAGCAAAAAAGCAAGCACAGCTTATGCAAACAACTTTAACTCAGGGACGTAGACTATCAGTGCCAGCGGTGCTTGCGACACAAAAAATAGAGACAGAAAAGCCTGAAAAATCTGAAGAGGAAGATATGGCAGCAGGAGGAGCTGAGGCAGCACTGAAACAAGTTTTGGAACAATTGTCAGTAATAAATCAAAAAATTGATAACCAATCAACAAAAATTGACCAAGCAACATCCTCGATTCAGAAATTGACAGATCAGGTTTCCCAACACACCCAAGCAATTGAAAAATTGCAAGGGGCAACAGAAGAGAACCGTAAATTGGCAGGGGAAGCTGTTGAAATTGCAACATCAGCTAAAAAAGAAGTCGAGGAAGTTAAAGCGGAAGTCAAGCCTCTTCACAAACAGATAGGGGACCAACAAACCTATCTCTCGTTGGTGGAATTGAAAAATCGTGAGACCAACCTCAGGTTAAGGGCAGTCCCAGAAATTGAACAAGAAGATTTGATTGGACTTTTGACATCAGAGTTTTCAAAGTTCTGGGACTTAAAGGAAGAAAGTGATTTTAAAATTGTATCGGCTTTTCGGCTGGGAAGACTAGTAAGAAAAGACAGATCTAGAGACTGTTTGATAGCTTTGAGATCAAGGGAAGAGAGAGACAAAATACTGGGCCTACACTTCAAAAATTCTATTGTGATACAAGAGAAAAGGGTGGAAATCTACCGAGATATTCCTAAACAGCTATTGGACTTGAGAGCCACCTATTCAGACTTGGCTAAGTTGCTGAGACTTAACACAATTCCCTATAGGTGGGAGTTTCCACAAGGACTATCATTCATCTACAAACAGAAGAAGGTTAAAATAAGATCACCAGAGGACCTACAAAAGTTCCAGCACGACCACGGAGAAGATCTCCAAAAAGAAGCAGCAGCCCACTGGCCTATACTTAACCCAGGCGGGGCAAAATCTGTACCTTCGGAACCAGAGGAGAAAGAAGAGACACCGCTCTAGGTGCAACAGAACAGTCCAGGATGTCTCTGCGGCTACTCAGTTGGAATATAAATGGCGGAAATTCCCCGGAGAAAAGAAGGAAGTTATTTCACATTTTGAAGAAAGAACAATTGGACATTATATGCCTACAAGAAACTCATGTGACCAGGCTCCACAGGAAGATTTTGGTCAACAAAAGATTAGGCCAAGAATTTATTTCGTCTGATAAAGTAAAGAAAAGAGGAGTGGTGATCTATGCTAAGGAGAGCCTGACACCCAAATTTTTATTTAAGGATGAACAAGGAAGAATTTTGGCAATTGAAATTCAGACTCAAGGAGAAAAAATATTGATATTAGGAATTTATGCCCCAAACGACGGGAAATCAGAATTTTTCAAGAAGCTGCATGAGACGCTGTTGGACTATTTGGACTACTCTAACATCATAATGATGGGAGATATGAACGGAGTGGTGTCTACACATATGGATAAGTCTTATAACCAAAACTTAACATCAGACGGCAGACTGCCTAAAACTTTTTTCGAATTGACTGACAATTTGGATTTAATAGATATTTGGAGGACAAAGAACCCCCTAGGTAAAGAAGGAACTTTTTTCTCTGAGGCCCACCTGTCCTGGTCAAGGATCGACCAGATCTGGACCTCGAGGGGGCTGGCACCTAAGACTAAAAAGGTGGAAATCTGCCCAAAAACATGCTCCGACCACAACGCCTTGAAAATAGAATTCAGACTAACCCAACCCGGTTCCTTCAGATGGAGAATGAATGACACACTACTAAGAGATCAAGAGATTGTGAAAAAGGCCCAGAAAACATTAAAAGACTACTTTGAGATAAATTTGAATACTACAGTTGAAAAAAGAACGATTTGGGATGCAAGTAAAGCTGTTATGAGAGGGTTTCTGATACAACAGAATACAATCAAGAAAAAACTCTGGAATGGAAAGAAGGACAAAATATTGGAGAAAATACACCAAGGAGAGAAAAAACTGAGAACCAAACCAAAGTCTAAGGAGGTGCTGAGAGAAATCAAATTCCATCAAGCAGAATATTCAAAATTGATCAACCAGGAGATTGAATGGAAGATAAAACAGATGAAGCAAAGATCCTTTGAATCAGCAAACAAATGTGGAAAGCTGCTAGCTTGGCAGCTGAAAAAAAGACAAAAGCTAAATACGATAACAAATCTAGAGATTGATGGAAGGATGATACAGAAACCAGAAGAAATCAGGAAGTGTTTTCACAGATATTTCAAAGAACTGTATGCACAGGGGCCTCAGAAAGAATCAGAGATAGACCAATTTTTAAAGACAAAGGGATTATCAAAGATAACTCAAGATAAAAGATCAATCTTGAACTCTACAATAACTACACAGGAAATTGAAGGTGCCATTCAGAACATGCAACTAGGCAAATCTCCAGGCCCGGATGGGCTTACCTCCAAATACTATAAGGTTTTGAAGGACTATTTGACACAGCCTTTGTTGGAGGTATGCAACCAGATCATGGACGGGAAGAGGGCACCAGAAACGTGGAAAGAAGCCTTCATCACATTGATACCTAAGACTGAATCTGAAAAGACCCAGTTGAAGAACTATCGTCCCATCTCACTCCTAAATGTGGATTACAAAATATTTGCAGACATTTTGGCAAATAGACTTAAAAAAGTCTTAAATGAAGTAATTCATAAAGACCAAGCAGGCTTTCTCCCTGGTAGACATTTATATGAGAACACCAGGAACATCATTGACATTTTAGAACTTTTGCAGACTAACAGGAACACAAGGGCGGTGTTAATTTTTATTGATGCGGAGAAAGCATTTGATAACATATCTTGGATGTTTATGAAGAAGAACTTGGAAGGGATGGGAGTGGGACGGGGGTTTGAGAATGGATTACATGCAATCTATTCAGAACAAAAAGCCAAACTAATAGTGAACAATGTGGTGACGGAGGAATTTAAAATTGAAAAAGGGACACGACAAGGGTGCCCTCTATCCCCTCTGTTGTTTATTTCAGTCCTGGAGGTGCTATTGAACATGATCAGAGAGGACCGGTTGGTACAAGGGATAGAGGTCGGAGTGAAACAATATAAACTGAAAGCTTTTGCAGATGATCTAGTTTTGACACTGCAGGAGCCAGAATCCAGTACAAAAAGAGTTCTTGAGCTTATATCTGAATTTGGTCGGGTGGCGGGTTTTAAGTTGAACAAACAAAAAACTAAGGTTTTGACTAAAAATTTGACAATTACAGAAACAGAGGGGTTTCAGAGAGAAACAGAATTGAATGTGGTCAAAAAAAGTGAAATACCTTGGGATTTATTTGTCCTCCAAGAATTTGAATTTATTTAAGGATAATTATGAGAAATGTTGGTTGGAAGTTAAAAAGGATCTAGAAATTTGGTCAAGATTGAAACTTTCCTTGTTGGGAAGAATCGCAGCTATAAAAATGAATGGGTTGCCGAAAATGTTATTCTTGTTTCAAACCTTACAGATCGTGGACAGAGTGGATTGTTTTGGAAAATGGCAGAAGGATATATCTAGATTTGTCTGGCAGGGCAAAAAGCCCCGAATAAAGTTTAAAATATTAACAGATTCCAAAGAAAGAGGGGGGTTTGCCCTGCCGGACCTGAGGTTGTACTATGAAGCTGCAGCCTTCTGCTGGTTGAAAGATTGGTTTCTGCTGGAAAACACCGATGTCCTAGATCTGGAAGGTTTTAATAATGCTTTTGGTTGGCACGCATACCTATGGTACGACAAGGTTAAAGCACACAAATTGTTCAAAAGCCATATTGTCAGAAAAGCAATTTTTGCAGTCTGGATGAAATATAAAGACTTGCTAGAGAGCAAAACTCCGAGGTGGTTATCACCAGTGGAGGCCAAGGCTCGAAAAAGACCCAATATGGAGGCCTACTGGCCGAAATATTGGGAAATAATTGAAAAAATTGGAGACAATTGGAGGTTGCAGAGCCAGGATAAACTAAAAAATAAGGTGCGAGATTGGCTACATTATGCTCAAATTCAAGAGGTTTTCAAAATGGATAAAAAAGTTGGTTTCCAGGTGGAAAAGTCGAAACTAGAGACAGAATTGTTAGAACCAAAGACAAAGCTGCTATCTAGAATGTATAACTTGCTGCTTATGTGGAATTTACAGGATGAGACAGTTAAATCTGCTATGATTAAGTGGGCACAGGATGTTGGACATAACATTATGTTTGAAGACTGGGAAAGGTTATGGAACACCGGAATGAAATTCACGGCAAGTACTGCCTTGAAGGAAAACATTATGAAAATGATATACCGGTGGTACATGACCCCAGTCAAGTTAGCTAAGATACATCACCTGTCTGACAATAAATGTTGGAAATGCAAAGAAGCAGAGGGGACTTTCTTTCACCTCTGGTGGACATGCCCAAAGGTCAAGGCCTTCTGGGAAATGATCTACAACGAGTTGAAAAAGGTGTTTAGGTACACCTTTCCTAAGAAACCAGAGGCCTTCCTGTTGGGCATGGTAGACCAGAAAGTGTTAAAGAAGGACAGAACTTTGTTTATGTACGCCAGCACAGCAGCAAGAATACTCATCGCAAAGAACTGGAAGATGCAAGATTTACCCACGCTGGAGGAATGGCAGACGCAGCTGATGGACTACATGGAGATAGCTGAATTGACCGGCAGAATCCGAGATTTGGATGAAGAAACAATTGAGGTGGACTGGAAAAAGTTTAAAGACTACTTGCAAAAGTATTACAAACTGTATGAATCTTAAGATTGTGCATGATTAGGAAATGATACGCTTTAGCAACTATGATTAAGTAAATAGTAAAATAAGTGATAAAAGAGAAAAGGAGATAATATGAATTGAACATGTTATGTTTACTTTAAAGGTATAAAAATTGGTGACATAACATATTGAAATTGGATACATAACATGCGAAAGTTACAATAAGGTATGACATAAGGCAACAAATTGCTGACAATGTTAACATAAGGAACGTAGAATCGGAAGGGGTGGGGAAGTCCAAGTTGGGATCTATTTTTGTTTTTTATTTTTATTGTTTTATTGTTTCTTATTGTTCTGTTAAAAAAAAAAAAAATGGTTTCTTGTAACTCCTTTGCTTGTTTGGAACGTATAAAATTATGAAAAGAAACACAATAAAAATCTTATAAAAAAAAAAAAAAAAAATAAAAGTCACTTTACACATTTGTGATCTGTGCTTTCATAGTAAACCATAACCCTGAAAACATTTTTAAAAAATCTTCCTTTAAAAAGAGGGGGGTGGGGAAATGTCAGTACATGCCAAGGGAACCATCATTATCTGCAATGCCAGGTTAATGATACATAAGAACAGAGCCATCCATGACTCGATCAAGGAATTGACCTGCATGTGTAACAGAGACATGGCTGGGCATGGTCGCTGCGCCTGTTCTTGCCACTGCTTGTCCACCAGGTTTCTCTTATGCACAGCAACCCAGATCATTTGGGTGGGAAGGGAGGTTGCAGTGATTTTTAAGAAGTCCTTCGTTTTCAGCAACCTTCCTATTAGGGAGACCCAGTTTTCGGAGTGCAAGTTCTGGAAGCTGGGCAATAGAGGTAGTACAGGATACCAATTGGTATACCGATCTTCCCGCCATGAGAAGTATGTGTTAGACAGATATTGTGGTATTTAAGGGCAAACATGTTTAGAAATATAATGAAGAAAGGAAGAGTTCCATACAGTAAAATGTTACTTGAGAGATCCAGCAGGGAAGGAGTGAATATAAAATAAACCATATCAAGAATAAGCCTTCTAGAGATCAAGGCTTCTCCAGCAACTTTTATTTTAGATTTAATGTTGTTTGGGATCTAATATTGATGGAACAACCCAATACCTTCAGCAGTTTGTCATAACGTTCTGCTGACATGAGAAAACGGCCATCTTCAAGTTGCATCTCCCGGTTCTCCAGTAAATTGTTCAAGACGGGTAAGACGTTCCGCTCGGCCTTCTCCAAGCCTTCCAGAACCAAGATTCTGCCTTCGGTGGCTGCTCGTACGGCACACTGCCCATCAAAACAAAATCAGCTTCAGAAGCAAAAACAGCTGAATAAGAGTTCACAAAACAAAAGCTAGGCTGAATATGTCCCACTGCACACATTTGCAAGACCATATTCCTCTGTGAAAACAGGGGTGGAATATCTGTCAACTTTCAGGGGAGAAAGTGAATTGTAAGAATTGGGGGCCTTACCTTTACATACAGCATATATTACTATAGCCAAATTATTCCTGTAGAGATAGAGTTGCAGTTGGGCCACCAGCCTAAATGAAAGGATGGAACATTGTGGCATCAAGGCCACCTGTCCTCCAAGGGACTGCAATGGATCCAGGAGAACTGCGTGCCCCCCTTCCAAGGGAGAATGGCCCCTCTAGAGTAGGGACCACACAAATATGCCAGAGGAACCACCCACCACAGCATCTCAGTGTTGACTAGATTAAGCTTCAGTTTATTGGCCCTCATCTAGTCTATTATCACAACCAAGAGCTAATTCAAAATGTAAAGGAGAAATGCAGCTGTGTATCATCAGCACAGTGGTGCCAATGCTCTACAAAACTCTTGTATGATCCCACTCAGCAGTTTCATGTAGATGTTACACAGCATGGAGCAGGGGCAGAGTTGACTCCTGTGGGACCCCACACTGGATAATCCCCAGAACCAAATATTGCTCCTCCAGGAACCACATTTTGGAGCCATCAATTCAAGCAGGGATGAAACCCCTACAGCACAGTGCCCCCAATACCTAAACTCAAACAAAAGGTTACTGTCAGGGCTGCCTCAGGTCCCAGCTCACAAAGGACCAACACCAGTGTCTCTTTATATACAAAAGTCTTTATTGAAGTTCATTGTTGGCTTTACATCCGTGGCGCGCAACCCTACGTCCTTACTCTAGACCGTCGAAGCTCCGTCTGACTCTTCCCCTCCCCTACACCAGTTTAACACCCGAGCTTTGCTCCACCTCTTCCTCCTCTCCCTTTGCTCCTTTCTCCTCTGGGCCCTCCTGCCCTCTGGGGTCCCACCCCTCCTGGACTCTTCGGAAGCGGATTCCTCCGACTCCTCCCCCTGTCTCCGGCAGGCTTTGGGACCCGGCTCCCAATCCGGATTTTCTGCTGGCTCGCGCGCCTGCACATTTGAACTTGGCGCGCGCGCCCAGCCGGTCACTTTCCTCCTAACGGCTACACTGCTCCTGTCACTGCTCCCCCCTTCGGGGGGACTGGCTGGAACTGACTTCCGCTCCGCCCCTCCACTCTCCGACGGAGGCATGGTCAGTTCTGACTCACTCTCTCTCCCTGCTGGAGAAGACGCTGGTTTTGATCTGTGGGCTTCTTCCCCCCCTCTTCGCTCTGGCGGGGAAGCTGGCCCTGATCTCCAGCTGCCGCTTGGGGACTCACCGCTGGCCCCCCTTGCCCTGACCCTGGGCGCCTCTTTCTGGGAATCTTCTGATTCACTGGAGAGACTCATGGAATCTCCCGAGTCACTGTCATACCCTCCTAAGCTCCCCTCAGATTCTTCCCCTTCGCTCTCCAATTCCTCTTTCCTCATTGGCTCTGCCCCTGAGCCCCTGACAGTTACTATGGTCAACAGCATCAAAAGGTACCAAGAGATCAAGGAGGATCCATGGAGTCATACCTTCCCTGTCTCTCTCTCTACACAAGTCATCATTCATGGCGACCAAGGAAGTTTCCATATCAAAAACCAGGCTTGAATTCTGGCTGAAATGGATCTAGGAAGTCTGACTCATCAAGAGTACCTGGATCTGGCTGGCAACCACGCTCTCAAGAACCTTGCCCAGAAATCATCAGCTCTCATCAAATTGACAATAAAGACCCGTGGCGATTATAGGTACTCACCTGATCAATGTAGTAAGCGGTCCCAGCTCGGATTTCTCTCCGCTGTTTGAGATCTGTTTCTGTTGTGTCCCTGGAGAGTGCAATGTACTCCACTTCTCGCTTGGTCAACTCCTGTAGGACATAGCACAATGTTTGAAAACATATAGATTACAATCAGCACAGCGTCACAGCAAATTATCCAACAGAGGCAGAGGCAGCGACACATCACTAAATGGAATAAAACTAAAGAGCAACACCATCTCTTGAGGCCCAGTTTAGTGCTCTCCCTCAATCAGCATGGTTGCAGGCCACCTCCTTATGAACATTTCTGAATCATTCAGCTTTAAATCACTTGGAATATGTGCCATTCATATAATTTAAATGTTGGAACGCAATGCAGAGTAATGCACTGCAGTAATAGATTCAAGTAGGTAGCCGTGTTGGTCTGCCGTAGTCAAAATAAATTAAAACAATTCTTTAAAAAGATTGTTAAAAAGGCTCTTCTTAAAAACCTAAAAACTCCCTTAAAAGAATCAAGTCTTCAAAGACTTGAAGTAATTGCAGTAATAGACTTAGACAACAGAAGTTAAGCTATTCCTGTTCAGGTAGGGGTGCAGCTGGGCTACCAGTCAATGCTGATGGAAGGCACTCCACGCCACTGAGGTCACCTGAGCCTCAAGTAACAGCAAAGGATCCTGAATATTCCCAAGCTGCGTACCTGCTCCCTCAGAGGGAGTGTAAGCCCATCAAGAGCAGGCAACCTCCCAGCCTTCTGGTCTAGGGAACCACCCAATGCCTCAGTCTTATCTGGATTGAACCACAGCAAAGCAATGCCACCCGCACCCCCCAACTCAGACAGCCGCTCCAGTAGGATACCATGGTCAATGGAATCAAAAGCCACTGAGAGGTTGAGGAGAATTAACAAGGACATGTTTCCCCTGTCTCTCTCCTTACAAAGGTCATCATACAGGGTGACCAAAGTGTTTTCTGTGCCAAAACTGGATCTAAACCCCAGTTTGACTATGCCAATAAAATAAATATACCAAATGTTTGAGGCAACAAACAATGAAAAAAACCAGCTAATGATAATAATAATAATAGTTGTTGTTGTTCTTGTTGTTTTATACCCAGCCCATCTGGCTGGGTTTCCCCAGCCACTCTGGGCAGCTTACAGCACATATATATTTTTTAAAAAAATTCTCAATACAGGGCTGCATTCAGATGTCTTCTAAAAGTCAGGTAGTTGTTTATTTCCTTGACATCTGATGGGAGGGCATTCCACAGGGCGGGTGCCACTTCCGAGAAGGCCCTCTGCCTGGTTCCTTGTAACTTTGCTTCATGCAGGGAGGGAACCAGCAGAAGACCCTCAGAGCTGGACCTCAGTGTCTGGGCTGAACGGTGGGGGTGGAGATGCTCCTTCGGGTATACTGGGCCGAGGCGGTTTAGGGATTTAAAGGTCAGCACCAAGACTTTGAATTGTGCTCGGAAATGCACTGGGAGCCAATGAAGATCCTTTAGGACTGGTGTTATATGGTTCCAGCACCCATTCCCAGTCAACAGGTCTAGAAACTCAACTGTAGTGTGTTCTTGGTTTGATTCAAGGGCTTCAAAATTGGGAAGTAACTCTAAACAATCCTTGATTACCAAACATACTCTCTGCATACTGGGATGGACACTTTACTGGGCCTTCTGCCAGAAATCCAAAAAGATACTCTCCTAGGATACATGTCTCTTAGACTACATCACTACATCAAAACCTAAGAATTACTAATGTCCACTCCAGTTTCCAAAGGAAAATTAATTCTCTCTCTTTCCAAACTTACCAAGTACTGCATGGCAATCGATCGCCGAAGAGGCCCAGGTGGTCCTATGAGAAAGACGTCTTGGCCCAAAAGGTCTTTTTGCATGATCCATCTTAAATGCTGGATTACAGATTGAGCCACAGAGTCTGAAACTGAATGAGAAAGGCGTGGACTTTGGTCTAAATTAAGAATTTACAAACAAATAATTTTAAATTCTGAAGCACCTTTAATAGTTTTGATACTACTCTTCTGAATTTCTGAATTTATCTTTCTAGCCTCACTGCTTAGAGCACCTTTTTTTCAGAGTACAAACATTTCAGATCTATTAAAGTTCAAACCAATGCAACTGACAGTGTTTGGGATGAATAAAATGGACTGATAGAGACCAGTTAAATTAATAAAAGGAAGTGCCATCTAGAGTCTTGGGTTTAAAGGCGAGGCAGCGGGTGAGCTAGGTTAAGATTTTCCTCCGGCTGGACATTTGATTAAACATTAAGGCGTCTCAAGAATAGCCTGTGTTAGGCAACTAAACAAACAAATAAGTAATCTTTGCTCATCGCTGAAAGTCCCTGGGTAGACTTTAGTACATCATTTCTGCCAGCACTCACAAGATACTTAGGAAGGTAAAATAAGACTAACACAAAGGCAGCTCTTTTACCTTCTTGGGGCTACAAATGAGACAAATGCAAGAGTCTTCTCAGGAATGGCCATCGAGCTATTGCAGCAAGAGCCAATGTGGTGGCCTCCCACCCGAGGTTGCTGGGCTACAGCTCCCATCATTCCTGACTGCTGGCCACACTGGCTAAGGCTGATGGGAGCTGGAGTTAAATCACCTCTGAAGGGCACCATGTTGGCTACCCCTGGGCTATGGAAGGTGCTGTAGTCCCTGAAGAATGCTGTCTTTATTCTATTCTCCACATGGCTCCTTCTCTCTTATGTGTGAGCTTCCTTTGCCAGGCTTAGGCACGGTTAACGCAGAACAGGGATTTGAAAACAGCTTTAAAGGCTGGTGTGGCATCCCTGGGGTCCCCTGGAGCACATCTACCCTGCAAATCTTGCTGTTCTCAGCATGGTGTAGCCAGAAGCCGGGACTTCTCAGCAGGGGGCAGGGGGCTTGTTCACATTAAACCATAATGAGCCATTAAGTACGGCTTAACATGATGTGTGATCACAGCCAGACTTAGAAGCTTGCAATTCCACACTCCTGGTACATTTCACATGTCAGGGAACTGCCATCGGAAGGACAGGAGGTGCAGAGGCTCAAT
>JAXCMG010000078.1:2129291-2152714 GCA_034642415.1 Podarcis siculus | reverse complement strand
CTCTCCAGGCTTCAGCGAAAGCCTGCATTCGCACCATAGGACGCACACACATTTCCCCTTCATTTTTGGAGGGGGAAAAGTGCGTCCTATGGTGCGAAAAATACGGTACTCTTGGAAGAGCAACCCCACAAAAGGGCCTTTAAAAAACCCAAAAACCCTTTGGGAGCAGAAGTCACCGAACTCTTCTCGTGGCGGTGAGTCCCATAAGCTCACTCAGCCACGGGGAAGGAAGACCAGAAGTGGAGGGCGAGGGAAATCCAAATAATAATAATAATAATAATAATAATAATAATATGCTGGTGCAGAGAGGTGTGTAGCTTTTGAGAAAGCGCCGGTTCCACTGGAAGGGCTGAAGCACTCTTGGAAGAGCAACCCTTTAAAAAACCCAAAAACCCTTGGGGAGCAGAAGTCACCCGGGCCGAACTCTTCTCGTGGCGGTGAGTCCCATAAGCTCACTCAGCCACGGGAAGGAAGACCAGAAGCGGAGGACCAGGGAATGCCGTGGCTCCAGCAGCCCTTTCCGCCTCAACCTTGAGGGGAAGCGTCCGATCCTGTGGGGTCCTCCGGATCCCCGGGCCTACCGCCAAGAGGCGACCCGGCAAAGACCCGGCTCCTAGTCCCCGCTGGGCCGGGGGTGACCTTGGCGCCCCAGCCGACGGCGGCGGAGGCCCGGGAAGGCGCCCTCTCGGCCCCGCCGTTACCTTCGGCCTTGCCGGTCGAGTGCAGAAGCCGGGCCCGGCCGGTGCGGGCGCTCCCGGCGCCGCCGCTTCCCGAGGCCGCCACCTGTCGCAGGAGCAGCCGGACCCGCCTGGTCGCCGCCGAAGCCCCGCAGACCCCGCAGGCGCCGGCGCCGCCGAGGAAGAGCATCCGCGAAGGCATGGCCCGGCCGGCCTGACAGGAGGAAGAGCCGGAGAGCAGCGTCGCTGGGGGACCGGTGCGGCAGTTGCACAGCGTCCCCGCGGAAACAGCGCCCCACGCTCTCAGGGCCGGGCCAGGTGGCGGAAGGGGTTTATCTCTCCCCCCCCCCATTTTTTTATTGATTTTCACAACATTATAAACAAACAAACACATAAAACAAACAATCATAAATCATAACCTTATTAAAAACTACACTCATTAACATTATTAAGTGACTTCCTCGCTTCCCCTTGGTTGCATGTCCTTTTAACGGTTTTCCAAATCACAGTTCTTATAAAATTTAGCTTAAACATTAGCATCCTTAAATCTTCACATTATGAAATGAAACATATTAATTGATCACTTAACATAAATAAAATCCTAAGCCAATTCAGTATCTGCAAGCTGTTTTCAGTTATTTTAACATAACATGTTTCACTAAGTAATCATTAAATTTAATCCACTCTTCCTGATACTCCTCCTCCTTCTGGTCGCGGACTCTTCCGGTTAGGTCGGCTAGCTCCGAAAAATCCATCATCTTCATCTGCCATTCTTCTATCGTTGGTCATTCTTGGGTTTTCCACTTTTTAGCTAACAAAATACGAGCCGCAGTTGTGGCATACAAAAATAATTTTACATCTTTCTTGGGCAATTCCAAACCTCTTATTCCAAGAAGAAAGGCCTCTGGTTTGGAAGGAGTTTATCTCTCAACGGCTGCCTGCCTCCTTCCGCCCTCGGCGGCTTCTCCAATGTAGGGACCGTGGCCAAGATCACTATTATTTACGGATGTGAGAAAAACACTCGCCCCTCGGGGCCACGTTTGCCTCAAGAAGGTCCCGCTTTGCACAGCTGCCGGCCTGAGCTCAGGAGCTGCTTCTGCAATTCGTGCAAGAGCTGCGCACCTCGTCTGTTGTTGTTGTTGTTTAGTCGTTTAGTCGTGTCCGACTCTTCGTGACCCAATGGACCAGAGCACGCCAGGCACTCCTGCCATAGCTGTCAGTATTGCCCCTTTTTAAGGGAAATTCCCTTATTCCGAATAAGATTCCCCGCAAGAAAAGGGAAAAGTTGACAGCTATGACTCCTGCCTTCCACTGCCTCCCGCAGTTTGGTCAAACTCATATTTGTAGCTTCGAGAACACTGTCCAATCATCTCGTCCTCTGTCGTCCCCTTCTCCTTGTGCCCTCCATCTTTCCCAACATCAGGGTCTTTTCCAGGGAGTCTTCTCTTCTCATGAGGTGGCCAAAGTATTGGAGCCTCAGCTTCAGGATCTGTCCTTCCAGTGAGCACTCAGGGCTGATTTCCTTAAGAATGGATGCGTTTGATCTTCTTGCAGTCCATGGGACTCTCAAGAGTCTCCTCCAGCACCATAATTCAAAAGCATCAATTCTTCAGCGATCAGCCTTCTTTATGGTCCAGCTCTCACTTCCATACATCACTACTGGGAAAACCATAGCTTTAACTATACGGACCTTTGTTGGCAAGGTGATGTCTCTGCTCTTTAAGATGCTGTTAGGTCTGTCATTGCTTTTCTCCCAAGAAGCAGGCATCTTTTAATTTCGTGGCTGCTGTCACCTTGTGGCTGCGCACCTCGTCTAGGATTGTCTTTCCATTCCTGCTTTGAGAGAACTGGACTTGAGAAAGGGTCTCAAGTGCCGGATTTACCTATAAGCTAAACAAGCTATAGCTTAGGAGCCCACTCTCTTTGGGGCCCCCCCAAAAAAATCAAGGAAAAAAAACCTGGATGTAGATTTCCAAAATATAAGATAAAAAACAAATAAAACCTACATACAGCAACAGTGTTTTGTGTTGTGTAGGCTCCTGTGATGTAAGTAATGGGCCTTGCCTGCTAGCCTGCTCCCTAAAATATCACTGGTTTGCTCATTTCTATATATATTCTGCATGTGCAAATGGCTTTAGATACCTATTCGGTCCATAAATTATCATACAGCATATATTCAACACACACAAAAATGACAAATTGTTGTTGACAAAGGAAAGCTGGACATAAAAAGGGCCCCATTACCTTCACTAGCTTAGGGCCTCATTAAACCTAAATCTGGCTATGGTCTAGTGCTATCTCTAACGTCACTTATTCATTCATTTTGTTAAAATCTCTTTCCAGGTAATAATCGAAGCCCCACCCATAAATAAGCATATGAGATTTGCTGATTTAGAAAGCGCAATGTTATGTGCGTACAGGGATTAATTGCGGGCTAAACTGATTTGCCTCCAGGTCAAAGCTATGTGATTTTACCCCAAGCGTGTAATGAAGGGGAGAGGTATGGAGGAGCGTCCTCTCAGTGGCATTTGCACAGGTGCTTCGCCAAGATCTGTGGCTACTCAAAGGGCTTCTTCACTGGCACATATTGGGCAGGGGCTTTCCTTAAAATGGGGGGAGAAAATGATAAGTCTCTAGCCCTTTTCCTTGCTAAGAAGCAAAAGCTATGAAACAAAACATGCAGGTAGCCTCCTAATGGATTCCTGTGAAATGAGTCAGACTGGCTCCTTCCGTCTATTGGAGTTTGAGCCTGAGATGGATAAGAGCAGGGGTAGGTAACCTAAGGCCCGGGGGCCGGATGCGGCCCAATCGCCTTCTCAATCCGGCCCACAGATGGTCCAGGAATTATCGTGTTTTTACATGAGTAGAATGTGTCCTCTTATTTAAAATGCATCTCTGGGTTATTTGTGGGGCCAGCCTGGTGTGTTTACAGGAGTAGAATGTGTGCTTTTATTTAAAATGCATCTCTATGTTATTTGTGGGGCATAGGAATTTGTTCATTTCCCCCCCCAAAAAATATAGTCCGGCCCCCCACATGGTCCGAGGGGCGGTAGACCGGCCCACAGCTGAAAAAGGTTGTTGACCCCTGGATAAGAGAGTTGCTTGGACACCAGGCAATAAGAATCCTTGGGGATTCTAAAGAACTGCTATTTCAGCCTCTCCTTTAATCCAGTATTTGTCCTAGTTTCTAGGCAGAAATTCAACAGGTTAAGCATTTTCTCATATGGAGAAATTCACAATTCACCAATATTTGCCCTGTCTTTAATTTTGTGCTATGCTGTGCTCCCTTGGCAGTCGTGTTGTGACTGGTGCCCCTAGTACTCCCTCGAAATTCAAAATGTGCTTCCTGGTCCAAAAGGGCTGGCAACCCCTGGCTAAGGGGGAAGGTTGGTTGCCAGGGCAAGGTGACAAGAGTAAGGAGTGCATTCCTGCTGTTAACTTTTGGGAGGTGCTGGGGGGGCAGACATAGGGTCCACAGGCTATACCAGGTAAGCACAGGGGGGTTGGTTAAATGGTCCTGCTGAGGACATCTGTAGGCTGTGCACACACTGTTAGCCCACACTTTCCAGCGGATTTCCCCATCGTTTTCCTTATTGCAAAAAGTCCAGTCCTTAGGGGACACTCGTTTATTGCACAAGACCTTGAAATAGCACTGGAACAGCACAAGCTGAATTTGCTGGTATGTGATTGAATCGCCGGAGAACCGAACTGGAAGAAGCCTCGTGTCCTGACCAGGCAGGCATAGGGTGGCACACTAAGCTGTTTTGACATCTGTACCATGCCAGGCCCTCAGAACCTCAAGCCTTTCCTTAATAAGTATTCCAAAGAGATGTTTTCCTTTGTTATTTTATGTGTTGGTACATGGCACTTAAATTGCAGCTGGCTTGGGGACTCAGGGCTTTTAAAGCCCTTCCTGCCACGTCTAATTTCCCATTAATCAGCTTTGATTGTCTGCAGAAAATAAGTTTCAAGATGCCCAGAAGATGAGACAATTTATCTACTTTGCATGCCAGGAAATAATGGTCATAACAATATTACAGAAACTCTGAAGTTGCACATCAGATCCCTAATGTAATAAAGTCTGTTGCCGCATAGTTCATTTGGAGGCAGAGTGCCATATAAGCTATTTGCCCATCAATTGCTTTCTCAACTAGGGTTGCTCTTGCTGCTGTGCAAAACACTTACCTTATAATGATCTAATTTTTGCTTAATGGTGCAGCAGTGCAGTAGACATTTATCCACCAGCAACATTTGCTGCTTCAGATTTCAAACAGATGAATGTATTTTGTTTTGACAGCATGCGTAGGAAAGCTTTGTGCTTTCACATGGATTTCCACATCACAGATTTTCATATAAAAAGAAGTGTTACAAATGTGAATCAAATATTGCTGTAATGGGGCCCCAAAATTCAATGCATATAGAACTACAAAATGCAAGTGGAGATACAAATCCATTTAACGTATTTCATCAAACAGCACACATTCAAAAAAGAACAAATCATTAAAATAAAACTTTAAAAACAGTGTGGTCCTTTGAGAGCTATTAACACAGACTAATCCACAGGGTGAAATCCTGGCTTCATGCAGGTCTTTCCCCCTCACATGATTTTCCTACATAGATTTCATCAGGGCAAATGTGCACATGGATCTTCAATCATCTCTGCACAGGGTGAGAAAAGATTATTGGTGATGACTTCATGTCAGGGTGGAGAACCGTCTTGCAGCCCCAGGGCCACATTCTTCCATGAGGAACCTTCCAGAACTGCATGCTAGCAATGGATGAGGGCAGAGCCAGACTCACCCCAGACTCTTCTCATGTATGCCTGCAAGTACACACACACAAAATCCGTCCATCCACACATCCATCCATTGCATTTCTCCCCTTCTCTTTCTTTCTTTCTCCCTTTCCTGTCCCCCCCCTCATCCCAACTATCTTCACTCCTCAGCTGTGCCTCCACGCAGCAAGTACAGTGGTACCTCGAGTTACATACGCTTCAGGTTACAGACTCTGCTAACCCAGAAATAGTGCTTCAGGTTAATAACTTTGCTTCAGGATGAGAACAGAAATCGTGCTCCGGTGGCGTGGCAGCAGCGGGAGACCCCATTAGCTAAAGTGGTGCTTCAGGTTAAGAACAGTTTCAGGTTAAGAACGGACCTCTGGAACGAATTAAGTACTTAACTCGAGGTACCACTGTAATTTTAAAAGCAGCAATTCCACTAGAGTAGAACTGGGGGAGGACCACAGTGTGGGTGGTTGGGAAGATTCACCTTTCCCTTACAAGCTGAAACTCATCCCCAAAGTGACTTCCACACAACAAAAGTTCACGTGCATACAAAGGCATACTTGTCCCATGGGGTGGTGTACTTATTTCTGTACAAATACAATATCCGTATGACAAACTTCAAAACATGAAGTTCCCCTTAGTCATCTAATTAAATGACTCACTGGTATTATATAGTCTATGTACAAATCTGGGAAAAAGAATTGGGTGGTTTTTCCAGGTGCAATCCATAATCTGGAGCTCTTGCTACCTCTGTTGACTGTGAATCCCATTTCCATGTGTGTGACTCCTAAAGTACACAGCTTTAAGAGAAATGTGTGGATTATGAGCATTTCAAGGTTTTACCTTTCCCCAGTTCTGTCACACATAAATGGTATGCCTGGTTGGAAAAAGAAAACCTTGATGTGTTAAGATCCGTCAGAATGGAAAAGAATCGCTACGCAATTGTTAGAACTCCGCAGTGGAAATATGTTTCAGTACAAAGCTGAGCAGATGTTGCTGTCTGGAATATTGATGAAGAAAATGGATAGCTTTAAACCTGAAGGCTACAATAACAAATACGAAGTATCTTGAGTGCATTCCAAAAAGTGAGCAACTGAAACTTAGGGAGAGGGATAGCTGGATGTTTTAAGCCCTGTAAGGTGGTGAGCACAACTTCCACTATCTCACAGGCATGTCCAAAGTCCATTTCGGGGGCCTAATCTGCCCGCCGGTTGGTTTAATCTGGCCCCTGTGGCAGTTTATTTCCTGGGGTAAAATTGTAAAAAAACCCTCAACAAATTCAGTCCTAAAACAACTTTGGGGTAAAATCAAAGAAAAGCTCAACAACTTCAATCCTAAAAAAAGGTTAACAACTTTGGTCGGCCCTCATGGCCCTTCACTTCATCAAATGTGGCCCTCTTTGGCCAATCAAAACAAAAAGTCTATAAGGATTGGGGAATCTTTAAAGAACATTTAGAAAACTATGGAATAAAAGGAAACATCTTGGCAGAATTAGACTGATCCCTGTATTGTATAAATATAAGTTTGTAGGGAGGTAAAAAGAAATTATATAAGAAATATGTAACTGGATAAAGTAATGGATAAAGTACAGTGAGATTAATTGGAAGTCAAATTTAAATTGCTTCTCTATAAGTTTTATAATTGTGTTCAGAATGAGTATATATGATAATAATTATATTAATCTTCTTGTATCTTACAATGTGGTGGTTTGTTTCATTTTTCTGTTATTTGTTTGTTTGATTGATTGTATGTTTGTTTACTTGTATGTACATCTGTTTTTTCATAAATGTATTTATTTTAAATTAATATATAGTTAAAAAACAAAAAACAAATCTTGCCCTCTTTGAAAAAAGTTTGGGCACCACTGAATGGCACTAGCAACTCTACAAATTCCCTCTACCTTTTGGTTCTTCCCCCAATGCCCTTGTGTTCAAGCATTCCCCGTACTCACATCCCCTTTCCACTTCGGCAGCTGCTTGTAAAAAACTCATCACAAGCATATTTATGACTATCCTTATTACACCTTTGGTCCCCACCCTGCACTCAGCTCTCACCTGTGACTCCTAGCAGCTTTCAGCAGGTGACAGCAGCCACACATCAGGAATGGCTTTGACCAGCCTGCTAAGGTGGGTTGGGGACTTCTCCTGCATGCGAAGGGTTGAGGGGACGAGAGCCATAGTGGATCCAATGGTTCAGAAGGCGATTTCTGCACGTGCTGCAGAGGGAAGTGAGGGGCAGATGGGGCTTGTTCACCTGGGGAGGGAGTCCATCTAGGAGAAAGATAGCTGATCCTATACCTCTGCTGCCTTGCAGGATATCTTCAGGAGAAGAAGAGTAAACCCCACACAAATCTGGGATCAAGTCCCTGAGACAGTTGGATGGTGCCTGGTCTGCCTCCCTCCAGCAACTCCTGCAGCCAAGCTCATGCCCTACCTATTGCTCTACTTTTCCTTGGACCACATTAGAGAGGCCAAGATGGGGTCTCGTCATCTGAGTAGCCCAGGACCTCCATACATACTGGAGGTCACTAACAGAGCAGTTAGCAGAGGAACACTCGATTGTCTCTCAAGACAGACGGATGGCAACTACAGTGGTACCTCTAGCTACGAACTTAATTCGTTCCGGAGGTCCGTTCTTAACCTGAAACTGTTCTTAACTAGAGGCGTGCTTTCGCTAATGGGGCCTCTTGCTGCCGCTGCGCTGCCAGCACACAATTTCCGTTCTCATCCTGGGGCAAAGTTCTCAACTCGAGGTAACTCTTCCAGGTTGGCGAAGTTTGTAACCTGAAGCGTTTGTAACCTGAGGCGTTTGTAACTCGAGGTACCACTGTACTACTAAATTACTTCTGTGCCCAGTATAGAATATGTGTATCATAGTTTTTATTCTATGGAATTTCAAAAAAAGAATTTTAACTATTTTCATTAAACTTTAGGTAATTAAACAATCTTTTAATTTAAACTGGGGAATATTGCTTTTGTTGTTGTCACTATGTTATGTATTTTTTTGTGTTTTCGTATTGTAAACTGCCCTGTGGTCCTTGGATGAGGGGTGATATAGAAATTTAATAATTGAATAATAAACCACAATAAGCATTTCAGCCACAAGCATAACCACGCAGAATAATTTCAGCTACAGGCATAAGTTACAAGAATAAGTTCAGTTATCACCATTCCTCTGCGTCTAAATCAATCCATGACATTTGCTTTCTTCGTGGGAACCAGCAAGGGGTCAGAAGGCTCATAGCCTGGGGCGTGGTGGTGGGACAATGATGAGTGGTCAAAGGGAGAAGACTGGAAGAGGAGGTGTTGGAAGCTGAAGAGCTAACAGGGCTTTGGGAGCTGGGAGACGTTGCCCATGGGATGGCTTGCAGATTTGGTTCCCAGGAGGATGGCTGGGAGAGAGAGCTGTGTGGGCATTTACAAAAGTTAGCGAAGACACAAGCAGAGGGCAAGACTGCACCAAGAGACCCACAGCCGGCGTCTCTCCTGCTGCGGTGATGGAACTATGAGGCACACTCCCTTGTCTGTAGGACCTGCTGCTGGGAGCTGGGCAGGAACAGGAAGAGTGGAGGGGAACTGCCCTTCCTTCCATCTGCTGCTTTTCAGCTCTCAGTTGCATGACGTAAGCCTAGACTGCGAATAAGGATGTCCACTGAGCATCGGTCCTGAACGTGGAGAGTCAAGAAGGGAAGATTAGAACTAAAGCAGGGGTCAACAACCTTTTTCAGCTGTGGGCCGGTCCACCATCCCTCAGACCATGTGGTGGGCCGGACTATATTTTTTTGGGGGAAATGAATGAATTCCTATGCCCCACAAATAACCCAGAGATGCATTTTAAACAAAAGCACACATTCTACTCATGTAAAAACACGCTGATTCCCAGACTGTCGGCGGGCCGGATTAGAAGTTGATTGGGCCATATCTGGCCCCTGGGCCTTAGGTTGCCTACCCCTGCACTAAAGTTTCACCCGAAGTTTATCATAAATTCCTGATTTCAGTCTTCCTACATTTTGCAAAAGCAGTATTTGTTCAGTAACACTCGTTTTATTGATGCTTTGCAGTTCCTACTCCACCCAGTTGATTTGAAGGTGGTTGGATTTACTCTCAATTTAAATCTAAATATAAACTGCAAGTGAAAGATGCTACAGAGGAGCTGTGAAAGATGCGATCTATGAGCCAGTCTTGTCAATGGCAGGGCTGTGCTATGATTCCCTGGGGGCTCCATGTGGTAATCAGAAGTTATGGTAGTTTCCAAAATCCACAGACTGACCAAAGAAAATAGTTGTGTGATGCTCTTCAAGCAGTTAGCAGCAAAAACGGACACCAAATGCTTTTTAATGCCATGTTAAATTAGAGCAGAAATATACTTTGTTATAGCAGATTCCTAGTGCCTGTAATACCACTAAAGTAAAGGTAAAGGTACCCCTGCCCATACGGGCCAGTCGTGTTCGACTCTAGGGTTGTGCACCCATCTCACTTAAGAGGCCTGGAGCCAGCGCTGTCCGGAGACACTTCCAGGTCACGTGGCCAGCGTGATGAAGCTGCTCTGGCGAGCCAGCACCAGCGCAGCACACGGAAACGCCGTTTACCTTCCCACTAGAAAGCGGTACCTATTTATCTACTTGCACTTAGGGGTGCTTTCGAACTGCTAGGTGTAATACCACTAAATGTTCCCATTTCAGGTAACTGTTTACTTACAGCCCACCTTTTCCTCCAGGGAGCTCAGGGACACAGGCATGGGGCTTTGGGGTGGATTTTCATCCATCCAGGGACTGACTGGACCTGTCCTGAAAGTGGGTAACAGTAGCCAAACTTCTGCCTAATATGCGATATCTGTTTCAGACATAACATGGAAAGGCATTGTTAATTTGCTACCAGTACTTGTGCAATGGGACAAGGGTGGCGCTGTGGGTTAAACCACAGAGCCTAGGACTTGCCGATCAGAAGGTTGGCGGTTCGAATCCCCACGACGGGGTGAGCTCCTGTTGCTCGGTCCCTGCTCCTGCCAACCTAGCAGTTTGAAAGCACATCAAAGTGCAAGTAGATAAATAGGTTCAGCTCCAGCTGGAAGGTAAACGGTGTTTCCGTGCGCTGCTCTGGTTTGCCAGAAGCAGCTTAGTTATGCTGGCCACATGACCCGGAAGCTGTCTGCGGACAAACGCCGGCTCCCTCGGCCAAAAAAGTGAGATGAGTGCCGCAACCCAAGAGTCGGTCACGACTGGACCTAATGGTCAGGAGTCCCTTTACCTTTTATTACTTCATTTGACCTGGACACTATACTTCTGTTGATGCCACCTAGAACACCATCCTTATTTTTTTTTTTTTTGCTGCCGCATCACACTGTTGACCCATTTTAAGCTTGTGGTCCACCAAGACCCCAAGATCCTTTTCACGTGTACTGCTAGTAAGGCAGGTGTCCCCCATCCTATATTTGTGCATCTGGTTCTTCCTGCCTTAGTGCAGAACCTGACATTTGCCCCTATTGAAATTCATTTTGTCAGCATGTGACCAGTTCTCCAAACTGTTAAGGTCGTCTTGAATCCTGATTCCGTCTTCAGCGGCATTAGCTGCCCCTCCGAGTCTGGTGTCATCTGCTAATTGGATGAGCAGCCCCTCAATTCCTTCATCCAAATCCTTTATAAAGGCGTTGAACAACAGGGCCAGGACAGAACCCTGCAGCACCCCAATTGTCACTTTTCTCCAGGATGATGAGGAAGAATTAATGAGTACTTTTTGGGTTTTTAAACTCCAGTTCCCATCATCTATGGTCTGGGGTGGTGGGAAATGATGTCCATCAACAGAGGGTCACAGGTCCTCTTGTCTGCCCAGCAAGAAAAACTGTGCTTTGAACACCTTTTAAAATTGTTGCTAATACTAGAGCTGCAAAGGCATGTCCTCCTGAATAACCAGCACAGATGTTGCATGGATTGCTCCTGTTCAAATGTGGCATAATTATCTGCCGCTCCAAAGCAAATCAGGAAAGTGTTGGAAGTTCTGCTAAAAGCTAGTTGTGTAGCACAGGCACCTTAGCTGTTTCTACAAAAGTACTTCTGATAGATCATAGTCCATTATATATTATAAATGGTAATAATGATAGTGATAATTGCAGCACTTATGCTACCTCCTTCAGCCCTTTTAACTTTCATCAGATTTCAGATCATTGAGAAAGTAATTATAATACAAATCTAATTAAGATGTTAAAGCAATTAGCGGCCGAATTCCCACCCCATCTAAAGTACCCCGAAGTTGCAGCTCCTCTTTTTTGCCTTCCGAGAGAGGCAACGCGCAGCTCAGGATCCGCGGACCGCGCGACAGCAGCAGCGAGGCTCCGCTCTGGGGACGCGCGTCACGTGAGAACGCCGCCCCCGCACCGTCCCTCGTGAATACCGGCCCCTGGGACGGCGGGGCGAGGGCCACCCGGCATATCTGGATGAAACCCGTTGGGGCTTCTACCCCCCTGACAACGTGGCTCCAAGCGCGGGAGCTTCTTCCCACGAGGGCCGTCGCAAAAAGGCCGAGCCTCTCGAGGGCCACCGACGGACGCCCGGACGGCACCCCCGGCGCTTGGGGCGTCCCGAGGTACCTTGGACTGGCCCACCCCGCCCGCCGGTGCTCGTCGAAGGGCCAAAGGGCGCCCAGTTGTCAATGTACCCCCTCCGCGGACCTGAGACGACTTCAGCCCCGCGCCGTCGGAGGGGGATTCCCTCGGGATTCCCTCTTCCCGGCAACTTCCGCCTCCCCGGAGCGCCACTTTCCCCACTCGGAGTCTCCCTCCTCCGCGCTCCCCGCCCCGTCGAGGCGGAGGGAGAGCAGATCAAGCTGCGCCCACCCGCCACCCCCCATCCCGGCGCGTCCGCGGTGGGAGCCGCGGAGCTTGCGTGCGCGGCGGAGGCGGCCTCGGAAGATGGCGGCGGGCGGGGCGGGACTGGGGCGGCGGCGGAGCCTGCTGGCTTTGATCGCCGCCACCTCCCCTATCTCCGCCCCGGGAAGAGCGAGCGGCGGGCGGGAGGCGGAGGCGGCGGCGACGGCTCCTCTCCGGGGCTGAGCCGGGCTGGCGCGCCTGCCTTGCCTGCCTTGCCTGCCTTCCGTGCGCCTTCCGGGGGGAACATGGCCGGGGTGGAGGCGCCGCCGGGGGACCCCGGAGGAGGAGGAGGAGGCGAGGCGGAGGCGGCGTCGGGGCCGGCCGACGAGTCGTCGGACAGCGAAGGCGAACACGAGGCGCCCCAGAAGCTCATCCGAAAGGTCTCCACGTCGGGCCAGATCCGGAGCAAGGTGGGCGGCCGATCGTGGGGGGGGGGGGGGAAAGGGGGGGGGGCGTCGGGGGCCAGATCCGCCCGGGGGGTCCGGATCCCGGACGAGGCCGGGAAAAGAAGCGCTGCTGCTGCCATCGGGGGTCCCCCTTCGGCGTCTCCATTCAGATCAGCCCTTCTCTGCCCCCCCCCCCCCCCGCCTGCCTGCCTGCCTGCCTGCCTTCCTGGCCGGGGTGGGGGTGGGGCTTGGACCATCGCATCCCTTCCCCCTCCTTCCAGCTGCGGCCACATCTGTCCCCCCCCCCCCGCCGCGGCGGAGCGACGATCTTGGCGGCTGCCAAGCGGCATCGCCGAGCGCAGGGAGCCGCTCCCGGCTTCGGTTTCCTGGTTGCGCCTTGGACAGGGCGAGCTTCCCAGGAACGGGCTCCCCCCTCGCGGGGCGCTGCTCGGAGGAGCCCTGCGCTCCGCCGGAGCCTCCGCCGTCCCCGCCCGCCGCCGCCGCCTCCTCTCCCCTGCGGAGCCGGAAAAGAGCGGAGAGCCGCGCAAGAGTCGCCCGGGGAAGCCCGCGCCCCCAGCCCGCTTCTCGTAGGCGCCTGGATGGCACAGAGTTAAAAACTGGCAGGGATCGACCCCCTTTTGGGGAGGTTCGGGTGAAAGTTGTCCAGATTTTTCAGGGAGGGGGTAAAATGTTGAGGCTTTTTTTAGGGGAGCCGATGATCTACCAGTGATCTACCAACTGATCTACCAGTTGTTCAGCTTCTTTGTGGGGAGCCGATGATCTACCAGTGATCTACCGCAGACGTCCAGTGATCTACCGGTAGATCACGATCTACCTGTTGGACATGCCTGCACTACAGGAATAAGATAATTCAGATTAAAAAATCCCTCCAGGAACACTTTGCACCTATCTTGTTTTGTACTGTCCACCCCCCCCTCAAAAAAAGAAAAAAAGAATCAGCCCTCGAAGTTCAGGGACAGGAGTTGGCTTTCTACCCAGGTCAAAGCATCTCTTAAAGCACATTAAAACTCTGGAGAATGAAGTAGCTTGAAGTAAGGGGGGGACAGGACACAAATGTTCCTTTGCAAGTGGCCAGATATGGGGGTGGCTCCTTTCAGGCTAGTGCAGGACTTGTAGCGTGTGAATTCAACTTTAAGGGGGGGGGTTACTTAGCGGGTGCCACTGTGGGTTAAACCACAGAGCCTAGGATGGCCGATCAGAAGGTCGGCGGTTCGAATCCCCGAAACGGGGTGAGCTCCTGTTGCTCAGTCCCTGCTCCTGCCAACCTAGCAGTTCAAAAGCATGTCAAAGTACAAGTAGATTAATAGGTACCACTCCGGCGGGAAGGTAAACTGCTCTGGTTCACCAGAAGCGGCTTAGTCATGCTGGCCACATGACCCGGAAGCTGTACGCCGGCTCCCTCGGCCAGTAAAGCGAGATGAGCGCCGCAACCCCAGAGTCAGTCATGACTGGACCTAATGGTCAGGGGTCCCTTTACCTTTACCTTTACCGTTACATTATGGCACTTACTTTTTCTCCAGTCAAACAGATATCTTTAACCATGTGGGACATTTCTGCCAATTGCATCAAAGTGCAAGTAGATAAATAGGTACCGCTCCGGTGGGAAGGTAAATGGCGTTTCCATGCGCTGCTCTGGTTTGCTAGAAGCGGCTTAGTCATGCTGGCCACATGAGCGCCGCAACCCCAGAGTCGGTCACGACTGGACCTAATGGTCAGCGGTCCCTTTACCTTACTTCTAGTAGCAGGTCAGACTGCGACATGGTGGTCTGAGACCTTGCCCAATGTGAACTCTTAAGACCTCGCTCAACTTTCTTGCGGAGACATCGCATGATGTTGCTTCCACGTCCCGTGTGACGTCCTGCCCTCTGCCACCAAGTCCTTGTCACTGAGCAACATTCACAGTGACATTGTTCATTGATGGGGAGTCTAGTGTGGAATATTGATACACACAGAGATGCATTCCCTCCCCCCCAAAAAGTTGCCAGGGGTCCCAGTTATTCCCTCGATATGCAACCTGCACATCATCATGAGGCGTTTGGGCAGTACACTGTATTTGTCAATATACTGAAGGCTGGTTGGGAGAAGCAATCACCTCCCCCCCCCGCATGTGCACACACTCCTGCGTGCCGACGTCACTTGCGCACATACCGGGGCATGGTGACGTAGCACACGCACGCTGGGGTGTGTGTGTGATGATGCAGTGACACACTTTGTGGGTGCCCTGCCCCCCTTATTCAAAATGTTGGGGCCCCAGGGCCCCGGGACCTGGTGCCTATTCTTAGCTGTACGCATCTATGAGTAAAAAAATTCCTTCCAGTAGCACCTTAAAGGTAAAGGTAAAGGGACCCCTGACCATTAGGTCCAGTCGTGGCTGACTCTGGGGTTGCGGCGCTCATCTTGCTTTATTGGCTGAGGGAGCCGGCGTACAGCTTCCGGGTCATGTGGCCAGCATGACTAAGCCGCTTCTGGCAAACCAGAGCAGCGCATGAAAACACCGTATACCTTCCCGCCAGAGCGGTACCTATTTATCTACTTGCACTTTGACGTGCTTTCGAACTGCTAGGTTGGCAGGAGCAGGGACTGAGCAACGGAAACTCACCCCATCGCAGGGATTCGAACAGCCGACCTTCTGATCGGCAAGCCCTAGGCTCTGTGGTTTAACCCACAGCGCCACCCGCATCCCTCCAGTAGCACCTTGGAGACCAACTAAGTTTGTTATTGGCATGAGCTTTTGTGTGCATGCACACTTCTTCAGATACCTTCACACGAAAGCTCATACCAATAACAAACTTGGCTGGTCTCTAAGGTGCTACGGGAAGGATTTTTTTTATTTTGTTTCGACTACGGCAGACCAGCACGGCTACCTACCTGTAACTGCATCTATGAATGTTGCTGCAATACGGAGAACCAGCATTGTGTGTGATAGCGTTACAGTTAAATGATAGGTGTGGCAAATTCAGAAACCTATTTGTGCATCACAAGTGAAAATGCATGAAGAGTGCTTGGCCATAACATGAGCTAGCAATGTCGTTTTGTGTTTTGCATTGCGTTTTTACATTGAACCGCCCTGACACCTCTGGGTAGTATATAAATTCAATAAATAAATAAGAATAATAATTGTACAGATAGACCAGTCTGTATGTAAATGTATCAATGGACATAAATCTGACACCAGATATGACCATTTCAAAACCGGTGGACAAGCATTTCAACCTTCCAGGACATTCTGTGGCTGACCTTACTAGAACAGAGGAACTTTAAAGGGAGAACTGCTGAACTGTGAATTCATCACTTCTAAGCTTAATAGAGACAAATATCACACTGAATCTGTTAAGTGGCTCACCCAGGCTAGGATGTCTGTGTGATAAAAGAGCAACTGTGACTTGTTCTCCCGTGAATGGCCATTGTTAGTAACGCAATTTTCACCATTTCTACTTTTCTGCATTTAATTTCATTCTTACCTCACTTTTTACAGTTGCACCCCCACCCCCAAACCTGTGCATAGATGCAACTGAATATTACACTTTGTGCATCTGATGAAGTAGACTGTAGTCCATGGAAGTTTATGTGGACATAATGTTAGCCTGCAGTGTACCGCTATACTTTCTGTTTTGGTCGCCCATGGTGAGAAATTCCTTTTGGACAACCAGCCCGAGAAACCTTCCTAAAGTGTGCTCTCTCTCTTGAGTATAAATGGAGTTTAGATCAGCAAGTTATATATCATTTAGATATTTGGGTGTTCTTTTCAGTGAATCGCTTTCATGGAAATGGTTTAGTGCGGCCGTGAATCGAAAGCACAGAAATCTATGGCAGTATTAGAAATTAGCCAGGGGCCAGGAGTGTTTTGCAACTGGCACAGGTCCAATTGTGACCATGTTGAGTTCTCTGGATGCCAGGTTGGCAACTGGGGTAATAATAATATAATTTTATTTTTATTATTGTTATTATGAATTTTATTTAGCAAAATGTCACTCTTAGAGAACACTTTTATTGAAGCTTGAATTTGTTTTATTCTGGATTGTTTTATTTGATACTTTAATGTGTTGTAAACTGTTTTGAGATTTTTTTTCTTTAAAATATAAAGTGCTATACCAGGGGTGTCAAACTCAAATTCATCGGGGGCCGCATCAGCAGTTTGGTCGCCGCTAGAGGGCAGACGTTCACTGGCTTGTAGGCTGCCGCGCATGCGCTGAAGAGGCGGCTTTCTTGTGTAAAAAAAAAAAAGCGAGAATAAAAGGTGAAGGCTGGCGGCCGGCGGCGGCTACACGGGCCACATGACGAGGTTTGGCGTGCCGGATTCGGCCCGTGGGCCTTGCGTTTGACACCCATGTGCTATACAGTGGTACCTCTACTTACGGATGTGATCCGTTCTGGAGTGCCGTTTGCACCCTGAAAAGCCCGTAAGTAGAGCGCTGCGCCTGCGCATGGCACGCTAGAGCACTCATGTGCGAAGCACACAGATTGCTCCTGCGCATTCGCGATGCGAAGAACCCGGAAGTAAACACTTCTGGGTTTGTCATGTTCATAACCAGAAAAAAAACGCAACGTGAAGCAAACGCAACTCGAGGTATGACTATAGTGATGATGATGATGATGATGATGATAATAAACACTATCGGGGGAAATGGTGTCTAGACGTTCCACTGTCAGGCATGTCAGGTTACACCCAGCGTTGTGGGTGCCCAGAACGTGTGATGTCACAAGGTGGGAGGCGGCCTGCCGAGGCTGTGACTGGCTCTTGCTGCAGAGACGGGTTCCATCAGGTCCTCCCACTGCTGTCTGACGAAGCCCGATGGTGCCCGTTGCAGTTGCGACAGGCCCCGTCCGGCCTCCTCCTGCCACATGGGCTGCGGAATATTGATGGGGTCTGGCCCCCTCACTGAAAATGGGGGGTGGCGTCGGCCCCACAGAAATGGCGCTCCTGTCCACTGTGGCAATTGTCACCTAGGTTTAAGGTGCCATTCGTTGATTAGATTATATATACAGTGGTACCTCGGGTTACATATGCTTCAGGTTACATATGCTTCAGGTTACATACTCCACTAACCCAGAAATAGTGCTTCAGGTTAAGAACTTTGCTTCAGGATGAGAACAGAATTCGTGCTCCGGCGGCGTGGCGGCTGCGGGAGGCCCCATGAGCTAAAGTGGTGCTTCAGGTTAAGAACAGTTTCAGGTTAAGAACGGACCTCCGGAACGAATTAAGTACTTAACCCGAGGTACCACTGTATATATATATAAGTTTCTAATGTGGCTATTAAAATTTGTTATTGTTATTAAAGATTTTGTGGGGTTGCAAAAGTACACGCATCTCTATTTTCAGATCGTAAAGTCATTGCTGTAGGGCTATTGACGAAGTTTGCTTATAATAAGGGAGGACAGCTGATTGAACCTGTCCTAAAGATTTTCAGTAGCAAAGTGATCGCTGGAATGCTCTGTGGTGTTGAAATTTGGGGACCTGACTTCTATCCCTTGAAGTTGTCCAAACTATGCAGAATATCTCCCCCCCCCCAATGTTATTCTCTTTCATTGGGAGTTTCTGCAACCTCGATACACACAGCATCTATGTGGCTATCAATTAAGACAGCAGTAGAATGTGCACGGTTAAGGCACATCTAACAAATTGCGACTGACCATTTTCCTGCATTGTGCTATATGGGAATTGGTTAAGAATCAATTTTGGGAAACAGCTCTTCAGGATATTTTAGACAATTATTATTTTCCAGAGCTGAATGTTACATTGGGCATGGGCAAGGAAGACAATTGTAGGACTGACTTTTCTGGGTAGGTTCCAGAAGGGAATCACAAACACCGTATTTTTTGCTCTATAAGACGCACCAGACCGCAAGACACACCTAGTTTTTGGAGGAGGAAAACAAGAAAAAAAATATTCTGAATCTCAGAAGCCAGAACAGCAAGAGGGACCGCTGTGCAGAGAAAGCAGCAATTCCTCTTGCTGTTCTGGCTTCTGGGATAGCTGTGCAGCCTGCATTCGCTCCGTAAGATGCACACACATTTCCCCTTGCTTTTTAGAAGGGAAAAAGTGAGTCTTATAGAGCAAAAAATATGGTCATTAGGAACTCCAGATTTCCTATGGGGTATTATCTTTTGCAAACAAAACATTTTAGGGCCAGTTATTTAATGAAACCTGTCCCTCTTTCCCTAAAAAAATGCTTTTAGTGAGCTGGGATTTCAAGTGATGCCAACTGAAGTCCTGGATGGTCGCTTATAACAAGGTCACTCATGAAGGCAGATTCTGTGTTTGTGGCCAATATCAGATGGATTGCGATATTCATTTTCTGTTAATCTGTCCTTTCTATAGTGATACAGAAGAGAGATTTCTGAAACTTTTGTTGACGTATGGCAACAGGGCTATCTTGGTAGAAACAGTACTATTTCTTTTGACACTAATGGCTTTGTGACACACCTACTTCTGTCCACACGCAGAATTCATCTTTACAGATCCTGGACCTCGCAATTTCAAATTAACAGTAGAAGCAAGGTGCGCAGGAATCAGTGTTCTATTAAAAATAAAATAATTGGATTTTATAGAAATCATACCCATATCAAAATGCTCCTATCAATGTACTTGATTTAAACAGGATTTTAAATTCTATTTTTAACATTCGTGTTCTATTAAGAGCTCTGTAAAAATAACCTGGTTTAAAATATCTCTGTGCAATGCTAGCATATGCATTCAAATCTCCACTTGTATTTTTTTTATGGTCAAATCCAAGAGTGTCCTTTAGACTCATTGAGCCTGCTTTTGTACTGCAAAAGGATGAGCAAGGAGTAAAAATATGTGACTTGAAAGCAAAATCCAAAGGGGACCATGCGGTCCTCACCCTCCTTGACCTCTCTGCTTCCTTTGATGCACATGATCACACTAACATGCTTGGCTCCTTTCATGGCACACTAAGTCTCTGTTGTTCTCAGTCTTCTGAACTAAATACATTTGTCTAGTTTTTCCATAGGGGGAAACTTCTCTCTCAACCACATCAAATCACATGGTTTTCCACCTGTACCATAGCTGTCAAGTGTCCCTTAAATTTCAAAGGAAATAATGTCCCTTAAATTTCAAAGGAAGCAGCTTCTCTCCCTCCCTCCCTGCCGGCCAGGAAGACGGGAGGCTCCAACTGTGTTGCTTGGCTGTGTTGCTCACCCAATAAGAAGTCTAAGAACGACTGGGGGGTGGAGCTTGCATGCCTTGTGTGTGGCTAGTTAATGCAAGCTGAGGGGGGTTTTGAATGATGGACGCCATTTTGTTGCACGTGCTGCTGCAAACCTTGCAGTGCAAAGCCAGGCCGGGGAGCCATCTTAAGTTGAGGTTGCATAGGCCTTGTGGTGCATGTGATTCAGATTCTATTCAGTTGAACCTCTGGTTACAAAGTTGGTTGGACAGTGTTCTCAGAGCTACCCAGCATGAGTTAGACCAGACTGCAGGAGGACAGGAAGACTGGAGTGCCTGGAACAGGTGAGGCTGCAGGTCCCTTATTTTGGCTGCTGGTCCCTTATTTTCAAGGCTGCTGGTCCCTTATTTTCAAATCTGTAAGTTGACAGCTATGACCTGTACACTGATGATACTCAGCTCTACCTCTATACATGAAATGTTTCTCTGGCACATTCCACATATTCAAAAGCTTGACTCTTATTTTGCTTGGATCCTTAATGGTTGGCCCAAAATAAATATGTCCCAAGTATGACCTACCCATATTTCCTCCCAAGACCCCTTCATACACTTCCCAAGGCCTGAGACCTTGTCTCTCCCTACTCCCCACCTCACTCCACATTACCTCTCTGCCCATTGAGGCACTGCTGGTGCAGTTGTGCTTTCAGCCCTTTCTCCTGGATGTGGCCAGCCTCCTGGCAGAGGGCTTCTAAGTTGGTCACACAGTTCAGCCCTGGCCAGGAAGCAAGAGAATGTGGCTATGGAGGAACAGAGACGGGGAGAGCAGGGTGGGCAAAGGCAGGGGGAGAGGCAGACCAAGGTGGGCCAACAGAAAGAGGATGTGGGAGGAGAAGTCTCAAAGAGAGGACAGCTGAGAAAGGGACAGGTTGGAGTACATCAGGTATGGGGAGCTTCAGAAGAGGCCAAAGGCCCATCTCATACAGTGGCCATCCAGAAGCTCCACAGGTTGTCACACTCCAGATTCCATCAGTTCCAGCCAGTGAAGCCAATGGTTCCCCAGATATGGTTCAGAATTATGAGTCTCAGAAGTAAATGGCACGAGCACGCACAAAGAGAGCCAGTGTGGTCTAGTGGTTAAGAGCAGTAGACTCGTAATCTGGTGAACCGGGTTCGCTTCCCCGCTCCTCCACATGCAGCTGCTGGGTGGCCTTGGGCTAGTCACACTTCTCTGAAGTCTCTCAGCCCCACTCACCTCCCAGAGTGTTTGTTGTGGGGGAGGAAGGGAAAGGAGAATGTTAGCTGCTTTGAGACTCCTTCGGGTAGTGATAAAGTGGGATATCAAATCCAAACTCTTCTTCAAAGTGCATCTGATTTTCTAGTGAGGAATCTTGTTTGTACTTGATAAGATGACTCCATTCAGTCAGTCTGAAATAGAAATGTCTAGGGCTGTGGCAGTCCTATTGCAATTAAGCATGAGTAACTTGGGCCTATTAATTTTGAGAGTGTCTGCTCTGAGTAGGGCTAGAATTGGTTCCAACCCTCCATTGCCAGTCAACTGCATGATGCAATAAAATAGAAGCAAGCGACTCTCGTGCCAACAGGGAGTGACGCTAAGGGACTGCAGTCAGTGTTTCAGATGTGCCACTTCGCTAGAGCAGTTCCAGTCAAGGTTTTACGAAACAGTTGCAAGGCCTACAGCATCCATTGCTGGCCAAAAGAAACACATGTCTCTGAAAGCCTGCCAGCCAGCCAGGCTGCCTCCCTTCTTCTCTCCTTTCCCTCCTCAACTTTTGTCTAATTATGCTTTTAATGAGGGCAAGCTACTACAGGAAATGTGGCAAAAACATTTCCTGCGCATTGGACTCAGCGGATCAGAGCAAGACGTCCTGAGTCCCACAGGGCAAGGCCAACCAGGAGTTGCAGAACCACAGATAGCTGGAAGTGAGCAATTTCCTCCGACAGAGGTCAAAAGCAACTTGAGCCTTGTGAAGCCCTCATCCACTGAAGGCAGGCGCTTGTCCTTTGGGCCATGTCCTCCAGACGCACTGGTATGGTGCTGTGGGAGACATTGGGTTCCTTCAGCTTAGACACCTGTGAGAGTTCAGCGCTGAAGGCCCTGGTTCTACGCGAGGTTCTTCTGTGGACTTGCTGTCAGCTTGAAGCCCACCGGTTTTTCTGCAGCAGCAGCCTCACAGCCCTGAATCTGGTCCACCTCCTCATCTGGTACTTCTTCAGAGTCAGATTCCAACTCAGTGCTGGACTCAGGGGTCATGACGTAGGTAGAAGAAGCAGAAAAGATGGGGGAAAACAGGTTATACAAATATTTTGTTCTGACAGTTCAAAATTTGCTGGAAATGAGTGTAGAATTTTGTACATCTGTAAAGGTTTGCGTTGTGGAGGTGCAACAAGATTCCTGATAACAGTGGCTCTGTGTGAAGTCCATATTACATCCTTTACCTGATGAGGATGAAACCAGAATAGTACCAACACTTCATCGATATAACTTTGTCAAAGAGCAAAGCTGGAATGAGTTACTCGCGAATACTTTATTTACTCGTAGTAAAAGGTAAAGGTAAAGGGACCCCTGACCATTAGGTCCAGTCGTGACGGACTCTGGGGTTGCGATACTCATCTCGCTTTATTGGCCGAGGGAGCCGGCGTATAGCTTCTGGGTCATGTGGCCAGCATGATTAAGCCGCATCTGGCAAACCAGAGCAGCGCATGGAAACGCCGTTTACCTTCCCTCCAGAGTGGTACCTATTTATCTACTTGTACTTGGAAAGTGCTTTCGAACTGCTAGGTTGGCAGGAGCAGGGACCGAGCAACGGAACTCACCCCGTCACAGGGATTTGAATCGCTGACCTTCTGATTGGCAAGTCCTAGGCTCTGTGGTTTAACCCACAGCGCCACTTGCGTCCCATATTTACTTGTGGTATATAATTCAAAAGTATTTTTATTTGGTTAGAAAATACTCATTTAGTTTATTATGATCCTTGATTAAGTTTGTATCCCGTCCTATACCTGCAGGTCTCAGGGCAGTCCACAACATAATCACAATATTAAAAACACAAAATATATAATAAAAACAAAAAAAAGGGCCACCCAATAATCCCCCCTCCCCAACACATTTTAAAAGGGCATTGAATGTGAATCGGCCAAAGGCCTGGTTAAAGAGGGATGTTTTTGCCTGGGGACCCAAAGGTGTACAATGAAGGTGCCAGGCAGACCTCCCTGGGGAGAGCATCCCAAGCATTGGACGGTTGTGAGTTTACTTTTTCACTGGCGGTTGGCCTGCAGTTACAAGAAACCACTGGATAGAAGGATCACCAGAGAAGAGCTCTTTCACCCAAGATAGTGTCATATGTTTGAATTAAAAACATTAAGACTCACTTTCACAATCTAGAAAGTAAACCCATTTCTTGATTTAGAATTTAATTAAATGGATTGGGCTAGTTTTAGCTAAAAATAGTGACCAAAACATGCACTCACTGTTTTTCTTGGCTGTGGTTGTTTATATTGTTAGTTGAAGCACTTCTGCATATTAGAATATATTCCTTAGCTTGCAATTG
>JAXCMG010000078.1:2110920-2128891 GCA_034642415.1 Podarcis siculus | reverse complement strand
GGGGGGGAATATATGAACAAATTCCTATGCCCCACAAATAACCCAGAGATGTATTTAAAATAAAAGCACACATTCTACTCATGTAAAAACACGTTGATTCCTGGACCGTCCGCAGGCCGGATTGAGAAGGCGATTGGGCCGGATCCAGCCCCCGGGCTTTAGTTTGCGTACCCATGATTTAAGCTATGCATTAAAATAAGTAAGAAGGCCTTGGGGAATAAGAATGGCTTTGCTTGAACCCAAAAGGAATAGCTCAGAAAGGCACCAAGTGGGCCTTTCTTGTGAAGCCGTTCCAAAAAGAAGGCGTCATAGCATCCAAACTGCAGACCTGATTCTTTAGGGGAAGAGTAACCCCATGCAAAATCAGAGACATCTGGCCTCTCTTCCTTGACAACAGTAATGCAGAAAATACAATTCCAATGTTTATTGTGATCTATGTGTCAGAATAAAAAGCAGAGACATCACCTTGCAACAAAGGTCCGTATAGTTAAAGCTATGATTTGCCCAGTAGTGACGTATGGAAGTGAGAGCTGGACCACAAAGAAGGCTGATCGCCGTAGAATTGATGCTTTTGAATTTTGGTGCTGGAGGAGACTCTTGAGTGTCCCATGGACTGCAAGAAGATCAAACCGATCCATTCTTAAGGAAATCAGCCCTGAGTGCTCACTGGAAGGACAGATCCTGAAGCTGAGACTCCAGTACTTTGGCCACCTCATGAGAAGAGAAGACTCCCTGGAAAAGACCCTGATGTTGGGAAAGATGGAGGGCACAAGGAGAAGGGGACGACAGAGGACGAGGTGGTTGGACAGTGTTCTCGAAGCTACCAGCATGAGTTTGACCAAACTGCGGGAGGCAGTGGAAGACAGGAGTGCCTGACGTGCTCTGGTCCATGGGGTCACGAAGAGTCGGACACGACTAAACAACAACATGTGTCAGAATGTGAGTCTTGCCCATGTTTTATGGAGTGAGGAGTAGGATGAAGCTTATAGCATGGCATGGCTGAGCGTTGGTGCTGAACGCTCTGCCTGTGTTTCTCTTCCCAAAACCTTGTTCCACCCCATCCATTCCCTGCCTAGAGGGAATTACTGTATTTTTTGCTCTATAAGACTCACTTTTTCCCTCCTAAAAAATAAAGGGGAAATGTGTGTGCGTCTTATGGAGCGAATGCAGGCTGCACAGCTATCACAGAAGCCAGAACAGCAAAAGGGATTGCTGCTTTCCCTGCACAGCGATCCCTCTTGCTGTTCTGGCTTCTGAGATTCAGAATTTTTTTTTTCTTGTTTTCCTCCTCCAAAAACTAGGTGCGTCTTGTGGTCTGGTGCATCTTATAGAGCGAAAAATACGGTATTTTGTTTCAGAGCTGCTGCAGAAGCAAAACACTTCCTTCGCTCTTTCTTTCTATTTCCTGCAATCCTGAGTCTGAGGACAAGACACAAAGTGCTATCGCTGGGGAAAGGGGGGGGGGTTGGGGGTTGGTGAAGCCATATCTGAATCTGGTCCTATTTTTCAGTGTCCAAGAATTGGGTTTGGTGGTGTGCCCCCGCAGTGGCAATGTGTGATTTTTAGAACTGCCTAGTATATTGGTACTGTGTAGAGCATTACTTCATTATAAGCAGAAGCAAAGCAGCTTAACTGCAGAGAATTGAGTACAGTGTGTATCTTAGGCATGTATGTCACAATTCTATGTAAGCACATTAAATAACTGCAGAATTTGGTCCTGTGCATAATTTGGTGTCTTGTAATACTACATTCTTTAAAAGGGGGAAATATACTGTCATTTGGCGTGCAAATCTATACTACAAGATATTTGGGGTGTATCTGATGAACTCTCAGAAAGGAAAGTACATTACAGTTTGGTGCAGCATATACAAACACACAAGTCATCCTGTTTTTAAAGAAACTGGCCTGGTTTATGCACACCATTCTTTATTTCAGTCCAAAGACCCACAAAAAACATTTTCGAAAGCAAAATATAACAGAAATACGGGGAAAGAGTTTCAAGGCGGTCACTATGTTTTATCCAGAGCATGTAGATTTCTGTTTCTTAATACTTCCTAGAGGAACAGTTTTTAGGAAACTGGCCTGGTTCACAGCATGGTTTGGTGTTACATTAGTGATCCTTTGGGAGAAAAGCAATGACAAACCTAGAAAGCATCTTAGAAAGTAGAGACATCACCTTACCAACAAAGGTCCGTATAGTAAAAGCTATGGTTTTCCCCGTAGTGATGTATGGAAGTGAAAGCTGGACCATAAAGAAGGCTGATCGCCGAAGAATTGATGCTTTTGAATTATGGTGCTGGAGGAGACTCTTGAGAGATCAAGAAGATCAAACCTCTCCATTCTGAAGGAAATCAGCCCTGAGTGCTCACTGGAAGGACAGATCCTGAAGCTGAGGCTCCAAGACTTTGGCCACCTCATGAGAAGAGAAGACTCCCTGGAAAAGACCCTGATGTTGGGAAAGATGGAGGGCACAAGGAGAAGGGGACGACAGAGGACGAGATGGTTGGATAGTGTTCTCGAAGCTACCAGCATGAATTTGACCAAGCTGTGGGAGGCAGTGGAAGACAGGAGTGCCTGGCGTACTCTGGTCCATGGGGTCAACGAAGAGTCGGACACAACTAAACAACAGCAACAAGTGATCCTTGGGCTGGCTTGGTCCCTCTCCCAGCAACCTTCCTTTCACAGCAAACCATAGTTTGGTTATGCCCTCCAAAACAGAATAGCAAAGCACTGATTGATCTTGGTGCGTAATTCTTGTTGAAGGGGCAAGACCAAACTCTGGTTTCTCACAGTGGAAAAGATCTTTTGTTATGAAAGGGTAGGTGTGGGAAGCTATTAGGGAGTTGTGCGAAGGGGAGAGAGGGTAAAAAGCAGGCACAAGTCTTGAGTCTCATTTGTATAAAGCCAAGCCACGATTGGGCACTAAGTCCAAACCAAGTCTTTGTCTTCAGTGAGCTCAGTGATTTGTGTGTGTGTGTGTTGCTTTCTTGTATTCATGCCGCGACTTTTGCATTACAGAAAGTCACGGGCTTAAAACAATTCCCCATGTTAAATGTGCAGTGAAGTGAGAATTTTGAACATTTTGTGATCTTGCTTGCAGCCTATTCAAAGGAAGGATCATGTGCATTTATGTCAAGCAGTGCAGTGACATTTTCTTGGCAGGGTCTTTGCGGTTACTAGAAACACCCACAGTTCTTGTTGACCCCTTAGAAGAATACGAACTGAAATCTTCCTCCTGGAAGAAAAGCTTTCTAAAGTTCACAAGGTACATTGGATTGTTTTTAGCATGCAATCTTGATTTTGTTGTTGGCAGAATCATGATTTAAAAGTATCCAAATGACATATATATATTTCAAATAAAAGAAAAGTTGTGGGAAAGATGGAAGTGGTGGTTACAAATGATATCCCCATTCATTGAGGGAAGAACAGAAAGGGCCTTGAGCCCGAGAGAGACGACCGACTGCCAGCGTTCACAAGCATCAGAACCGTGGGTCGCAAGTTTCCCTGGGTTATATTATTTGTTCAGTTTTTATCCCACCCTTTCACAAAGGAGCCTCCTTTTCTCTTTATCCTCACAGCGCTGAACTGCTTTCCGAGGTCGCCTTGTGGGAGCCATGACTCCAAGCCCAGCACTTTATCTATGGCACCACACTGGTTTCCTCTTGGACCGTGTCACATCAACTGTCGCTGAAGAAACTGCATGTCTGAATGCGCCTCCATTTAAATAACCACACTACTTCACCGCATGGCAGAAAACTGATACGCCAGGGAGGAGGGAGTTGCTTTTAATAATGGGAGGTTTTTTCCCATGGGAATCGTTCAGTCATGCAGTTTCCTCACCTGTAGTCTGGTATGGTATAATACAGGAAAAACAGCCCCATTGTTGCATTTGTAGATTGACACTACATCTCAGTTTCCAATGTGGCCAGCTGGTTTGCACAGCACATTAAGTCAAACTGTGGCTTTTCTTGCTTTTTTTTTGGAATTTGCATTTTATTTATTTGTTAACATTCTTATATTACACCGGTAAACATTGTCATATTACATTACAGGACTTACTATAATATAATTTCCAACATGTATACAAAAATTATATACAAATTTTATATACCTAGAAAGAAAATAAAACAAAAAAAGAACAACGAGAAAAAACAAATTTCCCCCCCAAAATCATATACATACCAACACAATAGACTTCCTGTCTTTCCCATTGTATATTCCTTTTTTACAAATGAATGTACTCTTATTATTGTATATTTCTTTACATATTATCTAATACATTCCTATATCAATATGTGCTCTTAGTCTTATTTCTCAACTCAGTCTCACTCCAAAGTCAATCAAATGCTAGCATAGATAGCGAACCTTTACTGTATTTTTGAACATACGTTTTATATCTATCCCACTTTTCCATAAATTTTTGTTTTGAATTGCCTCTCAGGGTATTTGTTAACTGCGCCATTTCAGCAAATTCTTGTAGCTTGTAATGCCAGTCCGTTATTGTCGGGGCTTCTTGTTCCTTCTACCCCTTTTCCACCAAAGTCCGAGCTGCGGCCGTTGCTTATAAGAATACCTCCCTAAAGGCCTTTGGGATGTCCCTGCCAACAATGCTTAACAGAAATGCCTCTGGTCTTTTTATAAAAGTTATTCCAAACATTTTTTTCAACTCCTCGTAAATTAAGCCCCAGAACACTTTGGTCTTCCTACAAACCGTGGCTTAGTGAGACTCTGCAAATGTCTGGGCTCCAGGAGAGCAGTTTGCCACGCCATGCTGAGCTAAGCCAAGGTTGGGCTTTCTAAACGGGACTCCTGGTTAAACTCTCTTTTCACCAGCCATGAGTTGTCTTCTTCTTCTTTGGCGATCCCTCATAGCCGAGTGAGATTGTCTTCCATGAACATGGTTTTAACAATGAGTCCGTAAGTGACTGTGGAGGCCAATTCTGGACACACACGTCCTTCCACAGTGGGGACATTGGTTTCCGGGTGAGAGTTGATCACGGTGTGGGTTTGCCAAGTGTGCCTTCCTCTTAGCACATTTCGCTCTTGCGTCCTGAGTGTCTTCAAAGTCCATGACACCCTTGGTAAAGGCTGTTCTCCAACTGGAGCGCTCGCAGGCCAGTGGTTCCCAGTTGTCGGTGTTTATACTACATTTTTAAGATTTGCCTTGAGACAGTCTTTAAACCTCTTTCGTTGACCACCAGCATTACGCTTTCCATTTTTAAGTTCAGAATAGAGCTGTAGCCTCTATTTGCTCTTGGTTGTAGCTCATGGTTAGTGAGGAGAGGGCTTAACCACAAATCCCAGTCCAGCCAGCGCTCAAAGCCAAACCTTGACAGCTCAGTGTGGCTCACCAGTGAAGATAAGCAAGGAAAGAGGAAAGCCATTACAAACCTCCACAGTCACTTACGGACTCATTGTTAAAACCGTGTTCATGGAAGACAGGTTTTGAGGTTCTGCTAAGCCGTGAGTTGTGTCTGTTTAAACTACAACACAAAAGGTTTCCTTCCATGTTCTGAGATACCTAAGCTGATAACCCTTGTTTGTTTTAGGGAGGCAGTTCCAGTGGTGTGAGTTTAAAGTGTCTTCTTTATTTTCCCACCATTTCCTTAATGGATTGTGAAAACAAACTGCTTCTGTAAACCCAAGAAGATGATAATACTCTTTAAGAGCCATTTACCCTGAGATGGAACGGAAGGGAAACACAAGTCCTAATTTGGCCAGGTGGTCTTTTTAGTATCTGATCTTGTGAAGGGTAGGACTTGAACCAATAGATTCAAGTTACAAGACAGGAGATTCCGACTTCACATCAGAAAGCACTTTTTGAGGGTAGGAGCTGTTTGACAGTGGAGTGGACTCCCTGGGAAGGTTGCTGTCGACTCTCCTTCCTTGGAGGTTTCTAAGCAGAGGTTGGATGGCCATCTGCCATGGATGCTTTAGTTGAGATTCCTGCATTGCAGGGGGTTGGACTAGATGACCCTTGACGTTACCATCCAATTAAGCAATTCTGTAATTCTGTAAAGACCAAGTGATTAGTCTTTTTTTTTTTCTTTTTTTTTTTTTAAAGGTATCTTAAGATAACCATCTGGAATAGCCAACTCAAAACAATCCTTTGTCTGAAGCACTGTGCACTGCATGTATGTATGCATACATACATACTGAGAGCCAATGTGGTGTAGTGGTTAAGAGTGGTGGACTTGTGATCTGGGGAACCAGGTTTGCGTCTCCGCTCCTCCACATGCAGCTGCTGGGTGACCTTGGGCTAGTCACACTTCTCTGAAGTCTCTCAGCCCCACTCACCTCACAGAGTGTTTGTTGTGGGGGAGGAAGGGAAAAGGAGATTGTTAGCCGCTTTGAGACTCCTTAAAGGTAAAGGTAAAGGAACCCCTGAATGTTAGGTCCAGTCGCACACGACTCTGGGGTTGTGGCACTCATCTCGCTTTACTGGCCGAAGCTTCTGGGTCATGTGGCCAGCATGACTAAGCCACTTTCTGGCGAACCAGAGCAGTGCACGGAAATGCCGTTTACCTTCCCGCTGGAGCGGTACCTATTTATCTACTTGCACTTTGACGTGCTTTCGAACTGCTAGGTTAGCAGGAGCTGGGACTGAGCAATGGGAGCTCACGCCGTCAAGGGGATTCGAACTGCCGATCTTCTGATCGGCAAGCCTTAGGCTCTGTGGTTTAACCCACAGCGCCACCTGCCTCCCTTAGGGTAGTGATAAAGCGGGACATCAAATCCAAACTCTTCTTCTTCTTCTTCTACATAACCATTTAGTTGGAGTATGCAGTCAAAGATGGAGGTGGCCTAGGATAACAAAAAAAAGTGCTTATTGGTAATAACACTGGCATGTTGTGAGGAGAGCAGAGGTGAAATTTCTATCTCATCCTAGTAATTAGACTCAGCTGCTTACGGTCTAAAATGTAGTAGGTCCTCCAGAGGAACCCAGTTACTGTCTTTAAAAAATATTACCTGCTGGCCGTGGTCTCCCCCCCCCACAAGTATCCCAGTGCCCACGTTCCTCGCTGGTTTCAGCCTCTGCACCAGCCTCAAGAGTAGCCCCATGTAGAGAGCACTGCAGCAACGCAAGCTTGAGGTTACCAGTGCATGGACCACTGCAGTCCAATTCTCCTGACCCAGAAACGGGTGCAGCTGTCTTATGGAGTGAAGTTGGCAAAAGGTCCTCCTAGGCAAACTAAGGCCCAGGGGCCGGATCCGGCCCAATCGCCTTCTAAACATGGCCTGCGGATGGTCCGGGAATCAGCGTGTTTTTTACATGAGTAGAATGTGTCCTTTTATTTAAAATGCATCTCTGGGTTATAGGAATTCATTCATTCCCTCCAAAAAAAATATAGTCCGGCCCCCCACATGGTCTGAGGGACGGTGGACCGGCCCACGGATGGAAAAGGTTGCTGACCCCTGGCCACTGAAGACACTTGACCCTCCGGTGACAACTCATAGAAGCGCGCTCTCTCTCTCTAAATATATATATATTGTTCAGCGGTCAAATGAATTCTGTTGCTTTAGAACTCAGAATTAGCCACTTGAGAAGAACATATTATCTACTTGAAAGAGGAATAATTAACTCATGGCCAGATTCTCCATTATCGGAATATAAAATCAAATTAAAAGATAATGAAGTTTAAAGGTTTTATTAAGTATTTTTTTGCTCTGTGTGCTGAAGTACTGAATTAGATAATACTTTGTTCTTATTTAATTGGTAGCATGTACCATTTAACCTGTCCTGCATCTCTGTGACGAAAACACCCAAGCGAATTAATGTCAAAGTGTTCAAGAACAGATTTGACTGGGCACAGCGTCTGGTGGCAATCTGCTGATTTTCGCCAGAGATATCCCTACCAGAAAATGGAACTGTGTTCTGTGCAGTTGTTCATGAATTTGAAAGCTTAATTTTTGTGCTGTATTTCCTTTCCTCTATACAGCTTTCCCTTGTTTTTGGAAGCACTGCTTTTAAATAATGTAGCTGTCTGTCTGTAGAGCTTTTCAACACAGTAGTTCACTAAACATCTTACACAATGTGCTTTACGATTGTAATGTTTCACCAGGATTTGTGGCCTTAACTCTACAATTCAGATCCCAAATGTACACTGAAGCTATGCTTTGGCTTGCCAGGCTAATAATCCTGGAGTGGGGTAGGGAGTAACCTGTCTTTAATTTATAGCTTACTCGGTGTATATGTAACATCTAACCATGGAGAGCATTTTTGAAACCCTGGTCCCGTGCATTGCTCTGTAGCCAGAAGGCTCTAGTGAAAATGCTGGAAAACTCTTATGAGTTCCACAAAAAGCATAATTAAGACATAGGTTAAGAACAATTTTAATTTCCCAAGGCAAAGAAGTTCAAAACTGAGCACATGTTGGTCCCGGGTAACCAAGCAGTTTATGAAAATAAAATTATATGCTTCTCAAACTTGCTTTAAAAAAAACCCCAATTAGTATATATGACATGTGTCTTTTTAACAAATGTTTTATCAGTAATACAGGGACCTTTCTCAGTGTAAATGAATATTGGAAGCAGCGGTTTATAAGTGCTATACTCTATGTCATGTTAATATCTCAGCTTAACTTCAGCGTGATATAGGATCTTAATAGAAGTAGGGTTGTTTATAGTTTTACTCTTCTTTTCAGCCAAAATAAGCTCAGAAAGCAGGTGATGGTTTTTGTATCACAGTCTAGATGCTAATGCCTTCTTGCAATATTGTAAGACCTGCAAAAAAATAAGCTGATTAAATAAAAGTAGCTATTATATTTCTATTCAGTAGAAGAAGCAAGGTATTCCTATAGTGATTTTATATGGTGTCTAGATTTTGCTCAGAATTAAAAGAATCACTGGCCCATCCTCCTTCTTAATTGATTCATTTTTAATTGATTGTGATCATTGGTAACAATGTTGCAGATAGATGCACTGTCTCTTCTCTCTGGTCTTGGAGTCTCCCAGTTAGTTCGGCAAGTTCCATATAGTCCATCATCTTCATCTGCCATTCTTCGATAGTTGGTAGATCTTGTTTCTTCCAATTCTTCGCTAGCAATATTTTCGCAGCTGTTGTGGCATACAGAAAAAAGTAACATCCTTTTTGGGATTTCACCCCCCACTATACCAAGTAAAAAGGCTTCTGGTTTCTTAATAAGTGTGTTTTTCAACATTTTTTTCAGTTCATTATAAATCCTTTCCCAGAAGTCTTTTACCTTGGGGCACTTCCACCACGTGGTAAAAGGTTCCTTCTTTTTCTTTACATTTCCAGCATTTATTATCATGCGTATGATACATTTTTGCTAACTTCACTGGCTATTATATTCTTGGGCACGTAGAGTTAGGAATATAGTGGGTTAAGGAAATTGCATATACAGGAATCCTCCCAAGTCTTCCTCTGAAGCTGCTGGCCCATAAACTTGCATGCAGTTTCTGTTCGCTGACCTTTGTTCCATCACAGACACCGACTCTGTGTGTATCAGAACAAGCAGAGACTTGCCCTGTGCTCTGCCTGATGCAAGCGAACCAGGCCTGAGTCAGATTAGCCCTTGTGCCAATTTCACAGCCAAGTTTCTTAGAACGAGAACTTTCTTTTACAACTTTACGGCCAGGTCTTTTCGTTAGGGGTCTTCTGCCAGCAGAAGCTGCGTGCCCTGGATTTTATACAGCAACTTCTGCCAGGAGGGTAAAATGGGACTTTCGCCTCCTGACTCAACACTTTTGTGTGTATGAATGGGTCGTTTGTAGCCAATGAAAGAAAATATAGTGGGTTCAAATCCTACCCAGGTTGGCTGTGCACCCCTGTTTCGTGTCGAGGACCCCCAAGACACCCAAATAAAGACACAGTTCACACATCAATTTTGTTTTGGTTTTTGGCGTAATTTTGGCCACAACTTTATTGAATTACAGTGTGTGAGTGGTTGCTTAGGCATTGGTTAGCGACTATCTGTTTCCACTTGGAGGTAGGAACAGAACTGGCAACCGCAAGCCTGCAGAAGTCAGCAAGGGTAAACAATTTTGGGGAGAGAATAAAGCTGGGCGCCAGGTTCTCACCTCTCCCCAAATGCTCCCAGGGGCTCTTGCGTGGCCCTAGCCCCTTCCAGGGATTCGGACAGAAGCATGGCGAGCCCCTGGATTCCTTTAACGGAATTCCCTTGCAGCAGCAGCATTGGAGGGGCAGGCACAGCCAACCACATCACCTCCACCAAACAAAATTAACCAATGCCTAACCGCAACCTTACAAGTTGTGACGATTTGCTACGCAGTAGGCAAAACCCAAATGGCACCAGCCAATCAGCTAAATGGTAAAATTCCTACTAGGCCCCTGCCCCAAGAGCAGACGACCCCATGCCAGGCCTAGCAAGGTCAGCATGAACAAACCCTAAATAAAGGGAAGGTGGGTGGATAATTCGATGTGTGCAGCGAAAAGAGGAAGCGCAATGCTGCGCACAGGGAATATATATAGCACCCCATCAATCAAATAAAATTGCAACATTCACTTCTCCTCAGCAACAATTGGAGGTGCCCGATCAACTTTGTGGCCATCCAAACTAACCCGCCTAGCAACAGGGGATGTCATGGTGGCCCCCACCGCAACACATGCTCTCCATGAAGGAGAACCCGCTTTGCCAAGTGGTGCATGCAGCCAAACGGAGCAAGATTTAACTTGCTGCTTGTCAGCTGAGGAGCAGGAGGTTGAATTCTGCTGCTTTGGCTGTGTGCCTCTGTTGCCTGCTGGGAGCCGGCATACTCAGCCAGCACAGGATTTAACTCTCCTGTCCCTGGCCTCAGACCTGTGGGGGGAAGCCAGGTACACTTGCCCTGGGCTTTGGAGGGCTAAGCCTGTCAGGGCCCCCTGCCAGGGGCCTGCCAGACTCTCACTGCCATGCCTAAGGCATCACACAAACTCCACGTGGGCCGGCCGGCCCATCAGATGACATGAGTGACATCAGGTGATGAGCTGGCGGGCATGGTTTGGCAAAATTAGCCTTGTGGGTCAACTTGGGGTTGAGATTTGATTAGATGCTATATTTAGTGGGTACTAAGCTATGGTTTTCCCAGTAGTGATGTATGGAAGTGAGAGCTGGACCATAAAGAAGGCTGATCGCCGAAGAACGGATGCTTTTGAATTCTGGTGCTGGAGGAGACTCTTGAGAGTCCCATGGATTGCAAGAAGATCAAACGTATCCATTCTGAAGGAAATCAGCCCTGAGTGCTCACTGGAAGGACAGATCCTGAAGCTGAGACTCCAATACTTTGGCCCCCTCATGAGAAGAGAAGACTCCCTGGAAAAGACCCTGATGTTGGGAAAGATGGAGGGCACAAGGAGAAGGGGACGACAGAGGACGAGATGGTTGGATAGTGTTCTCGAAGCTACCAGCATGAGTTTGACCAAACTGCGGGAGGCAGTGGAAGACAGGAGTGCCTGGCGTGCTCTGGTCCAGGGGGTCACGAAGAGTCGGACACAACTAAACAACTAAACAACAACAAATCCTTCCTTCCTCATGTTTGTGACTTCAGCAGAGTGCCATCCCTTTGCAGCTTAAAAGGGAAGCTTTGATAGGCTAGTTTTAGCTTTTTAGCTTAAGTAATCCAGGATGCTTTAAGGCAGACAGGATTTTCCCGGTATTACCTCCTTTTCTCTCCCTTAAAATAATAACTACACACAAACTATATAGTAAAAGGTAAAAATAGCAGTTACTCACTCGGTATACGTCTTGAACGATAACAGATACAGCAGCTTGGTGCAGGCAGGCTTAAAATGCTAATTGAGTTACTAAGCCATATAAAAGCCTAGCTTTAAAATGGAGTCTGAGCTGGAGCTCAGTGTTACGGATGTTCTTGCGCTGCAGATATAATGGAAAGGAGAGGATGTGCCCAGGCAGGGAGGAATATATACAGTTACGCCATTTTCCTGCCAGGACACGACAGGGAAGTGATCTCACAGGAGTTCTCTGTAGCAAGTTTACAGGAAAGCTCTGTGAGCCTCAGCCTCTTTGTGCACCTCTCTAGCAAAAAAAAAGAATAGCTGCATGGTGGCACTGTGGGTTAAACCACAGAGCCTAGGACTTGCCGATCAGAAGGTCAGCGGTTCAAATCCCCACGACGGGGTGAGCTCCCGTTGCTTGGTCCCTGCTCCTGCCAACCTAGCAGTTTAAAAGCACATCAAAGTGCAAGTAGATAATTAGGTACTGCTCCAGCAGGAAGGTAAACGGCGTTTCCATGCACTGCTCTGGTTCGCCAGAAGTGGCTTAGTCATGCTGGCCACATGACCTGGAAGCTGTACACCAGCTCCCTCAGCCAATAAAGCGAGATGAGCGCCGCAACCCCAGAGTCGGTCACGACTGGACCTAATGGTCAGGGGTCCCTTTACCTTTACCTTATATGTAGCCTCAGAAGCTAAGGAGTCACAAAACGATACCAGGACCCTACAATTTGCTTTCAGTTTGAATCATTAACACCCAAAAAGGAAAAGTCCATCTGCTCTGGGGGTTGGAGGTGTTGCTTTGTAACTCAGAACTGGTGTCTGCTTTTGTCCTCCTCCCTCTCTTTTCCTTTTATGCCCTGTCTTTCAGATTGTAAGCCTGAGGCCAGGGAGTATTTTATTACTGATCTTCGTAAGCCACTCGATGATCCATTTTTTGACCGAGGAGATGCGTAAAAATGCTTAAAATAAATAAATAAGGGAGAAAGAAATTTTCGTAGGGGAGAGCACTCCGAAGTTCGTATCAATTAAAAAGAGATTGGGAAGTGTTACAGCTACACTGTGTTACTGAGACGCAGTAGCAAGGAGAAGATAGTGCTTTCTTACAATTTCTGATAGAATTGTAAACTGTGTGTGCTCCTTTTGCTGGAAATTTGTAGAGCAATCCTAAACGGTAGATAAAACTTGCTTTATGAGCCTGCAGAAGCCAATGATTTGCATTAAGGGGGCTCAGAATCTTGCAGTTCAGAAAGAAGCCATAATATGAAGCTCTGCGCTTTAGATAATAGCTGAGAATTATTTGCATAATAGAGGCAAGTTTGCAGTTAGTTCATTGCTAAGTGCCATACAATAGGTGCATGTTTTGTGGGATGATTTAAAGTGATGGATGAGATTAACCAGGAGAGAGAGGGCTATTTTAATAATCAGAAAAGCAAAATTAAGTGACTTTATAGAGCTGGGTTACTTTAGGTTAAGAATTTTATATGTTCATTTAAGAGACAATTTGGCACGGTGTCCAAAAAATTATAGCAAAGTAAGTTTCTTCGAGTAATTGCTTGCTTGAGAAATCATGTGGATTTGGTTTAGATCACAGACTGATGTTGTTCATTTTTGAAGTGCAAAGGGGGAGGATACAGGCTGTGACTCTACTTAGCCTGAACTTGGTTTAGTAGTCAATATGCTTGCTTAGCAGGGTGGCGCTGTGGTCTAAATCACTGAGCCTCTTGCGCTTGCCGATCAGAAGGTTGGCGGTTCGAATCCCCGCAACGGAGTGAGCTCCCATTGTTCTGTCCCAGCTCCTGCCAACCTAGCAGTTCAAAAGCACGCCAGTGCAAGTAGATAAATAGGTACCGCTGGTTTCAAATTGGATGGGAGACCGCGTGTTGAGATTCCCTCATTGCAGGGTATTGGACTAGATGATGCTCATGGTCCCATCCAACTCTATGATTCTGTGAATTTTCAGAGGACTACCTGGGAGATGAATGATGTGTCATAATTTGCAGCATTTGCCAGACTCCCCATAACATAAAGTTCTCTGGGTAGCATAAAGGGACCCCTAACCATTAGATCCAGTCGTGACTGACTCTGGGGTTGTGGTGCTCATCTCGCTTTACTGGCCGAGGGAACCAGCGTACAGCTTCCGGGTCATGTGGCCAGCATGGTGAACCAGAGCAGTGCATGGAAACGCCGTTTACCTTACCGCCGGAGCGGTTCCTATTTATCTACTTGCACTTTGACATGCTTTCGAACTGCTAGGTTGACAGGAGCAGGGACCGAGCAACGGGAACTCACCCCATCACGGGGATTCGAACCGCCAACCTTCTGATCGGCAAGCCCTTGGCTCTGTGGTTTAACCCACAGCGCCACCTGTGTCCCTCTGGGTAGCTTACAATGCTGGTATAAAGGGATATAAATAAATCTGTAGTGTATGCACATTATTTCTTCCTCATTCTTTTCTCCCCTGCACACTCTCATGTTTCTACTTCTCTTTACAAAATGCAAAGTAGAGCAAATGTTGCATTTTAAACTTGTGCTTCCTTATTGACAAGTTGAAAACAACATATGTTTATTTAAGTTGGGTGCCATTTTGTATTGCTGGGACATTCCAAGTGCTCTTTATGGAACAACTTGTATCGATACGGACTTTCTGGTGTTTTCAGACAATCCAGATGATCCAGCCCATTTTCAATTAGACTAAACTAATTGTTGATACCAGAAATGAGTAAAGAGTCACAGCAGCATTGCTATAAATATAGCAGGCCTGTCTCTTAACATCCCAAAGGTCGGTACTAAGGCAGCTGCATTCAGATCTCTACCTGTAAGTATATTATAATTTCGGAGGCTGATTTTCGCCCTGACAAATGTAGTTGTATATCACGATGATATTCTTGCGCACTTTGAAATTGAAAAGGGTATTGACCCAGCAAAATATATTAAATTGACGCATTTTGTATTGAAGAACAAGAATGCATTTTGAACTGGATTAACACTTAACTTCAGCAGTTCTTTGTATTGAATTATCTTACGAAAAGTAAAAGGTAGTGATGTTGCAATCCTTTCTTTCGTTGTGGTTCTATAGAACTGTGTGTGTTATTTTGTCTAGAATGGATGAGGGAGGCTAGACATCCAATTCTTGCATTTAACGAAATGCGGGGAAGTTTAAGGGTGTGAGTTTAATGTAGGGAGAGGCTGAGGCAGTGCCGTCTGAGCAGGAGAAACAAACTTATGTATTGCAGGTTTTTGATGGGATATTTACGGAGGCTATTTGCAGACGCCATCAGACAGAGGCACTGGTTGACACGTTGGTGACCCCAACATTATTATCACTTATCAGGGGTTGGCAACCCGCGGCTCCAGAGCCGCATGTGGCTCTTTTACACCTTTGCCGCGGCTCCGGGGCGGATACTAGCGAGGGGAGGAGGCGCATTGTGCGCCCCGACACTCCCCACTGTGGTGGGCGCTGTACTGGCTGTGACGTCGCATGGGGGCGGTGCGTGCGTTAGTCACGCACCGTCCCGACGTCACCTTCCCGCCCGCCCGCTACATTGTAAGGGGCATGTACGCTGGTCACTGCATTGAAAGGGGGCATGTACGCTGGTCACTGTTTTGAAGGGGAGTGAAGAACACACACACACAAAAAGGTAACTTGTTAATTTAACGTTTATTTCTATTAGGAAGAGTAATTCTGAGGGGTCAAAAAAAGGAATAATAATAAAAAGTGACAAAAAAGTTATTTTTATAATGACGAGTTTTGCGGCTCCCAGTTTTTTTTCCTTCAGAAACTGGTCCAAGTGGCTCTTTTTGTCTTAAAGGTTGCAGACCCCTGGCTTAGATGATTGGAGTGAGACTGACTCCAACGAGGTTTTCTGCCTCTAGTGCTGTTACTAGTAGTTCAGTAGTGCAAACCAGAGTTTAGTGGTCATTAGTGTCAAATTATGAGAATGCTTCCTTAAAGAATAAGATAATGAGGTTAGCTGCTCCTGAATGTATAGCATGGAGGTTATCAGTGAAGAAACTGCAAGTCAGGGGCTTAATTGCCATTTGCACAGAAAGTTGAGTGTGAAAATAACAGGGTGTCGTTGGAGAGTTTGACTAACTGTTACAGCTGACAGGATACAATTACTTTGCAGCTCTTTTCTAACAATAAAAAAAAATGTGTCGCTTCAAGTGATTTTCTTTTCAGTATTGTATATTCATATTCTGCACTTGTCTGGAGGGGAAGATCTTAATCACAGGTTAAAAATCTGCTATTTTTCTCCCCTTCTTTACGGTAAAGTTTCAAAATCAGCTTTTTTGTGTGTGAATTGCATGCAGACCCTTGAGCTAGAGGAGATCTTGTAGGAGTTTGAGATCCTGTCAGGGAAGGAGCCTAATGCTTTATTAAAGAAAAGTACAGCGGTACCTCGGGTTACAGATGCTTCAGGTTACAGACGCTTCAGGTTACAGACTCCACTAACCCAGAAATAGTGCTTCAGGTTAAGAACTTTGCTTCAGGGTGAGAACGGAAATCACGCGGCGGCAGCAGGAGGCCCCATTAGCTAAAGTGGTGCTTCAGGTCATGAATAGTTTCAGGTTAAGAACGGACCTCCAGAAAAAAATTAAGTTCTTAACCTGAGTACCACTGTATAGCAGAAGCAGCCTGTCTAGTCCCCTTGCTCTGACAAACTCGGGACGGACACAGCAGTGAGCACCTCCGCAAGGAGATGTCTTGTCCGCATCCAGCCCAAAGTGCTTGCATTCTGTGTACAGTGAAACAGTACACGTCACATTGCTCAAAGAGATGGGCACACAGGTGGCCAGTGCCCAAAACATTACCAGTGGTTCCCCCTTTCTGGGCTCACAGCCCAGTATTTCCAGACCCACAGGCAAATGGTACTTTCAAATCAAACCAATTCGTGTACATCCAAGCAAGTACACCAGCATATATGAGCTCATTGCTACAGCAACTACCAATTAATTTTGGGGTTATCTTGATGGCCATCATGGTGTAAGCCGTGCTTCTGGAACAGTTCACCTTTGGTTCTACACAGCTATCACTCCCCTCTTTTTTCAAAAGAAAATTCTATATACAGTGGTACCTCAGGTTAAGTACTTAATTCGTTCCGGAGGTCCGTACTTAACCTGAAACTGTTCTTAACCTGAAGCACCACTTTAGCTAATGGGGCCTCCTGTTGCCGCCACTCCGCCGGAGCATGATTTCTGTTCTCATCCTGAAGCAAAGTTCTTAACCCAAGGTACTATTTCTGGGTTAGCAGAGTCTGTAACCTGAAGCGTATGTAACCCGAGGTACCACTGTAATCAGACATTTTAGAAAGTAATTTGTAACAATTTTAAATATCAATAGTACAACTCAAATCTGTCGAATTGAGTATAGTTTTTACATAATTGGCTTCATCTTTCTGCAGTGCAGAAAATGCCACCCATTCTATCTTCTGTCGTAGAATTAACTAGATCTGCTTCTGATGATCTGATCTCAAAGTTTAAAAGCTGCTGATGGAGGTAGCAAGATTTACAATTGAACACACTATTGGATTATCTAAAAACCAGAGAATATGGAGCCTATATAATCCAGATTGCACTGTGGAATACATAAACTGGTAGCCACTTCAGATTTATATACCGTATTTTTCCCTCTATTACACGCAGATTTTTTCTCCTAAAAAGGAAGGGGAAATGTCTGTGCGTGTTATAGAGCGAATGTGTGGTCCCTGGAGCCAAAAAATCAGGCAAAAATCAAATCGCGCTTCACGGAGAAGGGAAACCTGAAAAGAGGAAGCAGCAGCTTTCTTGCATTCTGCCTCAGGGTCTTACTGCCCACCCTGCTCTGTTTCGTTGCTGTGTTTGCTCAAACGGAACAAAGAGCAGGGAAAGCCCCTCCCCTCCAGGCAAGCAGAGGGGAAAGTGTCGTCTCTGTGCTCCGTCTCTGTGCTCCGGTACTGCTGGGGGAGAGGGAGAGGGGGGGGAGGGAGAGGGAGAGGGGGGAGGGAGAGAGAGAAGGGGGGGAGGGAGAGAGAGAGAGAGAGAGAGAGAGAGAGAGAGAGAGAGAGAGAGAGAGATGGCTGGCTGGCTTGGGTGGGGGGAAACTTTTGCCTTTCTTTCCTCCCTCCCGGTTAAATCCCTCTCCTGCATTCTTAGCCAGCTGCTTCTCTGCACACCCCTCTCATGTCCCTTCTTTGTTTTTCCTTCGCTCCCCACTTAAAATGTGGTTACAAAGCATAGATCAACATGGATCCTCAGGATCTTTGCATTGGGTCACCCCAAATTCACCATCAGATCACA
>JAXCMG010000078.1:2089783-2110910 GCA_034642415.1 Podarcis siculus | reverse complement strand
AAAAAATCACGCACCCACTGTTGCCTGGGGCTGCAATGGTGCAAAAACGTGGTTACAAAGCATGGATCCACAGGAATTCTCAGGATTTTTGCATTGAGTCACCCCAAATTCACCATCAGATCACATGTCTGTGGCCACAGCATGAAGCACAAAAATGATACATCCACTGTTTCATTCAGAATGTTTTTTCCCTTGTTTTCCTCCTCTAAAAACGATGTGCGTGTTATGGTCAGGTGCGTGTTATAGAGCGAAAAATACGGTAGCTTTTCCCCCTTTCTTGACTACATAGTTAGTATTGATCTGTTATGTAAATTAGCCTGTTTGATGGCTTCTTTCTTTCTTTCTTTCTTTCTTTCTTTCTTTTTCTTTTATGTATATCATTGATTTCTAGGCTGTTCATTCTAATTGCATAGCTGTGAAAAAGAAACCTATTAAGGAGCAATTCCTAGGTTTAATACGTCTTGGATGTCCGTGTTGGAAATACTGAGCTATGTAGACTAATAATAATAATAATAATAATAATAATAATAATAATTTATTTGTACCCTGCCCATCTGGCTGGGTTTCCCCAGCCACTCTGGGCGGCTTCCACAGAGACCAAAAATACACTAAAATGTCACACATTAAAAACTTCCCTGAACAGGGCTGCCTTAAGATGTCTTCTGAATGTCAGGTAGTTGTTTATCGCTTTGACATCTGATGGGAGGGCGTTCCACAGGGCGGGCGCCACCACCGAGAAGCCCCTCCGCCTGGTTCCCTGTAGCTTTGCTTCTTGCAATGAGGGAACCGCCAGAAGGCCCCCCCCCATTGGTGTGATTGGGTGTTAGGCAGCTCCTTGTCTTGTTCTTGTGTTTAAGAGACTGACCTATGAACAGCAAATCACTAGGGGAGCCATTCTATGCACAATTAGCTGGTGTAAAGCAAGCATGCGTTAGCTGAGTCTAGTGGGGAGGGCAAGCTTGGAGCCTTTCTGAATAGATCCGAGAGGTTAATTGCTAAATCCTGGGGGGCAGAACAAATCTATTCCACTCCATTTCTGGCCGTTTGCACTCCATTTGCACATTGCAAATGCCTGGTTCTTGCTTTCTCCCACTGAGCCTTTAGTAAGACTCCCTCTTTGCCTTCCCTTTCCCCTTGCCGGTAAGCCAATAAGGAACATTGCTGGGAAGGCACCAGACTGCGATTTTAAGAAAAGAGGGCAGGGTTTTCTGTTTTTCAGCTGCACTGAAGGGTTCTTGAAAACCCGGCATATATAAAAGGAGGCTGCTGGAAAGCGGCGCTCTGGTTGGCCTATTTGGCGTCCCAGAGGATCGCTTGAGTCACAGCAGAAGGGGGAGACCACAAACATTGCTTGCTATTCTAGAGGGAGATGCCTAGTTCCGCTTGCATGCGCTGCTGCCGCATCATCTGCTTATTTTAAGCTACAGTGAAGGAACCCTGCAGGCTCTCCAAATAACCTGGATAGGTAATATTAATGCCTCGCTACATCCATTTCCCCCTATTCCCATTTGCTTAGTTTTGCTCCAATCTTGCTCTTGTGAGATGAGACTCCTTTGCATGTAATATTTTCCCCTTCCTAGTCCACTTGCAATCCCATAGCAAGCAGGGTCTTTAAAACTCTGCCTTATAATTCCTTATTAGGCGACTTTGCTGCTTTCCCAGTAACTAAGTAGATGGCATGCCTGAATAAGCTTGTCAACACTGATAACTTTCAAGATTTAAAGCTACTTTCGTTGTTTCTAATTCATTTTATATTGGCCATGTTATTGCAGTCGTACCTTGGATTTCAAACAGTTTAGTTCCTGGATATTTTGGCTCCCAAACGCCGCAAACTCGGAAGTGACTGTTCCGGTTTGCGAACTATTTTTGGAAGCCAAACATCCGATGGCACTTCCACGGCTTCTGATTGGCTGCAGGAGCTTCCTGCAGCCAAACAGAAGCCGCGCTTTGGTTTTCGAACATTTTGGAAGTCGGAACGGATTCCATTTGACTTCCAAGGTACGACTGTATTTTAAAACCTGTGTTTATTTACAAATAAAAATATTAGAATTGCCGTTGCAGTGTGTGTTTTTCTAGGCATAGAGAGCATGTGCAGGAATTTTGGTGTATGCTAAGTTTTCCCAGGCAAAGCAAAGGGTGTCTAAGGCTCTGAGCCTATGTAGTCCTCTCTATTTGTGTGTCTCCAGTAAAGATCCCAAGGACTGTATTGCTACTTGCTTCCCTACACGTGTAACACTCAAGTAGATGTGAATGCATGCATTCCTGCAAGGGCAAATCCGCTGATCAACAACACTAGGCTTCTTTGTCTGGGGCAGCACTGCGATGTTCTGTGTCAGCGCTAATTTGTTTAAAGGATGAGGTGTGGCTTTATAGGGTGAATTTGAAAATGTCAGTCTCTTCTAGAACAAACATCCAATTCTGGATCCTCTGCCTCTCCCTGCTGAGCGGTGGCAAGACCCAAGGCATTCCTGGCACTCACCCCGGGTCTGTGTTCCTTTGGAGGACTGAGACATAGCAGAGGCTGCCGTACCTTTCAAAAATACAGTTTATTCACCTATTTGCACCTTCCGTCTTCATGGAGAGTCCAGATCTTACAGTGTGGCCATTCCAAGAGGGGATGTGTTCCCCCCATAGCTGTCAAGTGTCCCTTATTTGAAGGGACAGTCCCTTATTCCAGCGCCATGTCCTGCTGCTGTCCCTTATTGATAGATGTCCCTTAAATGTCCCTTAAATGATGTCCCTTAAATTTCAAAGGAAGCAGCTCCTCTCCCTCCCTCCCTGCCGGCCAGGGAGGAGGGAGGCTCCAACTATGTTGCTTGGCTGTGTTGCTCACCCAATAAGAAGTCTAAGAACGACTGGGGGGTGGAGCTTGCATGCCTTGTGTGTGGCTAGTTAATGTAAGCTGAGGGGGTTTTTGAATGCTGGACGCCATTTTGTTGCACGTGCTGCTGCAAACCTTGCAGTGCAAAGCCAGGCTGGGGAGCCATCTTAAGTTGAGGCTGCATAGGCCTTGTGGTGCATGTGATCCAGGTTCTATTCAATTGAACCTCTGGTTACAAAGTTGGTTGGACAGTGTTCTCGGAGCTACCAGCATGAGTTTGACCAGACTGCAGGAGGACAGGAAGACTGGAGTGCCTGGAACAGGTGAGGCTGCAGGTCCCTTATTTTGGCTGCTGGTCCCTTATTTTCAAGGCTGCTGGTCCCTTATTTTCAAATCTGTAAGTTGACAGCTATGGTTCCCCCACAGCAGTGCAGCCACAGAGTCTGAGGCATCTCTCCCAGCCAGCCTTCAGCCAGCCTGCCCAAGATGGATCCCAGTCTCTCTTCCTCCTCCTTCTGCCCAGAACACTCTGCTACAAAACTCCCTTTTCTTGTCACCTCACACCCTGGCAACCTTCCAAACCCCCAGTCTCTCTGGGGGCAAGGGGGGGGGGAGGACAGTTCTCTTGCATTGCCAATGGCCCTCAGTTGCCCTCTATTGTTTCTTAATGGCCCTAGCTAGGTCAGGTTTCTTGGGCAAGCCCAGGAATTCCTCCGCAGCTGGTATTTCTGCCTTCACATCCCAAATAATCAAAATCCTACAATTTATTAATTCCTAGGCTCTTTTTTTTGGGGGGGGGGTTCCCCCAAATATATAACAATTATCAAAGGCAACTGTTGGCAATTTGGATTTCACCGGCATTTCAAGCTGAAGAGTATTTTGGGTAAACTTGCTATGTTACGGTATACATGAAAACATTAAACTATGCCTAGAATTAAAAAGTAAAACTAGTTTGTCATAGACATACTCTTCGTTTGACGTAAGTGCTAACTGTAGTAAACTAAAAGGTGAAGGTTGTTTTCCATCCTATGTGATACTCTGTAACCGTCTGTTTCTGAAAAACCATCTTGTATCCTTTCCCATGTGTTTCTTTTTGCATTTTCTAGCAAATATTCTTTATTTGCTACATTGAGAAGTCTTGGGAATTCTATGTGCTTTGTTTAGCGAGTGCTCTGAGTCTTTTCTCCTCAAAAGGGCCTTCTGTATTGCAACATGAATGGGAGCTGATATGGAGAAACCCAGAAACTTTGGGATCTTCTGGAGAGATATATTAGATTACTCTTTTCTCGTTGTTAAGGCTGGAACCGGCTCTCATAGTCTGAATCACCCTGCTACGCCAAGTCTGTGGGGCATAGGTGAAATCCTCCTAACATTCTTCCAACTGTTTTGCATCCAGTGTGCATTCATTCAGCCTCATGGAAGTTGTTGTGAAACATTTTGTTGGGGTAGAATGAGAGGAGAGGTCTACCAGGATGGGCTACAACTCATGTTGTGCTCCCGAATCATGTGAAAAATGTCATGTGATTAAAGGGAACGAGGTGATGAATGTTTCTAATGGTGAGCCACATATGTGGTGCTGCCATTGTGGCAAAAAATAAATAAATTCCTGTCTTGGCAGCTTCCACAAAGCTCTAGAGTAAAGCAGAAAACGGTGCTGTGTCACAGCCATGAGACACAGAATACTTTTGACATTTCTCCAACTTTATATGTGAGTTTTAGTCCTTTCTAGGTGTATCCTAGGAAAGCCACCAGTTATGCCTCTTTTCAATACATTGTTGTTTAGTCGTTTAGTCATATCCGACTCTTCGTGACCCCATGGACCAGAGCACGCCAGGCAATCCTGTCTTCCACTGCCTCCCACAGTTTGGTCAAGCTCATGCTGGTAGCTTCGAGAAAACTGTCCAACCATCTCATCCTCTGTCGTCCTCTTCTCCTTGTGCCCTCAATCTTTCCCAACATCAGGGTCTTTTCCAGGGAGTCTTCTCTTCTCATGAGGTGGCCAAAGTATTGGAGCCTCAGCTTCAAAATCTGTCCTTCCAGTGAGCACTCAGGGCTGTTTTCCTAAAGAATGGATAGGTTTGATCTTCTTGCAGTCCATGGGACTCTCAAGAGTCTCCTCCAGCACCAGAATTCAAAAGCATCAATTCTTTGGCGATCAGCCTTCTTTATGGTCCAGCTCTCACTTTCATACATACTGGGAAAACCATGCCTTTAACTATACGGACCTTTGTCGGCAAGGTGATGTCTCTGCTTTTTAAGATGCTGTCTAGGTTTGTCATCGCTTCCAATACATTAATGATATGTCAAAGTAATATTTGGTGCTTAAAAATCATGAGTTGGATCCAGCTAGTTGCATTTAGGCCCCACTGAAATCAATGTGAAAGTTAAGCTCCATTTGCTTCAATGGGTCGCAGAGAAAGTAAGTCCACCTGAATGGGGCTTCCTGCCAGGTAAATGATGAGATGCATTGTGGTCCATGAAAGGTTAGGCCAGAGCAAATTTGTTACTGTCTAAGGTGCTCAGTGGTCTTTTTTGTTTCAGCCTTAGTTACTATGCTGTGTTTTCTTTTATGGATTAAACAAAACAAATGGTTTGTTTAGATACTTGAAGAAATGACTTTGTAATACAGTCGTACCTTGGAAGTCAAACGGAATCCATTCCGTAAGTCTGTTCGACTTCCAAAATGTTTGAAAACCAAAGCATGCCTTCTGATTGGCTGCAGGAAGCTCCTGCAGCCAATCGGAAGTCCCCTCGGACATTCGGCTTCCAAAATTAGTTCAAAAACCAGAACAGTCACTTTTGGGTCTGCGGTGTTCAGGAACCAAAACGTTCAGGGACTAAGTTGTTCGAAAACCAAGGTACGACTGTAATGGTAAACTCAAGGGCGAGTTGTTAAATCTTGCATCAATTTGGGTGCTGCTGAACACAGTTTTGAAACACATCCTATTTGAGAGTTAATGTACTTTTCCATGTATAAGACTAGTTGGTTTTTTTTAACTGAAAAACTATGTTTAAAATTGGGGGACGTCTTATACATGGGTAGTAAAAGATAAAGGTACAGGACCCCTGGACAGTTAAGTCTAGTCAAAGGCGACTATGGGGTTGCAGCGCTCATCTCGCTTTCAAGGTTGAGGGAGCCGGCGTTTGTCCACAGACAGCTTTCTGGGTCATGTGGCCAGCATGACTAAACCGCTTCTGATGCAATGGGATACTGTGATGGAAACCAGAGCGCACGGAAATGCCGTTTACTTTCCCGCCGCAGTGGTACCTATTTATCTACTTGCGCTGGTGTGCTTTCGAACTGCTAGGTTGGCAGGAGCTGGGACAGAGGGATTGGTGGGACGTGAGATTGGTGCCGCGAGCCAGCAATATTGCGCAGCATGTTATTGGTGTCTACAGCAAGGGGTGGTGTTGATTGGATGTTGCTGCAGCAATTGGGCATGCAACCCCCCCCCTTAAAAAAGCTCAACAACTCTGTGCAATCTCTCTCCATTTTATTAATTTTTAGTCCTCCAAAATAGGAGGCGTCTTATACACGGGGGCGTGTTATACACGGAAAAGTACGGTATATCATATTTAATTGGCATAATGGTCAGTATGTCTTTGATGGAACGGTGTAAATTACAGCCAGTGAATCACACCATGTTTCCCAACATTTCTTGGTCAAAGATTAGGTTTGATCAAGATAAGATGAAAGAGGAGACTTTGTGTCATATTTCTTCGTCTTTTCTTCTGGGCCGAATTTCATGTGGGCTTCACAAGTTTATCCGCTATGGAGTAGAAGTGGATTTATTTATCTGTAAGTGTGTGGCTTATGCAACCACTTGTTGTTTTTTAGTGTGCAGCGTCTGTTACAGTGATCACTGTGACATACTGGATCGGCTTGAGAACTTTTAATTAATATAACCATGCTGCCACCTTGTGGTAATTGGGTAGAATTCAGTCTTTCTAATTAGCGTATTTTTCGCTCTATAAGACGCATCAGACCACAAGATGCACCTAGTTTTTGGAGGAGGAAAAGAAGAAGAAAAATATTCTGAATCTCAGAAGCCAGAACAGCAAGAGGGATCGCTGCGCAGCGAAAGCAGCAATCCCTCTTGCTGTTCTGGCTTCTGGGATAACGGCGCAGCCTGCATTCGCTCCATAAGACGCACACACATTTCCCCTTACTTTTTAGGAGGGGAAAAGTGAGTCTTATAGAGCAAAAAATATGGTAAGTCATACTGATAGGGTTTTAATTCAGATCAATGAGTAAAAGGCAGTGCTTTAAAAAAATGTTTAGGGGTACTCTCATATTCCTGCTCAATGAGGCCAAACTTAGATTAACAAAATGTTTAGGGATATGTGTACACCTGCGTCCCCTCAGAAAAAAGCACTGGTAAAAGGTAAATGACCCTGGAACCAGGTCCAGGTTTCAGTTTTTAGAAATAATATAATTATTTTGCAATATATGTAACAATTTTGGCACATGTGTAATTTTGCATTTTCATTTCTTTTTCTTCCCCCCTCAAGACCAGTATAAAGGAAGGATTACTTTTGAAGCAAACCAGCTCTTTTCAGCGATGGAAAAAACGTTACTTTAAGCTTCGGGGCCGTACCCTTTACTATGCCAAGGATTCAAAGGTAAAGATTCATTCCGGTAGAAATCAATATGACGTCTCTATAATACTAACTGTGTTTGGGTCTCTCTCTCTGCCTATTATGAAAACAGTTTTAAAAGTAGCTCCCCCTACTTTTGTAAAAATTAGTTGTATTGCCTGCATAGGTTTCTTGTATTTTTCTAGCACGTTTAAAAAATAAATTAGTAGTGAGTTTGATTTCTGCTTTCTGGGATGAAAATGTTAGGTCAGGGGCAGGAACGTCTGTTTTGCAGACCTAGCGAGCATTGACTGATTCCCTGGCTTTTACTTTAAAAAAACCCCTGAAAAGATAACGGGCAAGTATGTAGAAAATGAAACGCATCCTCTGTGTTCTTTTCACAGTCTTTAATCTTCGATGAAGTTGACTTGTCCGATGCCAGTGTGGCTGAATCAAGCACAAAAAATGTCAACAACAGCTTTACGGTATTCTTCCAATATTCTTGATGTTCTAACAAGTTATAACATGCTTTTGAGCTTTTCGTTTTGCCTTTTTAAAACTTGTGACAGTGGAATTTCTCCGGGTGTTCTTAAGAGGAGTGTGTTTATTGAAACGTTTCTTTCATCTGACGAGAGCATGTAACCTATAAACCATCAATTATTCTACAGCATGGACAAAGAGACACACTTAAGGAATTAGGAAGGGGAGGGATGATATTACAGGAGGGACATACATATTGACACCTGGCCGCTCACAGAACAAAAAGTTAGTCAAGTAATGTCCAAGTCATCAGAACAGTTATTTTATTTCCAGCAGAAAGGTTCAGGAACAAGCTATTAGAAGTCTCCTGCTCTTTGAGGTCTTGTTTGTTTCTGTGGCTTTCCCACCATGTGACTGGCCTAACACATAGCAGGGCCACACTCTGGGCAGATAGAGGGTGATCTGAAAGCAGGGGGTATTGACATCAGTTCCTTGTTGTGGCCAGATCACTTCCTGTTGAGATTTAAACTTTCAGGGCCTTTCCTCCTCTACAGAGGATGGGGATCTCTTAGGATGGTCCACCCTTGGAGGCTGGTGGAGTTTCCAGATGGCTTTGGGAGATTTTCTAGCTAATATGACTGGTGCCCCTGTAGAAATACATCTTAGTGTATTTTTGGTCTTTGTGGAAGCCACCCAGAGTGGCTGGGAATAATAAATTATTATTATTATTAGTAGAAGCCCTGGTTGACTTCTATTATTATTATTATTATTATTATTATTATTATTATTAATATTTGTACCCCACCCATCTGGCTGGGTTTCTCCAGCCAGCTTTCAACAGAACTTTAAAAACAGAATAAAACTTCAAACATTAAAAGCTTCCCTAAACAGGGTTGCTTTCAGATGTCTTCTAAAAGTTGGGTAGTTGTTTATTTCTTTGACATCTGATGGGAGGGTGCTCCACAGGGCGGGCGCCGCTACCGAGAAGGCCCTCTGCCTGGTTCCCTGTAACCTCACTTCTCACAGGGAGGGAACCACCAGAAGGCCCTCGGTGCTGGACTTCAGTGTCCAGGTAGAACGATGGGGGTGGAGACGCTCCTTCAGATATACTGGACCGAGGCCGTTTAGGGCTCTAAAGGTCAACACCAACAATTTGAATTGTGCTCGGAAATGTACTGGGAGCCAATGTAGGTCTTTCAGGACCTTCTGAAACATTTGAATGGCTTGGACCATTGACATAATCATTCGTGAGCACCTTCTTCTTTGTGGAGCCTGTTTGGCTCCCTGGTATACTCCAGAACTTAAGGTGGGGAAACAAGCTGGGAGACAGCTCAAACGTAAGTGGAGAAAAATGCAAATTGAGGTCTCACCATCAAGTCTACCTTGTGGCAGTGAAGGCAGCAAGGAAGGCATACTCAGCTGCCTCCATTGCATCCTCAGTACGTTGTGTGGCAGATCTCTTCCAGGTAGTGCGGGGCCTTTTGCAGTCTGGCCCAGAGGAGATGGGGAAACCAGCAGTAGCTCACTGTGACTTGTTTGCAAAGCATTTTGAGGACAGAATCGCTTGCATCCACCGGGCTCTTGACTCGGCTGTTACAGCAGATGAATCTCAAGGGATGTCTAGAGCACAGTCTAGTCCCGTTATATTGGATGAGTTTCAGTTGTTAAAGCTTGAGAATGTGTCCCTCTTGGCTGATAAAAACCACCAGAGAGGGGACAGCTGGCTGGGCCAGGGAGCTGATTCATGCCTCTTTATGAGAGGCAGTGGTAAAACCACTCCTCAAGAAAACTCCCTTTTAGATGTTACAGTGGTACCTCGGGATGTGAACGGGATCCGTTCCGGAGCCCCGTTCGCATCCTGAATAGAATGTAAGACGCGACAGCGCGTGCGCGGGTCGCGTTTCGCCACTTCCGCGCATGTTCATGACATCATTTTGACCTTCTGCGCATGCGCGAGTGGCGAAACCCGGAAGTAATGCGCTCCGTTACTTCCCGGTCACTGCGGAGCGCAACCCGAAAATACTTATCCTGAAGCGTATTTATCCCGAGGTATGACTGTACAGGTTTCCAGACTAGCTGGTAAATGCTTAGCTTATTTCAAGTTATTTCACTTCATTTCCTTAGTTGCATAGATGTTACAGCTTATTCCTATGGTTCTTAAATACGGTGGTACTTTCTGTCAGTTTTCCAGCCTTTTGACAATTCCACTCCTGATGTTTTTCCAAATAGCACAACAGATCCAGGGGATCACCACGCCCCTCCTAACTGGTTTAGGATTCTTCTCTTTCTAGAAGATCTCTCCCCTCTCGACTGACATGCGACCCAAGTCCTCCTCACAGCTTCTACTTCTGCTCAGACCCAGCCCTCCAGTTAACACCTGTCTGAATACACTCCCAAGACACAACACACTGTCTTCCGATCTGAGCTCAGAGACTCCTTTCTCTAGCTGTAGATATTTTTCTTAGAGTGGACGTTGCACGTGGATCAGAACCGGCCTGTTGAGCAACTGGAAAGGGAGATGAGCAAGGTTCTAGAGCAGGTGGTTACAGACCAGATCCAGGCACTTTTGGAGGAAGCTGGTTTTCTAGATCCATTTCTAGATCCATTTCTAGGCTTGGTCATCTTGTGATAACCTTTGTCGGGACAGAGACAGGGGAAACATGTCCTTGTTCATTTTCCCCGACCTCTCAGCGGCTTCTGATACCATCAAGCATGTATTGCATTGTGGGGAGGATTCTGAAGTCTTTTTAATATGTTGTTAACAATTATTGTGTGGTTAAAAACTGTGATTTTTAAGCCACCTCGAGGTTTTGGAACTTGGAAAAACGGGATTTAGATCATGGGAATCAATAAATAAATTGGGTTCCTGTGTGTGAGTTGTGCTACTCCCTGTGCGTTTTTGTGGGGTAGATATGTTTGAAAAGGTCAGGAGGTGGAGAAGACGTTCTTCAGTTCCAGAAGCAGCTTGTATATATAGAACGGCTTGCAAGGGTCTCCCTCTTCCTTGTGACTCACGGATTGTGCTGCTTGTGGTTAGTGAGCTTGTTAGAGACCGAAAAGAGCAGTTTGGCGAGGAGCATCTTGCATGGAAGAAACAAATGGCAGAGACTGCTGGGTAAGTCAGAGAGGAGGAAGCCTGTGTCAGAGGATATTGTGTGTTGCTATTAGTGTCATTATAACACAATTTTTTTCATCATTATGTGGAATGTGAACTCTGAAACTTTTGTAGATATTAATTTGTTGTGGTCTAATTTAATAGCCTATCAGAGAGCACGGTAATGGAATGGGAAAATAATAATGACTCTGACAAGGAAAGATCTGAACGCTTGCTGCTTAAAGGTTTATGTTGTTTGGCTTTTTAAGTTAAGGGTACCAATATAAACCACAGTTATTGTCTGCACTCACTGCTTTCCCTACGCTTTATGCACACATATCTTATTTTGATTGCAAAGTAATATAAATGCAGCATCAAACCGAACATTGGATTATAAAATATGTTAAATATCCTTACAACCTAGGCTTGCTGTTCTCAGAAGGGTGATGAATTTTTGTAGTATCTGAATTTCCTACTAGAAATAAACAAGAATCTCTCTCTCTAGTGAATTACACAGGAAAACATTTACAACTGATAACAATTTTTTTGTCTTTGGAATTTATTAAGGTGATCAGTATTTTACAAGAATCATGAGATCTTGCTTTTTCTGGGTTCTTTGTTACCTTGTCCTCCTTATAGCAATTCAGACTCATCATATTAAGTGATCTTTACCCCCCCCCCCCCCCCGAACCCCCCCCTTCCGGGAATAATAATTTTGTGCCGAGAAAAGAAAAAAAATGGAGGATTGGATCAGCTCTCTGAAGTCCGTACAGTCCCGGGAACATTATGAGGTAAGAGGAATGCTGCCCATCTTGCGCGTTTAGAAACTGAAATATTGCCGGTTTTTCAAGATGCAGTAAACGGGGAAGAAAAGGTGTATGTCCCTGATGCGGTGTGAAAAATCCATGAAACTAAAAGAGAGATTTGGTTATACCTGATATAGCCATATAGTTCATGTTACTGTTGTTTAAAGAGCCTGGGGAGTATTGTTTTGGAAGGTGAGTTTTTCAAACGTTAGGTGGTTTTAGCTGCTGCTGTAGTGATGTCCTGTTGCTGCAAATCTCTCTTAACTTCTCCTCTATTAGGCTGCACAGTTTAATATGGAACATTTCTCAGGGATGCATAACTGGTACGCCTGTTCACACGCTCGGCCCACCTTCTGCAACGTCTGCAGAGAGAGCCTTTCTGGAGTTACTTCTCATGGCCTGTCCTGTGAAGGTAAAGGCGGCAGCAGCCCCCACCCCCCATTTTGTATTATCACATAATTAAGTGGTGACACGCAGTAGAAGAAAGTATATCATATTAAGCTAAGTAAAGGTAAAGGGACCTCTGACCATTAGGTTCAGTCGTGACAGCCTCTGGGGTTGTGCGCTCATCTCTCTTTACTGGCCGAGGGAGCCGGTGTTTGTCCACAGATAGCTTCTGGGTCATGTGGCCAGCATGACTAAGCCGCTTCTGGCGAACCAGAGCTGCGCACGGAAACGCCGTTTACCTTCCCGCCAGAGCGGTACCTATTTATTTACTTGCACTTTGACGTGCTTTCGAACTGCTAGGTTGGCAGGAGCAGGGACCGAGCAACGGGAGCTCACCCCGTCGCGGGGATTCGAATCACTGACCTTCTGATCGGCAAGTCCTAGGCTCTGTGGTTTAACCCACGGCGCCACCTGCGTCCCTATCAAGCTAAGTAATAATTCGCTATTGAGCTTCAGTGAACATCGTAAAATCATTCAGTCCGACCCCCTGCAATGTTTTTTGCCTTTAAAATATAGGGGTTCCTGAAAAGAACCTTTCAGGATTCTTGTTACCCTTGTTTTCTTCATTGTTAGCTTGGCCACGTTGGCCCTGCCTGCCACAAATGTCTAGATATTGTATTGTTTAACCCTTGTGTTGGCTATATAGAGCTGAACTTTTAGCCACATCCGTCATGCCACGTTGTCATCTACCAGCAGCAGTGTGTTGCATTTGGTTGTCTGTAGATCAACCCAAATGTGTGAGTTGCTACTCACGTGTAGGAATTCTGCACACGAGCAGGAGTTGGGTTTCTGTGAAGACAGCTGTTTGCATCACACACTGGGAAATAAGGACACAAGGCTGAGGAAGCTGGGTCACATTTGTTAATTTAATGGACCAGATCCACCGTAGAGAACCACGGTGTGAGATATTAACTGATCGTAACCAGCCGTGGACAGCCACCCGATTCCAGATACCCCTTTCCTCAGGCCCTCCTGTTTCAGGTGACTAGAGAGTCCTTCCTGCTTCATCCCCTCCCAGGGCCCCACAACTCTGGTTGATCTAACAGGTTGGCTTCAAAGCTGCCCCCTACATTGCCCTACATAGCCCTGAAGGCAAATCTCTGAACTGCAGTCATCACACTGAAAGGTGCTCACCAATCCTTAATCACAAGATTTTCCAGAAGGGCCTCCTACCCCCTCCTACGTGCCACAAGGGTCCTGCATTTGAGGTAGAAAAAAGAGTGGAACACTGTACGTCCCTGTTTAATAATATATTTTAATAATAATTTTATTATTTATACCCTGCCCACTCTGGGCGGCTTACAACACATCTTAAAAAAATAAGGAAAACATCAATCTTCAAAAACTTCCCTAAACAGGGCTGCCTTCAGATGTCTCCTAAAAGTCAGATAGTTGTTTATTTCCTTGACATCTGAAGGGAGGGCGTTCCACAGGGAGGGTGCCACTACCGAGAAGGCCCTCTTGCAGTATGAATTTTTATTACCATCCAAAATGAGAGTTTATTTCCTAGTATCTTTAATCTACTTCTGGGTTTGTGTGTGTGTTTAAACCCTGCTGTGCATATTTGTATTCTTAGAAACAAAATAACAGGTTTTGTGTAATCCTACATGACAGCTCTTACGGTGTCTGACAAGTTAAACTGCAAGTCCCAGGACGTGGATCTTGTCAGATTAGCGCTTTTGCTTTTTTTGGAATCAACCACGGCATTTGGAGAGACCAGCTGTTCTTGGAGAACTACCAACGCAAAGTTTCTGGGATGGTGAGAAGCTTGCAGGCAATATTCTTTAATTATAATAAACAGTAGCTATACTGCTGCAAGGGTTTACATCCATTATCTCTTCAGATCCCATAAGCCATGGGTTTCCTTAGGTGGCCTTCATAAACCACAGTCCATAAGCCTCAGCTTTCCATCTGTGAAGTGGGAACTGCTTCCTTACAAACTGGAATAAAGGTTGGGATACATTTTAAGTGCTGACAACATTAAGTAGATGGGCAGCCTGATCCTGTTCAGGAGATTCCTTGCTTCCCATCAAAGCAGAAACTTCCTGTCCTTCTGACTGTCAGGCACTTCTGTTGTTGTTGTTTAGTCGTTTAGTCGTGTCCGACTCTTTGTGACCCCATGGACCAGAGCACGCCAGGCACTCCTGTCTTCCACTGCCTCCCGCAGTTTGGTCAGACTTATGTTGGTAGCTTCGAGAACACTGTCCAACCATCTTGCCCTCTGCCGTCCCCTTCTCCTTGTCCCCTCCATCTTTCCCAACATCAGGGTCTTTTCCAGGGAGTCTTCTCTTCTCATGAGGTGGCCAAAGTATTGGAGCCTCAGCTTCAGCATCTGTCCTTCCAGTGAGCACTCAGGGCTGATTTCCTTAAGAATGGATAGGTTGGATCTTCTTGCAGTCCATGGGACTCTCAAGAGTCTCCTCCAGCACCATAATTCAAAAGCATCAATTCTTCGGCGATCAGCCTTCTTTATAGTCCAGCTCTCACTTCCATACATCACTACTGGGAAAACCATGGCTTTAACTATACAGACCTTTGTTGGTAAGGTGATGCCTCTGCTTTTTAAGAGACATCTTAAAAAGGCACTTCTAGTAACACCCTTTTGCCAGTGCCTATGCATTGCAGTAGTGTGGCAGGAGAAGAGCCAGGCTTTTCCATATCCTAGGGGGATCCATGGACAGCCTCATGCCTCTCCACATTAGCCCTTGTGCTGTGAAGCAGGTAATTCCCACAGTGGACTCCTGCAAGCAAGCAAGGCGCCACTTTCTCTTCAATGCTTACTGTGGCGTCTAACCACCCATGGGGATGCGGGTGGCTCTGTGGTCTAAACCACTGAGCCTCTTGGGCTTGCTGATCAGAAAGCTGGTGGTTCGAATCCCCACGATGGGGTAAGCTCCCGTTGCTCTGTCCCAGCTCCTGCCAACCTAGCAGTTCAAAAGTGCACCAGTGCAAGTAGATAAATAGGTACCACTGCGGCAGGAAGGTAAACGGCATTTCCGTGCACTCTGGGTTCCGTCATGGTGTTCTGTTGCTGGCCACATGACCTGGTGTCTGTGGACAAACACCGGCTCCCTCAGGCTGAAAAGCGAGATGAGCGTTGCAACCCCATTGTTGCCTTTGACTGGACTTCACCATCCAGGGGTCCTTAACCTTTACCTTACCTTTAACCACCTATCTATGAAGATACCACAGACGTCTGCTGGTAGTGGACTTGCGCTGCCTTGACTGCTATGTGTATAAACTGATATGAGGCAGACAGCTTTGCTGTGTCGTTTTATACACCTGCAGAACACCTTTTTGTTTTGTTTTGATAAGCCTGCCTAGCTGTACAGTTTATATTTGATAGTTTTTAAATTGTTTTGTGGATTTTAGCTCTGTTTTATGTACAGTTTCATTTGCAGACTGCTTAGAGAGCCTTTTGATTAAGTGGCCTATAAATCTAACTAGCTAACTAACTAACTAACTAGCTAACTAGCTAACTAACTAACTAACTAACTAACTAACTAACTAACTAACAACTAACTAACTAACTAACTAACTAAATTACCCTGCAGGGTGAGTCTCTCAGTAGTTTGGTAGAGTTGGAAAAAGTGTGAGATGAACACTCTTCCAGCACAGTGCTGGAAAGGATTCAAACAGTTACCTTTTGAACAATTTACATTTTTAACATTACCTATTTGTGTAATGAAGTGATCTGCGTTTAAGCTTCTGAAAGATGATGTGAATCATTCAAAGATTATGTGTGTCTTTCCATCCAGTGTGCAAGTTTAAGGCTCATAAGAGATGTGCAGTCAGAGCAATAAACAGTTGCAAATGGACTACTTTGACTTCAGTTGGAAAAGATATTATTGAGGATGAAGATGGTGTAAGTATTTCTCAAAAATGCAAGCGGCACCCTGCACATGCTTCGGTTTTATGTAGAAAAATGAAACATTTGCTAATAGGTAGGACGATGCTAATTTTAAGTGATTGTGGATCCTGTCTACATGGGGGGTGGGAATATATTTTAGCACATTTAATTCTGCTGGATTGAAGCCTTATTACACAAAGAAACTCATAACACCCAAAGTAATCTCACCTGTGGTCCACTAGAGGAAAGCCAGCCCCTTGCTTTGGGTATTGCGATATAGCTGCTGCCTCTGGGGTTCTGTTGCGTGTCGAGGTCCCCAGGGCCACCCCAATAACTCACACATCACACCAATATTTTTGTTTAAGGTTTTTGGCATAATTTTGGCCACAACTTTATTAAAATATAAACATGTGAGTGGTTGCTTAGGCATTGGTTGTGACTAGCTGCCCCCACTGTGGGGGACAGTCTGACATTCCGCACGCCTGCAAAAGTCAGAATAGGGGAATACACTTGGGGGTAGCGTCAGAGCAGGGAACCTGCCCTCACCCCAAATGCAACCAGGAGCTCATTGCTATGGCCCGAGCCCCCTTGACAGAGTGGACAAGCAATAGTTAGCCCCCAATTCCTTTAACGGAATCCCTTGGAGCAGCAGCATTAGAGGGGCAGGCACAGCCAATCCATGCCCCTCGACCAACCAAACCATAAACCAATGCCTAACCGCGAACCTTACAAGTTGTGACGATTTGCTACGCAGTAGGCAAAAACCAAATGGCCCCAGCCAATCAGCCAGATGGACAAAATTCCTACTGGGCCCCTGCCCCAAGAGCAGATGACCCCATGACAGGCATAGCAAGGTAAAAGCGAACAACCCTAATTCTAGGGAGGGGGGGACGGGCAATCCGATGCACGGGCGAAAAGAGAAAGCCCTAGCCTCGTGCAAGGAGTTTTAGCATTTCTGGCTGTCAATCAACAAATGGCAACATTAACTTCTTCCCAACGACAAGGGAAGCCCAATCGCATCAGTGGCCAACGGTCAATTAGCCTGCCCCCAACTTTGGAGTGTCCTGGCGGCCCCCACCGCAACACGTGCTCTCCATGAAGGAGAACACGCTTTGCTCTCCTGACTTCCCAACACAGTGGGCTGCTTGCCAAGGGGGATTGGGGAAGCAAGGGGTGCTGCCCCAGGGTCCCCGCACCTCAGCGCTTCCTCCAGCGACCTGCTCTGTTGGCGTGCTTGACACAAGTTAAGCTACACTGGCAGCGAAGTGTAGTTGAGGGGGGGCGGTATTGATAATGGTAGTTGTCCAAAAGGGTTGACGCAGCTGTGCCAACTTCTCCCCTCCCAGCAACAGCACCCTGACCCTAGAAAGCCAGTTCTGAAACTCGGGGTGTGTGTGTGTGTGTGTGTCCCGTGAAACAGGCATTTCATTAGGCAACTGGAAGGGGAACCTTCTGCACCACGGCATATACGTACTCAGATCTCTTTGTTCAGAACCTCAGGGGTTGTATCCAGCGTCAAGTCTTCTTCAGAGTAAACCCGTTGAAAATAACGGCTAACTTAGATCCATTAATTTCTGTTGCTATTTTGAGTGCAACTTAGTTTGATATGACCGTAATAGTTTTCAAAATGGGTTGTATGGGTGGGGAAGCAGTGAATATGGTACAGTCAAACCTCAGTTCCCAAAAGCCTTCATTTTGGAAGACTCCCAAACGCCGAAAACCTGGAAGTAAGTGTTCCGGTTTTCGAACATTTTTCGGAAGCCGAACACGGCTTCTGCTTGAGTGCAGGAAGCTCCTGCAGCCGCTCAGAAGCCATGCCTTGGTTGTCAAACATATTGAAAGTCAAACGGGCTTCCGGAATGGATTACATTCAACAACCAAGGTTTGACTGTAGTGAATTTGGAAGAAAGGTGCATAGCTGTCAACTTACAGATTTGAAAATAAGGGACCAGCAGCCAAAATAAGGGACCTGCAGCCTCACCTGTTCCAGGCACTCCAGTCTTCCTGTCCTCCTGCAGTCTGGTCAAACTCATGCTGGGTAGCTCTGAGAACACTGTCCAACCAACTTTGTAACCAGAGGTTCAATTGAATAGAATCTGAATCACATGCACCACAAGGCCTATGCAGCCTCAACTTAAGATGGCTCCCCGGCCTGGCTTTGCACTGCAAAGTTTGCAGCAGCACGTGCAACAAAATGGCGTCCATCATTCAAAAAACCCCTCAGCTTGCATTAACTAGCCACACACAAGGCATGCAAGCTCCACCCCCCCCAGTCGTTCCTAGACCCCTTACTGGGTGAGCAATGCAGCCAAGCAACACAGTTGTAGCCTCCCTCCTCCCTGGCCGCCAGAGAGGAAGGGAGAGGAGCTGCTTCCTTTGAAATTTAAGCGACATCATTTAAGGGACATTTAAGGGACATCTATCAATAAGGGACAGCAGCGGGACATGGCCCTGGAATAAGGGACACTTGACAGCTATGGAAAGGTGACATGCTTATTTCCCTGTCTCTGTCGCCCCCATTTTGACCTTTGAAACACTCTGCTGCAGGTAGCTATGCCTCACCAGTGGTTGGAAGGAAATCTTCCTGTCAGTGCCAAATGTGCAGTTTGTGACAAGACCTGTGGCAGCGTCCTGCGGCTGCAAGATTGGAAGTGCCTTTGGTGTAAAACGATGGTGAGTTCAGATCATACAGGTCTCTTTCCCTCAAAACAGTCTCCTAGAATGTTCTCATAATTTTTGGTTGGCGTTTGTCTCGAGAGACAATGGAGTCCGCTTCCAGAGGGTGAAGCCAAACCACTGCATTCTCAGTATTGAAGTAACTTCCCCCGGGCGCAAGCAGTGTGTCTGGAGACCCTGGGCTGCCCAGACAACAAGAACCCCCCCCCTTTTCAGCCTTGCTGATGGGGTCCACAATAAAGCAGAGCAAGACATTTGACACCAGCTTGGCTGCTGGAAGGAGGTGTACAAGTCGTACAAAGTTACCCCAGGGACTCCTGACTCATATTGGCAAATAAATTTTAGTAGCAAAAATGAAACCCTGAATATTTTTTAAATATCAGAATAAGCTGTTCTTTAGAAACTGAACGTCAAACTGTGCAATTTGTGACACAGAAAGGTCAACATATTCCATTGGCCATTTCTTTTTTTTCTTTGTAGCTTCTGTGCAGCCCTGTGATTTTGATTTATTCTTTTGACCTCATTTTTCTGCCCATGGATAGACAAAGCAGAATACATGTTTAATGAAAGATGTTAAGATATAAATACAAACCGTCATCATATAAGCAGCATAAAAAGGTAAAGGGTGACCATTAGTCCAGTCGTGGTTGACTCTGGGGTTGCGGCGCTCATCTCGCTTTATTGGCCGAGGGAGCCAGCGTACAGCTTCCGGGTCATGTGGCCAGCATGACTAAGCCGCTTCTGGCGAACCAGAGCAGCGCATGGAAACACCATTTACCTTCCCGCCGGAGTGGTACCTATTGATCTACTTGCACTTTGATGTGCTTTCGAACTGCTAGGTTGGCAGGAGCAGGGACCGAGCAACAGGAGCTCACCCCATCGCAGGGATTCGAACTGCCGACCTTCTGGGCAGCAAGTCCTAGGCTCTGTGGTTTAACCCACAGCGTCACCCACGTTTAATAAGCAGCATATTAAACCCTTAAAGCCAAAAATGTTCCCTGGGAAGGCTCTACAGCAGTATTCCCCAACCTGGTGCCCTCCAGATGACCGTTGAGTGTTGTAGCTCAGGGATCAAGTTGGGCAAGACTGCTTTAGGCATTTTACTAAGGAACTTGTCCTGCCCTCACCCATCCGCTTCCAGAGAAGAGTCTTCGCTATCTGAATGTGCCTAGACTAGAGCATTGGGGCACCTTTTGGCTCAGTTCTCTTCTGACTACAGTGGAAGCCACAGATCTGCAAAGTTTAGCTTGTTCCACTGCATCCATTTTCTCAGTGCCCAACCATCTCCCTAGGATCTGATGGAAGCGAGTAAGAGCAGCGTCATCCGTGTAGCCATGCTGCTTCAGCCGAAACCTCCAGATAACTTATCCGAGCAGCTTCATGGAGATGTTAAGAAACATGTCATGCAGGATAGAGTTCTGTGGAACCCCCTGGGGCAATACACCACCTCCTTTTATGCATGCACAAGGATTAGGTGGTGGAACACTCGCATTTTGCATCCCTTCCTAAAATTGACTTTAGAAAGTCCTTATGGTACTTCTTGCCTTCTTCCCGGAACATAAAAACTGTAGGAATGGCTCGGCATACCCCAGGCCTTCATGGAGCGCCCCCTTCTCTTTGGATAATAATTAATAATAATAATAATTTATTTATACCCTGCTCATCTGGCTGGGTTTCCCCAGCCACTCTGGGCGGCTTCCAATCGGATATTAAAAACAATACAGCTATTCAGGAAAGATACTAGTCTCTTGCTTAATAATAATAATAATAATAATAATTTATTATTTATACCCCACCCATCTGGCTAGGTTTCCCCAGGCACTCTGGGCGGCTTCCAACAAAACACTAAAATACAATAACCTATTAAACATTAAAAACTTCCCTAAACAGGGCTGCCTTGAGATGTCTTCTAAAAGTTTGGTAGTTATTTTTCTCTTTGACATCTGGTGGGAGGGTATTCCACAGGGCGGGTGCCACTACCGAGAAGGCCCTCTTCCTGGTTCCCTGTAACTTGGCCTCTCACAGGGAGGCAACCACCAGAAGGCCCTCGGTGCTGGACCTCAGTGTCCGGGCAGAACGATGGGGGTGGAGACGCTTCTTCAGGTATACTGGACCAAAGAAAGAACACCAAGTGTTTCCACGGAAGATCTCACTTTGATGCCAACTTTCACTCTTTTCTGTGAATTAGCCAAGCAGGGAGAGTGAAAAGGGTCATTGGCATCTCCAATTAGGGTGGGAAAGACTCATGGAAAGCCACTTACATTATATGTAGATAGTCCTGAGCCAGATGGACCCAATGGTCTGAATAGGAAGAAGAAGAAGAAGAAGAAGAAGAAGAAGAAGAAGAAGAAGAAGAAGAAGAAGAAGAAGAAGAA
>JAXCMG010000078.1:2001064-2089773 GCA_034642415.1 Podarcis siculus | reverse complement strand
AAGAAGAAGAAGAAGAAGAAGAAGAAGAAGAAGAAGAAGAAGAAGAATTTATTATTTATATGTCGCCCATCTGACTGGGTTGCCCCAGCCACTCTGGGCAGCTTCCAACAAATCAAAACATTAAACCCAGTAAAACATCAAAGATTAAAAACTTCCTCATTTAACCTGTATTATTTGATATTTTACAACTTGCCCTTTTCTGCCAGGTATTTCTTGCTTTTAAAATGCATGTGTTATTTGTGGTCTCGCCTCCAGGCCGGCGTGTAAGTGACAGCGCTCTTCTCAAGGGCTCCCTAATTAGACCTCCGAAATGTTCCCAGAGGGTCTTCTGTGCAGGGGCAGAACCCATCTGTGATGCTGCACAGACAGCCACTCCAGACCAGCGGTGACTAGTTAGCAATCTGTCTTTTTGCACTTAGTTTTCATGACGCTCCGACTGGACTGCTATACAGTGGTACCTCGGGTTAAGAACTTAATTCGTTCCGGAGGTCCGTTCTTAACCTGAAACTGTTCATAACCTGAAGTACCACTTTAGCTAACGGGGCCTCCTGCTGCCGCCGCGCCGCTGGAGCACGATTTCTGTTCTCATCCTGAAGCAAAGTTCTTAACCTGAAGCACTATTTCTGGGTTATCGGAGTCTGTAACCTGAAGCGTATGTAACCTGAGGTACCACTGTATATACATGGAAGGCTTGATGGGCCAGAAATTATCCAGGCCTGGTGTGGCTTTGTCACTTGGGAATAGAGCACACCTTTATTTTTATATCTTTCCTTGAAAAATGAGTGTTTCTATTACAATACTCAGGTGTATGCTTGCTGCCATAGCAATAAGGCTGTATATACTATATTGACGGTCCATTGTTTGTTCGTTTTCTCCCGTCCAGGTGCACACGGCATGTAGAGATTTGTTTCCTCGCAAGTGTCCACTTGGCCAGTGCAAAGTATCCATCATTCCACCTACAGCACTGAACAGCATAGACTCTGATGGTATGCAGGTCCTTTAATATATTTCTTCGTGACACGCTTTGCAAATAAGATTGAGTGTAAAGGCTTTGCACAAGGCAGTTGTGCTGATTGGGACCGGAGGGAGAATGGTGCTGCCTATTTCAATTTTATAAAGTCTACGAATAGGACCAGGGACTCTTCTCCTTGTGTTAGGTCAGCACAAGTACAGAATATTAAAATGGTGCTGAGGTCCTCCGTCAACAGACATGCATACAGCTTTGCTTTTTCACCCAGCCACCATGGAATGCCCTGGTAAAACTGGGCAGTTCTTGAGATCTCTTTCCAATTATGCGCTCAGGTCCATTATTATTATTATTATTATTATTATTATTATTATTATTTATTTGTACCCCGCCCATCTGGCTGGGTTTCTCCAGCCACTCTGGGCGACTTCCAACAAAGATTAAAAATACATTAAAATGTCACACATTAAAAACTTCCCTAAACAGGGCTGCCTTCAGATGTCTTCTAAATGTCAGGTAGTTGTTTATCTCTTTGACATCTGAAGGGAGGGTGTTCCACAGGGTGGGTGCCACTTCCAAGAAGGCCCTCTGCCTGGTTCCCTGTAACCTCACTTCTCGCAGTGAAGGAACCGCCAGAAGGCCCTCGGCGCTGGACCTCAGTGTCTGGGCAGAATGATGGGGGTGGAGATGCTCCTTCAGGTATACTGGGCAGAGGCTGTTTAGAGCTTTAAAGGTCAGCACCAACGCCTTGAATTGTGCCCGGAAACATACTAGGAGCCAATGTAGGTCTTTCAGGACCGGTGTTATATGGTCTCGGCAGCCGCTCCCAGTCACCAGTCTAGCTGCCACATTCTGATCCATAGACAGAAAGGGAAAAGAACAGAAAAAGGACAGTGAGAAGGATCCAGTGATCCAACTGGCATGTTTCTACTCACAGAAAGGGCACTCCATGCTAAAGAAGGGGGAGGATTTTTGCTCATTTCCTCTGCCCACCCCTGTCTGCTCCAGAGAGCAGCTTGGGAAGACCAAAAGATACAGACTTAAGAAGAAGATGCAGACTATCTAGCCAGGACCATGAGGTGGGGCGATTGCCTCAGGTGGCAGATCTGCTCACCACCTGCCCACAGAGCCACCCACTGCTACCACTGCCAGCTGCCTCTTTTTACTCCCTGTGACCATAATAAATCAATTCATTCAGTTATTCAGTCCCCGGGCTGCCTCACGAGGTGTGCGTGCGAAATACTTATTGACACGAAGGGTAATCGTGCCTCGTGTTCTTTTATTTAGGAGGAGTTTTAAGCTGAGAAGAACTGGCGGGCTTTCAGGTCAAGCAACAAATCTAAATATTTGCTAAAATTTTCAAACCTCCCATTCATAGAGTGGGGAGCTGATTTTTCATGGAGTCCGTTGGTTTCATTTTCATTCCCTCAGTTTGTTCTGGAGGACTGGAGAAGATGGCACAGGAAGCTTCAGGGGGAAAGAGGAATCTGTGAAAATCATTTCTCTTCCTCTCTATTTAGTGGGCACATCATTCTGCAATTGGAAGAGCCTACTCTGGGTCCAAGCCATCCTTTCTTAACCACTTACAAACTCAACGCTTGTTGTTGTTGTTTAGTCGTGTCGGACGCTTCGTGACCCCATGGACCAGAGCACGCCAGGCACTCCTATCTTCCACTGCCTCCCGCAGTTTGGTCAAACTCATGCTGGTAGCTTCGAGAACACTGTCCAACCATCTCGTCCTCTGCCGTCCCCTTCTCCTTGCGCCCTCCATCTTTCCCAACATCAGGGTCTTTTCCAGGGAGTCTTCTCTTCTCAGGAGGTGGCCAAAATATTGGAGCCTCAGCTTCAGGATGTGTCCTTCCAGTGAGCACTCAGGGCTGATTTCCTTCAGAATGGAGAGGTTTGATCTTCTTGCAGTCCATGGGACTCTCAAGAGTCTCCTCCAGCACCATAATTCAAAAGCATCCATTCTTTGGCGATCAGCCCTTCTTTATGGTCCAGCTCTCACTTCCATACATCACTACTGGGAAAACCACAGCTTTAACTATATGGACCTTTGTCAGCAAGGTGATGTCTCTGCTTTTTAAGATGCTGTCTAGGTTTGCCATCGCCTTTCTCCCAAGGAGCAGGCGTCTTTTAATTTCGTGACTGCTGTCACCATTTTGCAAATATATGCATCGCCTATTACATTTTGAAGGCTTCACAATGCAGATGTTTCCTTCAGATGTTCACTTTCTGTTTGTAATTACAATTTGAAATTGATAGCTAAATTAGCAGAAATATCACCATTATTATATTGTAAGAAAATGACTCACATCGTTAGGGCTGCCGGCCTATTGGCACATTTCAGAACATGCACAAATACCAAGCGGAATTATATATAATTCCTTACCCTTTTAGTGTCATAATTTGGGGGGGGGTATAATAGGATTCATGAGCACTTGGGATCTCATAGGTCCATTATACACTTGGATTTAGTCATTCTTTCTTTAAATGGATTTTGGAATTTAGTCATGAACAGCTGAGCGTGTTGTATGTCCATTGGGACCTGAATGCGATTTTCACGGCAATAATGTCCATTAGCATGATTTAACAAGAGCTTTTTGCTCAGGTTGCTGGAGCTATTTAGATAATCACAATCTTTGGGAACTTTAATGAAGGTTAACAAAGGCTGTTTTCCCCATCTCTGTGGCTGCTTTTTTGGTGCCAAAAACGGCTATTTAGTAGTTGCCAGAGGCTGGCATGGCTATACTTGTTTCCCAACATCCTTTGCTTTTTACTGGAAAGAAACCAGAAATAAAAATCTCCCTCTGCCCCCCCATTGGTGAGTTTTTGTCGTGACCCAGATGACTTCTGAATTTAAAAACAACAAAAGGAGTTCTTTTAAAATAACACCAATGCCTTTCTAGTCTTAATCTGATGTGCACCAGATACAATCTCGATTAAAATGTATATAGGAAGTGCAGTGTAAACGATGGAAGTCAATCAATGAAGTTTTATTAGTATTTTCATATTGAGATATTTGTAGAATAAACTTGGGGAAAATTCTTCCAACTTTTCTTCTTTTTTTCTCTTTCTTTCCTTCTTTCTTCTTTCCTTCTTTCTTCTTTTCCTCTTTTTTCTCTTTTGTTCCTTTTTTCATGTATATGTGTTTATTTTAAATATGTATGTATTTAGCGATGCAGGTGGTGCTGTGGGTAAAAGCCTCAGCGCCTAGGGCTTGCCGATTGAAAGGTCGGCGGTTCGAATCCCCGCGGCGGGGTGCGCTCCCGCTGCTCAGTCCCAGCGCCTGCCCACCTAGCAGTTTGAAAGCACCCCCGGGTGCAAGTAGATAAATAGGGACCACTTACTAGCGGGAAGGTAAACGGCGTTCCGTGTGCGGCTCTGGCTCGCCAGATGCAGCTTGTCACGTTGGCCACGTGACCCGGAAGTGTCTGTGGACAGCGCTGGCCCCTGGCCTCTTGAGTGAGATGGGTGCACAACCCTAGAGTCTGTCAAGACTGGCCCGTACGGGCAGGGGTACCTTTACCTTTACCTTTATGTATGTATTTGCAATATTTTGCTTATATTTTGTAACAATTATGTTAAATAAACAATAATTTAAAAAAAATGATGTGCACTGTAGCTAAAATGTGAACCTGAATTCTTCGAGGATGTTCTCTTTCTGCATTGCCTCATGCCATTTGCTGGCTTCTTCCTGAGGCAACCTTTTAAACATCCTCCCAGCTGAACGAAAGAGGTCCAAAATCTGTTGTCTAGAGGCATCTGTGGCACAGTGAGAGTGCAGGGAGTGGCTCTCCTGACTTCCCTAAGCTGCTGCCACTGTCTGAACCCACAGCAAATCTGCAAGCTCTTCTTCGAGACAAGAGATAACAGAACAAAAGGTTGCCTCTCTTGCCTCTCAGATGCTTTGCGGTAGAGTAATTTACTTCTGTCTCACTTGTGGCTTTCACTTGTGCACTTACCCTGAACACTTTAATCAGCTAATTCCCAACCCTCCTATTGTCTTTAATTAGAATGGGGACAATTAGACCTTTTCAAAGTCGGAGCTAAGTGAGAATTGGCTTTTTAGAGTGGATATTTATTTGTTTGTTTTGTCCGCTAAAGCAGTAACTGGTGATCCTGTTGGAAGAATGGGAGTCACTTGGTTCCTTCAACCATATTTACGTCATTTTATTCCTTCCTTTGTTTACAGGATTCTGGAAAGCCACCTGTCCACCATCTTGTGCCAGTCCTCTGTTGGTTTTTGTCAATTCAAAGAGCGGAGACAATCAGGGTGTAAAATTTCTCCGACGATTCAAGCAGTCGCTAAATCCAGCTCAGGTGTTTGATCTAATGAATGGAGGGCCTCATTTAGGGTAAGGAGTTTTGCTTTCCACCCACTGTTATTCCTGGACAAGGCCATTGCAAAATTGGTGCATTTAAATCGAACTTTATTCTGCTAGAGTTCACCATACCAGGTGGAGTTGGTAGACAGCTGCCCTGGGTACAGAATTGACCTGCGCCTCCATGGACAGCTGTGACTCCAAAATGACTCCCAGGCTGCACACCTGGTCCTTCAGGGGCACAGTTACCCCATTCAGGACCAGGGAGTCCTCCAGACCCGCCCGCCCCCTGTCCCCCAAAATCAGTACTTCTGTCTTGTCAGGATTCAACCTCAATCCATTAGCCGCCATCCAGGAATAGGAATCCTATTTTGAGGGGTTTGGCCTTAGAGCAGACCTCACTTTCATTGCAATAATGGCACCACCATATTTGGTTAGTACTTGTAGACCAAAAACTGTTGGTTTGGATCTGTTATTTAGCAGTTTCTGCCAAATGCCAGAACTTTGAAAAAGGGGAAGCAATCAGTTTTTGCCACCTGAATTATTTTTTTAAAGCAACAAGTTATTTCCCATAAAATTTCCAGAAGGATAGACATGATTGCAGGAAAATCAACTGAAGACGAACAGATTTGTAATGGTAGCTTTTGTGGGCTTGAGTCCACGAAAACTTGTGTTAATAACAAATACTTAGTCTTTGGCGCTCTTGGTTGTTCCCTTCTTCTGAAAATCTGCATAATTTACTATCAACTGCTGTCATTGTTGTGAATGTGTATATTGTATCTCCTTGTGGATTTGAACACAGACAATCCATTCTCTTTCAGTCTACGATTATTTCAGAAGTTTGACAATTTCCGAATCCTAGTGTGTGGAGGAGATGGAAGTGTTGGCTGGGTATTGTCTGAAATTGATAAACTCAACTTACACAAACAGGCGAGTATCAGTTTCTTCTTATTGAGGAGGAAAGAAGGAGTGAGGTGGGTTTTTAAGAAACTAGAAAATAAAACAAAAGTGAACAAAAACAAAACCCCACAATTATTGATCTGTAAGTTGACTTTAAACAGAATATTTCTTATTTCGTTTAGTGTCATTTGGGAGTGCTACCCCTGGGTACAGGAAATGACCTTGCCCGTGTCCTTGGCTGGGGAGGGTCTTGTGATGACGACACACAGCTTCCTCAAATTTTGGAGAAGTTGGAACGAGCTAGCACCAAAATGTTAGACAGGTAAGTAAGCATCTCTTTACCGTTCCCCCACCCCAATTAATTTTATTCATAAGCAGTGCCGGATTTACATATAAACTAAACAAGCTATAGCTTAGGGCCCCACTCTCTTGGGGGCCCCCAAAAAAATTAAAGGGAAAAAAACCTGGATGTACATTTCTAAAATATAAAATAAAAAACAAATAAAATAAAACCTACATACAGCAACAGTGTTTTGTGTTGTGTAGGCTCCTATGATGTAATAGCTATGATGTAATAGGCTCCTGCTAGCCTGCTCCCTAAAATATCACTGGTTTGCTTATTTCTATATATAGAGTGCTTGCATTCTGCATGTCCAAATGACTTTAGATATTTCTTCTTCTTCCAATGTGAATACAAATTGATTTTGCTGTGCAAATTTGGTCCTTTGTATGTTGTTTGATCACCTGGATATATGGCACTTTTTTCAGGTGGAGCATAATGTCTTACGAATTGAAACTGCCATCAAAGCAGTCTATTCTTTCTGTTACGCCGGAAGAGGAGTCTGAGGAATGTCAGGTGAATATAGGTTTTGGGATGTGATTAAATTGTAGAGCTGGAGAAAATGAAATTTAATTAACAAAGCAATCCTAGGCGTGTCTACTCAGAAGTAAAATCCCATTGCGTTCACCAGGGCTTAATTTCAGATAAGTCTGCAACGGATTGCATAAAAAAACCTAGGGTGGTGGTAGAAACATTTCAGCTGAAGCTTGAGGTCAGGATCGTATGTTGCAGCTTATTTCAATAGAGTTTTGTTTAAAAATTCCATTGGTGTAACATGGCAAGACCCCGCGCACTGCACTAAACCGGTGCAGCGCGGTGCAGGGACTCACTTCGGCAGTGCCAGAAATCACGTCTGCGCATGCCCAGACGCCGAAAACTGCATCTGTGCAGACGCAGATGTCAAAAATTGTGTCTGCACAGACATGGACACTAGAAATCGCAGCCACGCGTAGTCATGTGCGGGCGCATGATCTGGCCCATGGAGGGATCTCCGCTGGAGTGAACTGGCCCAGGTGAGGTAAACCACTACCTATACAATGCCGGCTGTTGTTGCATTTGTTGCAAAAACAAAGGCTGCTTATTTGAAGTGTCTGTCACTTCATTTTGAGAATGTCTACAATACAACCAAGTATTAGAATCGGACTGTAATCTGAAGACTTCCCATAATCCTCAGTTGCTCAATAGTTTGACTGATTAAATCATTTCAAACAAACAAACAAACAATTGCATACATAAAGGCAGGTATTAAGTGTTTGGAATTAAATTCTCCCTCTCTCTGAATATCTCTGAATTTCATTTTTTATTTACACAGCTCTGTGGGTTTTCATCTCTGAATCTATGGAAAAGTCTTAGGTGATCATAATATAATCATAAAATTGATCTATTACATTGTTCTGTATATTAATAGAACAGTATTAAAATAATAAGTGCTAATACCTCAAACTGAGATTAGCTTTTCTCAGCATGGTAGAAACTTCATCAGACAGGCAGGATCGCTTGGTGCTGACGGAATCATCAGAGGGTGTGACACTCAATTCCTCCTTTTCCCATGCCTCACTAGATTGTGGTTTTCATATTTTTTAAAACCGATCTATTATAATTTTTCCTAGTTCACCATTTTATGTTGGAGTTAAGACTGAGAGCGTTCTTAGGCTAAGAAAATCAATAACCACAGATACATCTAGCATTACTGTATAGAAGGCAGCTTTTATGGATGCAGAAAGGGATGTTCCTGTGTGAGATTTGTTTTTTTACTTCAACACAATTACAGGTTGAACATGAATAATTATTTCTTAATTTTTAGATGTCTATGTATGAAGATTCAGTTGCTGCTCACCTGGCTAAGATCCTCGATTCTGATCAGCACTCTGTTGTCATATCATCGGCCAAGTAAGTTAAAAAAATGTGCACGTCACAATATAGCGTAGAGCATTTTGTGTTACATCTTTTTTAATATGCATGCAAGCATGAACGTTTACTTGCACACTCAAATTTGGGCTCTTGCCTGATTCAGATGTTACATGCAAGGGTGCTGCAGGGGCAAGAGCAAAGTTATGGCTCAGCAATGCTTCAGGGTGGAAGTGGAATTGTGATTTCTGCTTGTGGCAGGGTGCTTGTACAACAACGCATCACAACAAGCTGTGATGAACCTCGGCTGACAAAAGAATGTCAGGCTCATTAGAACTGTGGGTTAAACCACAGAGCCTAGGACTTGCTGATCAGAAGGTCGGCGGTTCGAATCCCCGCGACAGGGTGAGCTCCCATTGCTCGGTCCCTGCTCCTGCCAACCTAGCAGTTCGAAAGCACGTCAAAGTGCAAGTAGATAAATAGGTACTGCTCTGGCGGGAAGGTAAATGGCGTTTCCGTGTGCTGCTCTGGTTCGCCAGAAGCGGCTTAATCATGCTGGCCACATGACCCGGAAGCTGTACGCCGGCTCCCTCGGCCAATAAAGCGAGATGAGCGCCGCAACCCCAGAGTCGGCCACGACTGGACCTAATGGTCAGGGGTCCCTTTACCTATATGCCCCAAAGAGGATTCCTTAGGCTTCAGTTGTGTACAGCTGTGGTTCCAGCATCACCTACCAATCTTGAGTTTCACCTTTTCTGTATTCTCTTCCACACACACACACTGCCCCTAAGTCTCATGCTGCCACTGTGCAGTGAGAAGGGGCATTTGAGAAGGTGGCAGTGTCTGGAGTCTTCCCTTTGCTCATTCTTGGGTGGTGTCCTTGTGTAGACAAAGGAATCCCTTCACTCCTCTCCCTTGCTCCCCATCACAAGGGGTCTGGCTGCAAGAAATATGGCAAGCAGATAAGGGAGCATGAACCCAGATGCGCATGGGCTGTGAAGTCTCAGGGCCGTTGCTTGTGTGATAGAAAGTGCATGGCTGTTAGGCTCTAAATGGATGTTCACTGGGAACAGTGAAACTATATTACTGCCTCAAACAGAATTGATCTTCCAACATCACCACTTTCCTTTCTCTTTGCCTTGGTGTTTCTGTCTCTTTCATAAAAGGATATTATGTGAAACTGTAAAAGGCTTTGTGGCTAAAATAGGAAAGAGCTGTGACAGACCCATGGAGAACACAGAAGCTGATGCTATGGCCATTAAAGTAAGAATTAAGCTTTCCTTCCTTCAAAAAACCCTCACTTCAAATGTATCCGTGTTAGAAATTTCCCAGTGTTAAGATTTGCCTCTTTGTATAAATTCTCAAAACGATTTTAGTAAAACACTTTTTAGTAAACTCTTGAGTGAAGTCAAGAATTGGTTAAATCTGTATTGTAGTTTAAATTGGTTTTACTTTTGGTTTTCCTAAGTTTCCTTGTGAAGTTCATTCGGAAGGCAGAGTAAACATTTGTACCCCAAGTTCTAAAGCAGCTTTAATGAATACCGATGTTGTACAGTTTATTATGTCTGTGCCCTGGCTATGGTCTCCTAGAATGAAACAACAACAATGTCTTGAGATCCATATTCTTCATGACAGAATATTTATGAAGGGAAAGAGAGCAGAAAATATCAAAGCTCCTAGTAGGCAGCCTTTTGGATGCCTTAGCAAAGTCCCCATAGGGAGGGACCAGTTGTGTGGGGCAGGACAAGCCATGCAACCTAAGGGGACACTTGGTTACTCTTTGGGCAGTGACAGAGAAGCGGAAACGTTAATCTGCTGGCTGGGGGAGCCTGAAGACCAAACGGCTGTGTAGTCTAGACCGAGGCTTCTCTCCTAACAGAAGCCCCGCTTGCTGCCCAGCAAGGCAGGGGACTTCCCAATGGAGGTGGCCACCATGAATCATTCAGACCTAAGTAATGAATGCCACACCAATTTTCCAGTGCTCGTCTCTAATAAAACCGGTGCGGTGGTCAAGGTAGGGCAGGGCAGGGATACTGTTACAGGCCTGCAGACATGAAGACCCAAATCTCACTCGTGTGAGGAGGTTTCGTAACAGGAGAACCTTCCTTTAAACCAGGGGTGGCCTTTTTGAGCCTAAAGGATGCATTGACCGTTGGGTCAGCTCTACAAGGGCCTTACGGCAGCACTCATACCACAACAGATGTACGCACACACAGAGACCCACACAGAAACACACGCACACAGCATAAACAGTGTCCACACATACAGGGTGCCACACGGTCGCGCACACACTTCCCAGTCCTACCCACACTGGGTGACTATGGTTTCAGGAGTAGCTCCCGCATAAGTGTATTTTCACACACACCCCGACTCTAGATAGTTGGGTTTCAGCAGTGGCTCCTGCAACCACCATTGACGGTTGGCCAGTGTCCTCTGAGAAGCTCTGATTCTTCACCATTGGTCAGGAAACATCTTGGGAGTCGGAGCCCTCTTTCTGGAGCACTCCAACCAATTCAAAATGGCGGTGGCTCGCTCAGTGATGCTGCAGAAGCCAGTGACGTTGCTTCCAAAAAACATTGCTTTGAGGTGTCCCACCCAAAGAAGATTGGCAAGTTAGACTAATGGACTATGCTGAAACGGCAAAATTGACGATAAAATTAAGAGGAAGAGACGGCAATGAATTTAAGGAATAGTGGAAGGTGTTTATTGCATATATACAGAAGCAATGTACACAGGTCAATACATTAGCAGGGTTTTAAGTTTACTTGTCATTTTACAATGAATGGCTAATAGGTGATTTAAATATGTTATAAATTTAACAATGGACATGCATCATGTTGACAAATAATGGAACCAGGGAAGGGATTAGAGGGAAGTCAATTTGTTTTGTATTGTTATTGTTTCCTTATTTTTGGAAAACCAATAAAATATTATTAAAACAAAACAAAAAACATTGCTTTAAAAATGAGAAAACCGTAGTAAAATTGTTGGCATTTGTCAGGGAACTGGTGGGCTGCTTTATTGTCAAAACAATTATTTAGTGTTTATTTAGCCTTACGTAGAATGCGCATTTCTTTTTGTGTATATTTCTTTCCGTTCGTCTGTGGCGTTGTCAGTGTTCGGAGCTGAACGAGAAGCTCAACCTGTTGCTTCAGGCCCTTCACTCTGAAGCCCAGGTTGCCCCTGTGCTGCCGCGAAGCACTTCCCCCATTGCAGAGGAAGCGGCCGAAGAGTCATCAAGCGAAGAGTCTCTGTCCGATGCCAAGGAGACGCTGACAGAGAGCAACAGAACATCTGTCCCACACCAGATCTTCAAGCCCCGAGAACAGCTCATGCTCAGAGCAAATAGTCTGAAGAAGGCTCTCAGGCAAATTATCGAGCAAGCAGAAAAAGGTGTGCTTCTGGAAGTCTTGCTTATTAACTTTACTTGTGACACTTTCTGATTCTTGCTTATTAACTTTACTTGTGACACTTTCTGGTTCATTTTTCTTTTAAAAAATCCCACTTACTACAACACTAACTACTTGTACAGTGGTACCTCAGGTTACATACGCTTCAGGTTACAGACTCCGCTAACCCAGAAATAGTGCTTCAGGTTAAGAACCTTGCTTCAGGATAAGAACAGAAATCGTGCTCCGGCGGCACGGCAGCAGCAGGAGGCCCCATTAGCTAAAGTGGTGCTTCAGGTTAAGAACAGTTTCAGGTTAAGAACAGACCTCCGGAACGAATTAAGTACTTAACCTGAGGTACCACTGTATGTTTGATTTTTTGTTGTGGCACTTATAGCATGAATAAAGTATCAAACAGAATGAGGAGGGAGTACTCAGGTCTCAGGTGGATGGCAAACTACTATTTAGTCGCAAATGCCTCTTCTTTGGGAAAGGTGTTTGAGAGGGTGGTGTCAGTCCAGCTGCAGAAACTTTGAGAGGAAACTATTGCAGATGCCTTCTGAAAATTTAATAGTGCTTTGCTTATCTCTCTTTTACTGAGAGGGAGTACAATAATACAGTGGTACCTTGGGATGCAAACGGAATCCGTTCTGGAGCCCCATTCTCATCCTAAACGGAACATAAGATGCGGCTGCTCGTGTGCGGGTCGCGTTTTGCCGCGCATGCGTGTGATGTCATTTTGAGCGTCTGCGCATGCACGAGTGGCGGAACCCGGAAGTAACGCGCTTCGTTACTTCCAGGTTGCCGCGGAGCGCAACCCGAACACGCTCAACCTGAAGCACATTCAACCAGAGGTATGACTGTACAGTGGTACCTCGGGTTAAGTACTTAATTCGTTCTGGAGGTCTGTTCTTAACCTGAAACTGTTCTTAACCTGAGGTATCACTTTAGCTAATGGGGTCTCCTGCTGCCGCTGCACCATTTCTGTTCTCATCCTGAAGCAAAGTTCTTAACCTGAGGTACTATTTCTGGGTTAGCGGAGTCTGTAACCTGAAGCGTATGTAACCTGAAGCGTATGTAACCCGAGGTACCACTGTAATAGTAAATGCACATGAAAAGAATGCACAAATTTCCCATAGTATTTTCCAGTAAAAACCAAATGTGTAAATCCACCTTAACGTTCAGGAGATATTATTGGGAGTCTAGCAGTACATTTCCTTTATATTTTTTACTTGCATATTTAACTCTTATTTAGTGATACACAATAGATTTCAGAAATTTGAATAATAACACGGACACGTGCTTGCCTGCTCTTGTAGTTGTAGATGAACAGAATGCCCATTCGGAGGTGCAAATAAATCAGTCGTCGGTGAAGTATAGCAAGGAATTGGATGAATCCAAAGAGGAAGATACAAAGGAATCTGAACCTCACCCAGGTCAGTAGCCAAAAAAGTAGCCATTGCTTAAGGATTCTAAATAAGTCTGCAGTGAGTCTTTTTCAGTAAGGGTTACACAGGGAGAGAAGCTCATACTTCCATACTTATGTCCAAGCTCTGTTTGTTATTTCTCTGTGGAGTTCCCACTCCTCCTTTATCTTAGCCCAAGTATGTGCATGAATCTTCTTGAGGGAACCTCCGAGACTCTAGGACCTCGTATAGAGGATCTAGGGACGTGGGTGGCGCTGTGGGTTGAACCACAGAGCCTAGGGCTTGCCGATCAGAAGGTCGGCGGTTCGAATCCCTGCCACAGGGTGAGCTCCCGTTGTTCGGTCCCTGCTCCTGCCAACCTAGCAGTTCGAAAGCAGGTCAAAGTGCAAGTAGATCAATAGGTACCGCTCCAGTGGGAAGGTAAACGGCATTTCCGTGCACTGCTCTGGTTCACCAGAAGCGGCTTAGTCATGCTGGCCACATGACCCAGAAGCTGTATGCCGGCTTCCCCGGCCAATAAAGCGAGATGAGCGCTGCAACCCCAGAGTCGTCCGCAACTGGACCTAATGGTCAGGGGTCCCTTTACCTTTATAGAGGATCTCCTTCGCTCAGGCTCTTTCCGTCTCATTCATTAGCTGGAACCTTCAGCGGGATAAACCAATTGCTATTCACCTCCTTGCTTTCCTTCCTGCCTTTCCCCCACTGCCCATTTATTTAAACCTCAACAAACAATACACAGGGCAGTGATATAAAAGCCAAATGCAAAAATATATCACCAAGGGCGGCTGCTCCACAATAAACAAGCAAACTAATGAATCACAGGCGGAGCCTTTTTCGAATAAAGAAAACGTACACGTATGGCTTATTTATTCGTTTTATAGGTAAAAAACTCGATTTATTTCTACTTAGGGATATGTGTATATATTTCTGTCTCTCTGAATAGTTAAAACTGCCCCCAAATCTCCAGTTGGACGGAGAAGTCGCTTTCCTTCACATGCAAGTTCTTTTTCAGCAACAACCTGCGCAGCCGGCAAAGAAAACCTTCCAGTGCTGAACACAAGGATAATTTGCCCAGGTAATAAGGATTTTAAAATTCTCTAGTCCATTGCCTCGAGTTTCCAAAAATATACTAGTGCAGTTTTTCTAAGGACCTGTCAAAAGAAGCTTGGTTGTTAACATCTTTCTCCCATTTTCAAAAGAGCTTACACAGTGCTCAGGGACACGGGTGGCGCTGTGGGTTAAACCACAGAGCCTAGGACTTGCCGATCAGAAGGTCGGTGGTTCGAATCCCCGCGACGGGGTGAGCTCCCGTTGCTCTGTCCCTGCTCCTGCCAACCTAGCAGTTCGAAAACCCGTCAAGTGCAAGTAGATAAATAGGTACCGCTCTGGCGGGAAGGTAAACGGCGTTTCCGTACGCTGCTCTGGTTCTCCAGAAGCGGCTTAGTCATGCTGGCCACATGACCTGGAAGCTATACGCCGGCTCCCTCGGCCAATAAAGCAAGATGAGCGCCGCAACCCCAGAGTCGGTCACGACTGGACCTAATGGTCAGGGGTCCCTTTACGTTTGCACATTGCTCAAGCCTGAGACTTCAAGCTATGACTTTGAGATATGGAGTTCACCTGGAGTCTTAAAATAATAGAATCAAAGAACTGTAGAGTTTGAAGGGACCCAATGTTCATTTATTTCAACCCCCTGCAGAAAGGAAACTCTGAAATGATGGCCCAGAGAGGTTGGGGATGGAAAAATAGCGGGGTTGGTATAGTTTTGCCGCTTCCCATCTTCCACAGATCCCATTTCTCCCCAGGTGCTTTTATTTCCAATGTTTCCAGCAGAAAAATGGACACCCTGGAAAACATTCAAAACTAAAACAACCTCATATGAAATATTTCCACTTTTAGAATGAGTGAAATGCTTTTCAGGATGATGTTTTAGCTACCCACTTCTCGTCCTCTCTCAAAATGCTTTCTAAAAGCTAAGATAAAACTACAGTATTGTCTAATTGTGACATGCATTTTCCTGTTTTCCCATCAGGTCTAAGAGCAGGTCTGGCGGCTTCTATTGCAGGGAGTTCTATTATCAGCAAAATGTTACTAGCCAACATTGATCCATTTGGTGCTACGCCGTTTATTGATCCTGATCCAGAATCACTGTAAGAAGGAAAATATGTTTTGCTTAATCCTTATAGTTTTCTGTTTCACATTTACTTGGCAGTCTTATTTCTCTTTCTATACCAAATTAATATCCAGAAAGTCATGCCGCAAACGAAGGAAAGTTTGAGTGGTTTTAATGGATTCAAAAGTCCAGAACTCTTCAGTGAAAAAATTGTTTCTTAAAAATAAAAACAGCAGACCTACACAATTGTAGTTCCCAAATGAGGTCATTAGGTAGTCAGCTGTTCTATCCAGTGTGGTGTAGTGGTTAAGAGCAGTAGACTCGTAATCTGGTGAACTGGGTTTGCTTCCCCGCTCCTCCACATGCAGCTGCTGGGTGACCTTGGGCCAGTCACACTTCTCTGAAGTCTCTCAGCCCCACTCACCTCACAGACTGTTTGGTGTGGGGCAGGAAGGGAAAGGAGAATGTTAGCCGCTTTGAGACTCCTTCAGGTAGTGATAAAGCGGGATATCAAATCCAAACTCCTCTTCTTCTTCAAATTGTCCTAGGAAGACCTGATAAGTGATGTGCTACATCACTTGAGTTTTGGACTTGAGTTAGAACTTCAGCTGCGGCTACCTTGTTCCTCCTTCACACACCTTCCTCCGAAAACAGTTTTAAGAGCAAGGGGGGGAGACAGGGTTAACAAGAGCAGGAGGTCCCCATAAGCTGTGCAGCCATCCACGCTCTGTTTTTCTCCTCTCCCCTCAAGAAAGGAATGGAAGGGGTTGGGCATGGAGGAATAAAAAAGAGAGAATCTTCACATCTATTCCATGAGCAGTTGTGTAAATCAAAACACCTTCACGGTGGACTGCCCCAGCTCTGCAGCACCTCTGTCATCGTGGGGGATTCAACTGGGCAGGGGGTTCAGTGACAATCAGGTTCCCCACCTTATGCAAGAAGGTGTATTTTCCAATGGCAGAAAGCCAAGGTATTCTTCCCAAAAGATGAAGAAGGAGGAATGGCCAAATATTTATGTAACACACAATTCTGTCGCTGTCTCATGGTGTGTGTGTGTGTGTGTGTGTGTGTGTGTGTGTGAGAGAGAGAGAGAGAGAGAGAGAGAGAGAGAAATGTGGGGAATTAGTATAGAATTGGTTGAAAAACTATAAATGTGTCATTGTATACTTGTACATACAGTTGTTGCAATCGACCTTCGCTATGATAAGGTTATAATACAGTTGCACATTTGTCTACAGGGAAGGATATTCAGAGAAGTGCGTCATGAACAATTATTTTGGCATTGGATTAGATGCAAAGATTTCATTAGAATTTAATAATAAACGAGAAGAACACCCTGAAAAATGCAGGTAATTGAGTCAGAACCAAGATTTTAAATAGAAATATTTTCTGCAAACATGTATGTAATATCTTTTTTAAAAATTGCATCTTAGCAGTGGTTAGTGTGTGAACTATACACCTAGGCATGATCATTTTTCCTTTTCCTTTTAGAAGCAGGACAAAGAACATGATGTGGTATGGTGTACTTGGTACTAAAGAATTACTGCAACGGACCTACAAGAATTTAGAACAAAAAGTTCAGCTTGAGGTAATATTTATATATCCCTAACTGCATCCCTGTCAGAGTCAGGCTGCAGGAACAGAAGGCTCCCTCCCCTTCCCCAATCCCTACAGGCCAGTCCCTTCATAGGTAAAGGGACCCCTGACCATTAGGTCCAGTTGTGACCGACTCTGGGGTTGCGGCGCTCATCTTGCTTTACTGGCCAAGGGAGCCGGCGTACAGCTTCCAGGTCATGTGGCCAGCATGACTAAGCCGTTTCTGGTGAACCAGAGCAGCACACGGAAACGCCGTTTACCTTCCCACCGGAGCGGTGCCTATTTATCTACTTGCCCTTTGACGTGCTTTCGAACTGCTAGGTTGGCAGGAGCAGGGACCGAGCAACGGGAGCTCACTCCGTCATGGGGATTCGAACCGCCGACCTTCTGATTGGCAAGTCCTAGGCTCTGTGGTTTAACCCACAGCGCTACCCGCGTCCATTTCAGTCCCTTCATACTTTTGTTTTATTTATTTATTATTTATTATTATCCATTTCATTAAAAAAATTACACCCCTTGATTGAAAAAGAAAAGCACTCAAAGCAATTCAAAAAAAAGATTAAATCATAAATCCAGTGAAAATTCACAATACATCAGAACATACAAGAAGTTAAAATACTAAAACAGATTAAAATTCACATCAGCTTTTCTAAGTGTATGAAAGAAAATAAAAAAAATCATTCCAGTAGCACCTTAGAGACCGACTAAGTTTGTTATTGGTATGAGCTTTCATGTGCATGCACACCTCTTCAGATACACTAAAACAGAAGTCACCAGACCCTTATATATAGGGAGAGGGGTATTACTCAGGAGGGTGGAGGGAATGGGTGATTGGCTGATAGGTGGGGTAAACCTGTTGAGAACTGTTAACTACTGCAATTGGTCTTACAGGAAAAAGCATGGGGTGAAATGGCTAAAAATAGCTTTATCATGTATAATGAGATAAGAATCCAATGTCTCTATTCAGACCAGGTCTCTCCATAGTTTTAAGTTTGGTAAAAAAGGTAAAGGGACCCCTGACCATTTGGTCTAGTCGTGACCAACTCTGGGGTTGCGGCGCTCATCTCGCTTTATTGGCCGAGGGAGCCGGCGTACAGCTTCCGGGTCATGTGGCCAACATGACTAAGCCACTTCTGGCGAACCAGAGCAGTGCACAGAAACGCTGTTTACCTTCCCGCCAGAGTGGTACCTAGTTATCTACTTGTACTTTGATGTGCTTTCGAACTGCTAGGTGGGCAGGAGCAGGGACCGAGCAACGGGAGCTCACCCCGTCATGGGGATTCGAACCGCCGACCTTCTGATTGGCAAGTCCTAGGCTCTGTGGTTTAACCCACAGCGCCACCTGCGTCCTTTTTAAGTTTGGTAATAAGTTGCAATTCAGCAACTTCTCTTTCCAGTCTATTTCTGAAATTCTTTTGTAATAAGACAGCTACTTTGAGATCTTGTATAGAATGTCCTGGGAGAGTGAAGTGTTCTCCTACTGGTTTCTAAGTGTATGGGTAGCCTTGCCTACTCAGGCACCCAAAATAATACAGGGAGGGTACCTGCTTAATTCCACCAGGCAGGGAGTTCCAATGTGCAGCTGCTGCCACACTAAACGGTTTAATGGGTATAGAAAATCTGTGCTACGTAAACTCAATGACCTTTAGGTCCAATATGTGATTAAAGGATACAGCAAATTATTTCAGTGATCATTTATATAGTTGTTGTTTTTATGCATTGCAGTGTGATGGACAATACATCCCCCTCCCCAGTCTTCAAGGCATAGCTGTTTTGAATATCCCAAGCTACGCTGGCGGGACTAATTTCTGGGGCGGAACCAAGGAGGATGATGTAAGCAGGGTCAAGGGGGTTGTTTCTAAAAGTGTTTTTGCCGCCAATGTCCTGTGAAGCAGGGTTTCTGCTGGTTCTATTGACAGTATGTTCAGGTTTGACATCTCCAGAAAAGCAATGACAAACCTAGACAGCATCTTAAAAAGCAGAGACATCACCTTGCCAACAAAGGTCCGTATAGTTAAAGCTATGGTTTTCCCAGTAGTGATGTATGGAAGTGAGAGCTGGACCATAAAGAAGGCTGATTGCCGAAGAATGGATACTTTTGAATTATGGTGCTGGAGGAGACTCTTGAGAGTCCCATGGACTGCAAGAAGATCAAACCTCTCCATTCTGAAGGAAATCAGCCCTGAGTGCTCACTGGAAGGACAGATCGTGAAGCTGAGACTCCAATACTTTGGGCACCTCACGAGAAGAGAAGACTCCCTGGAAAAGACCCTGATGTTGGGAAAGACTGAGGGTACAAGCAAAAGGGGATGACAGAGGATGAGATGGTTGGACAGTGTTCTCGAAGCTACCGGCATGAGTGACCAGACTGCGGGAGGCAGTGGAAGACAGGGGTGCCTGACGTGCTCTGGTCCATGGGGTCACGAAGAGTCGGACACGACTAAATGACTAAACCACAACAACTCTTAAAATGCCTACATATTTGTTATTTCTTCATATATGCATAAAATAGTAAGGCTTTCATCACACTGCAGTTCATCAACCCCAGTGTGATGAGAAAATGACAGGCAGCAGACCCGTTCGGAGTGAAGGAAGCTGGGTACGCTTGCCCTGGGCCTTGAAGCTGGCATGGGGGGCTCTGCAGGGGCCTGCTGGACTTGGCATGCCTAGAACGCCCCTTGTCTCCCAGTCAACTTGGGGACTTAATGGGTGAAACACCCATGATTGTTCATATGCACTGGAAGTCTTCGATTTGCTGGTCCAGACTTGAATAAAATGTGTAGCGTCAGATGGGGGGCCAACTTGAATAAAATTTGGAGGGGGGGCAAGTAAGCCCCACCCCACATAATCAATCATAAAGAGATCACAGAGAGCCAGTGTGGTGTAGTGGTTAAGAGTGGTGGACTCATAATCTGGGGAACCGGGTTCGCGTCTCCGCTCCTCCACATGCAGCTGCTGGGTGACCTTGGGCTAGTCACACTTCTTTGAAGTCCCTCAGCCCCACTCATCTCACAGAGTGTTTGTTGTGGAGGAGGAAGGGAAATGAGAATGTTAGCCGCTTTGAGACTCCTTCAGGTAGTGATAAAGCGGGATATCAAATCCAAACTCTTCTTCTTCTTCACATTGTCCTAGGAAGACCTGATAAGTGATGTGCTACATCACTTGAGTTTTGGACTTGAGTTAGAACTTCAGCTGCAGCTACCTTGTTCCTCCTTCACACACCTTTGTTAGCCGCTTTGAGACTCCTTCGGGTAGTGATAAAGTGGGATATCACATCCAAACTCCTCCTCCTCCTCCATATGACATGGTGTGCACGCACAATCAACTTTGGGGAGGCCCAGCCCCCTCAAATACTAGGGGGCTGAAGACCCCTTGGCCCCAGTGAGTTGGCTCCTATTGCGTCAGTTCAGATTAGGTGTTGGTGTTGGCATTGTGGTGCATCTGATGAGCAAGACTCCCGCCCAGGAACCCAGAGAAGCTCTGCATGGGCCTGGCAGGCAGCCCAGGTGTGCAGCTTAATGATGGTGAAGTGCTCCCTGCCTCGTTTAAAAGAGGGTGTGGCTTGGGGAAAGCTGTGGGGGGATAGGCAAAGGGGCTGGTGAGGTGTAAACAAAGCAGGAAGGGTTGGTCAGGTGTAAAGGGAGGAGGGCTTGGCCAGGTTGGTGGGTAGGCCGGGTTGGTGAACAGGAGCGTGGCAGCCCCTAAGCGTCTAATATAAATGCTGTCAGAACTTTTGCTGTTTTAAAATTGAAAAAGTTACAAAATAATACAACAGTAGGGTTCTTTCAGCCACAGGAAAACTGGGCGAAGGGGCTGCCCCAACTGTTGGTGGTCAGGAATCATGGAACTGTAGGGTTGGAAGGGACTATGATATAGAAGCATAAGATGATTGGAACCCCACTGAACTTGAAGCATGGGAAGCCCCATCAAAAATTTATAATTTGGCAGAATATTTGGACTATATGAGATATATTTGTATAATTTGGAATATGCAATGTGATCTGATTGGATTGTTAAAATGGAAAACTTAATAAAAATTATTTAAAAAGAAAAGAAAAGAAAGGGACTATGATGCTCCAACCCCCTGGAATGGCAGGGGGCAATGGCTGTAAAGTGCCCCAAGGAATGTGGGGGTGGGGTTGCCCCCCAACAGAGTGCGTCTGAATTGTGTCCCAAATGCTTAATGTCTTCATTGAAGTTTGAGGGATGCTGATTTATATGCTGGAGCGCATGATGTGATTTCTCAATTGAACCTGTTCCAGTGTCCTCCTCAATGAGTTACAGAGCATAACAGACCAAAGAGCAGCTGTAAGCTGCTGGTAGGCTTCCATCAAAAGTGTAAGCCCAGACTTGTGTTTCCTTTCTGTCCACCAGATATTTGGGGCGCCATCATTTGATGATAAGATTTTGGAGGTTGTTGCAGTATTTGGCAGCATGCAGATGGCCGTTTCTCGTGTTATCAAGCTACAGCACCACAGGATAGCCCAGGTATGTGTGTCTACCGGGAGAGAAGAAACATAGCCCGCGAATGTGCTCAAGCGCACACGAATCAAGCGTTGACTTTTCATTTTCATTTTAAGCGTGTTGACCATCATAAATGCCAAAATGCAGTAGCTTTTTGCTCACGAGTTGTACCTGGATGCACAGCGGCCACAGCTGTTAATAACCACACTTCTTTTTGGGAATCATCATGAACAATCTCAGAGTGGTTTGATATTCTGGGGGTTCCAGGAGCTTACCCAGGGCTCGGTGTCCTTGGAAGGAGGAACAGTGGCATAGCTGTCAAGCGTCCCTTATTTGGCGGGACAGTCCCTTATCCCAGCGCCATGTCCCGCTGCTGTCCCTTATTGATGATGTCCCTTAAATAAGCTACTGAAGGTAATGGGGTCCTTTCTATGTCCAGCTGTCCTTTGTCAACAACAAATTGTTGCTGTTTTTGTGTGTTGAATATGTGCTATATGGTAATTTATGGACCTAATAGGTATCTAAAGCCATTTGCACGCAACAAAATATGTATTTTATCAAAGTAATTGTTGATCCCTTACTTTGGCTGCTGATCCCTTATTTTCGAGGCTGCTGGTCCCTTATTTTCAAATCTGTAAGTTGACAGCTATGGACAGTGGAGACTATGGTGTATTTATGAGAAATGGTTTATTTACACGGTTTGATCTCCACTGCTGATGGTGTCCTCACACCTGCATTCCCTGTCTGGGCAGCGCATTCTCTGAGCAGCACTGGTCGCTGATTGTGCATGCGCCTTAGCAGTTTCCCCTCCCCTTCTCTCAATGACATTTCCCGTAGTTCTACGGTATATGAAAATGGGTGGAAAAAGGAGTCTGCAGGTTGACATTTTGATGAAATCACCATTCATTAAAATCCATTTACTCTTTTCCAGTGCCGGTCAGTAAAGATCACCATACTTGGAGACGAAGGAGTCCCTGTGCAGGTGGATGGAGAGGCATGGATCCAACCTCCAGGAATTATTAAAATTGTGCATAAAAACAGAGCACAGATGCTAACCCGAGACAGGGTAGGCGATAGAAAGGATATTTTGTCTAATATATAATGGGTTGCCTTCAAGTCCCACTTAGCGTAGACTCACTGAAAGGAATAAACCTGTTAGTCATGTCTATTACCTTCAATGGGAGTATGCTGAGGTTTATTATTATTTGAATTTATATACTGCCCTGTACCCGGGGGTCTCATTGAATACCACCTACTGCCTCCTGTATAAATCCCTTTGTGAGGAATTTGATTTTTCTGTGCATTAAGAAACATAAGTAACATGCAAAAATAAGGTTAGTGTAAGTATGTGCTTCAAATACTTTTATCTTTTTAATGGGGAAAAAGTAAACATCCAGCCAGCCTCATGTGTACAGTCACATGTGTGTGTGTGTGTGTGTGTGTGTGTGTGTGCGCGCGCACGCACACACACACACACACACACACGTGCAGTATTTACTATACAGCAGTACTCTGCAGTATTTTGTGTTTGTGTTTGGTTTTTCACCAAGGATTGTATGCTAGGTAAAGGTAAAGGGACCCCTGACCATTAGGTCCAGTTGTGACCGACTCTGGGGTTGCAGCGCTCATCTTGTTTATTGGCCGAGGGAGCCGGCGTACAGCTTCCGGGTCATGTGGCCAGCATGACTAAGCCGCTTCTGGTGAACCAGAGTAATGCACGGAAACGCCGTTTACCTTCCCGCTGGAGTGGTACCTATTTATCTACTTGCACTTTGACGTGCTTTCGAACTGCTAGGTTGGCAGGAGCAGGGACCGAGCAACGGGAGCTCACCCCGTCGCTGGGATTGCAACCGCTGACCTTCTGATTGGCAAGTCCTAGGCTCTGTGGTTTAACCCACAGCACCACCCACGTCCCTTGGATTGTATGCTCCCCCCCCCCAATGCAGACACAAATATTAAGCTTATTTTTTGCATTAGTTTTCATTGTAAAAATTAATAGTGAAGTATGCTATGAATTATTGTGCATAACGATCCTATATGGAAGTATTGGTATTCATGTCAAACAACTTCCTCGTTTCTGAACAGGCCTTTGAGAGCACGCTGAAATCCTGGGAAGACAAACAGAAGTGTGATTCCTGCAAACCGATCCTGAGATCCCCTTTGTACCCTCCGCAGGCTGTGGAACTGGCCACTGAAGAGGAGACTTTGCAGATCCAGTCATCTTCTCAGGCCGCAGAGGAACTGATTAGCAGGTACCTTCGCCTTGCTTTCTTCACGAGGCCTTAAACTTGACAAGATCCCGGCCTGACAATGTCTTTGCATCTAATGTGCCGTAACTTAGACCAAATATTGTGCTGAAATACCATGCCAGTGGACTGATTCTGAAAGTTTTGCTTACCCAACTTGTCCCTCTGTCATGTTTTTGTGCCTATGTGGCTTCACTGGAATGGAACCTCTGCCCTGGTTGCGAGTGACTTGTATCTCTTTTCTTCCTGTTTGGGCAGCTGTTTATCGACCGAGAATGCTTTTCTCATTTCCTTTCTCTTTTTCCACCCACAACATTTGTTGCAGAATCTGTGAAGCTGCAAAGATACACAGCTTGTTGGAACAAGAACTGGCTCACGCAGTAAATGCATGCTCTCATGCGTTAAACAAAGCCAGTCCAAGTTTTTCGGAGGTAAAGGAAATCTATGGTGCTCGTTGAATATGATTCTTTTGTTATTTATTTCATTTGTCGTTTGCTTCCTATGAGGTATTTTGAAGTTACAGTGGTACCTCGGGTTACATACGCTTCAGGTTACAGACTCCGCTAACCCAGAAATAGTACCTTGGGTTAAGAACTTTGCTTCAGGATGAGAACAGAAATTGTGCTCTGGCGTTGCGGCGGCAGCGGGAGGCCCCGTTAGCTAAAGTGGTGCTTCAGGTTAAGAACAGTTTCAGGTTAAGAACAGACCTCCGGAACGAATTAAGTACTTAACCCGAGGTACCACTGTATTTACAACACAGTCAATACATAAATGAAACACTTCCCTATATAAAAACAGTTTTAAAACAAAAACCATCCATTACAAAAACAATTAAAACAATGATTAAATACAGAACAAGGTGTACATATATATAATCCATTTCAAATCCAATAGCAACAGCTCCACTTGTGAAGGAAAGTCTTCAACAATTGCCTCAAAACAAGATGGCACTTGTCTGATACATTGCAAAAGGGAGTTCCGAAAGTTAGGTGTCATCACCCCTAAGGCCCAGTTACAACATGATGTAGAATCGACCTGCAGACTGCCCTCTCCTCAATATACTTGTCCCAGATCTCCTCATGACCATCTCATGTACATGCTAAATGGCAATGGGGGCAGGATGGGACCCTGTGGCATTCCACAGCACAACTGTGAGGGAGCTGAGAAATCACCACCCAGCGCTATTCTCTGAAACCAACCCTGGAGATAGGATGGAAAATATATTTTAATTCATTTTTAATCTTTGTTGGAAGCCGCCCAGAGTGGCTGGGGAAACCCAGCCAGATGGGTGGGGTACAAATAAATTACAGTGGTGGCTCGCAAGACGAAAAGAATCCGTTCCGCGAGTCTCTTCGTCTTGCGGTTTTTTCGTCTTGCGAAGCAAGCCCATTAGCGGCTTAGCGGATTAGCGCTATTAGCGCCTTAGGGGGCTTAGCGGATCAGCTGATAAGCGGCTTAGCGGATCAGCTGATAAGCGGCTTAGCGGATCAGCTGTTAAGCGGCTTAGCGGATCAGCTGATAAGCGGCTTAGCGGATCAGCTGATTAGCGGCTTAGTGGCTTGGGAAAAAGCGGGGGGGGGGAGGAAAAAAACCTCGCAGGAACTCGCAAGACATTTTCGTCTTGCGAAGCAAGCCCATAGGAAATTCGTTTTGCGAAGCACCTCCAAAACGGAAAACCCTTTCGTCTAGCGGTTTTTCCGTCTTGCGAGGCATTCGTCTTGCGGGGCACCACTGTTTTATTATTATTATTATTATTATTACTATTATTATTTAAAACCGTGTCCCCAATACCCATCACCCAGAGTCTGTTCAGGAGAATACTATGGTTGACGGTATTGAAAGCTACCAACAAATCGAGTAAGAATAACAGGGTCATTGAATTGCAGACCTCTTATTATGCCATCACCAGTTTAGACATTGTTTTTCTTTTGGGCGAAGACAGGGTCAAAGTAGGGGTTGAGCAGTTCCCCCTTCTCTCTGACACCCAAGAGTGTTTCTCAGTCTTCTCCACACAAAGGACCAACCACTTGCTTCGGACATAGCCGAGGGAAACCTATTTTCAACCTCTCTTGCAAGGATGGCATCACACTTCCCCATTCTTCTGTAATAAAGGCCATCCATCAGGGTGACCAAGGAAGATTCAGTCCCACAAGCAGTCCCCTGAGCCTCGACTGGAATGGGTGAAGGTAGCCTGTTTCATCCAAGAATACCTGCAAATTTCGCACAACCTTTCTCCAAAATGGGGGTATTTGCAACTGGGCAATAGATGTCACGAACTAGTGGGCCTCCTTTAGGCTTTCTCCGGAATCATTGAATCACCACCTCTTTCAGGATAGCTTGGGCCATTCCCTCCTGCCAATTGATGTGTATTGATCACACTGTAGACATAACAGGTTGTGCCTCCCTCCCCATTCAAGGTTTAATAAGCCTCGAGGGGGCAATGGTCAAGGGAGGACATGGTTGGACACATCCTTGCAAGCCATTCAGGTTTTTTTTTAATGGGGGGAAAGCAACAACACCTGCACAGGGGAATGTTTTAAACCAGGCACTCCCCAACCTTCGGCCCTCCAGATGTTTTGGACTACAATTCCCATCATCCCTGACCACTGGTCCTGTTAGCTAGGGATCATGGGAGTTGTAGGCCAAAACATCAGGAGGGCCACAGGTTGGGGATGCCTGTTTTAAACCCAATGCATCTTTATGATGGCTGGTCAATCTGAAATGAAGCCTTGTTATGTATAATGTTTTAAATACTCTCTGTTTGCACGCTGCACCTCAAGTTTGATTAGAATTCCGGCTGTGGAGGAATGATCCTGTCACGTATCATTTTCGGGTACAGTGGTACCTCAGGTTACATATGCACGCTTCAGGTTACAGACTCTGCTAACCCAGAAATAGTGCTTCAGGTTAAGAACTTTGCTTCAGGATGAGAACAGAAATTGTGCTCTGGCGGCACAGCAGCAGCAGGAGGCCCCATTAGCTAAAGTGGTGCTTCAGGTTAAGAACAGTTTCAGGTTAAGAACGGACCTCCGGAATGAATTAAGTACTTAACCCCAGGTACCACTGTATTGAGAATGGATTACTGAGGCCGTTGACTTTAATAATAATAATAATAATAATAATAATAATAATAATAATAATAATAATTTATTATTTGTACCCCGCCCATCTGGCTGGGTTTCCCCAGCCACTCTGGGCGGCTTCCATGGAAACCAAAAATAAACTAAAATATCACACGTTAAAAACTTCCCTGAACAGGGCTGCCTTAAGATGTCTTCTGAATGTCAGGTAGTTGTTTATTGCTTTGACATCTGAAGGGAGGGTGTTCCACAGGGCGGGCGCCACTACCGAGAAGGCCCTCTGCCTGGTTCCCTGTAGCTTTGCTTCTCGCAATGAGGGAACCGCCAGAAGGCCCTCGGCGCTGGACCTCAGCGTCCGGGCAGAACGATGGGGATGGAGACGCTTCTTCAGGTATACTGGGCCGAGGCCGTTTAGGGCTTTAAAGGTCAACACCAGCACTTTGAATTGTGCTCAGAAACGTACTGGGAGCCAATGTAGGTCTTTCAAGACCGGTGTTATGTGGTCTCGGTGGCCGCCCCCAGTCACCAGTCTAGCTGCTGCATTCTGGATTAGTTGTAGTTTCCGGGTCACCTTCAAAGGTAGCCCCACGTAGAGCGCATTGCAGTAGTCCAAGCGGGAGATAACCAGAGCATGCACCACTCTGGCGAGACAGTCCGCGGGCAGGTAGGGTCTCAGCCTGCGTACCAGATGGAGTTGGTAGACAGCTGCCCTGGATACAGAATTGACCTGTGCCTCCATGGACAGCTGTGAGTCCAGAATGACTCCCAGGCTGCGTACCTCGTCCTTCAGGGGCACAGTTACCCTTTAGGACTGTGTCAGGCAGCTGACAAGGAGGGAAAAGGTTCCCCATGATCTTTCTTTCTCAGTGCCACAAGTAGAGAACATGGATGCTTGCAGAGCAAGTAGCATAATATGACGCCAGCAGGTGATCCCAAAACAGGCACTGCATGAACCTCCCTAGTCCTGGAGGAGATTTTCTTCCTGACCCTTAATACAGCATTTAAAAAGGTACCTCTGACCGTTAGGTCCAGTCGTGAACGACTCTGGGGTTGCGCGCTCATCTCTCTCTATAGGCCAAGGCAAGGGAGCCGGTGTTTGTCCGCAGACAGCTTCCAGGTCATGTGGCCAGCATTACTGAGCTGCTTCTGGCAAACCAGAGCAGCGCACAGAAACACCGTTTACCTTCCCGCCGGAGTGGTACCTATTTATCTACTTGCAGTTTGATGTGCTTTCAAACTGCTAGGTTGGCAGGAGCTGGGACTGGGCAACGGGAGCTCACCCCGTCGCGGGGATTCGAACTGCCGACCTTCTTACATTATAGTGGTACCTCGGGTTACAAACATCTTAGGTTGCAAACACCTCGGGTTGCAAACACTTCGGGTTACAGACTCCACTAACCTGGAAGTAGTGCCTTGGGTTAAGAACTTTACCTCAGGATGAGAACAGAAATTGTGCGCCGGCAGCCCGGTGGCAGTGAGAATCCCCTTCAGCTAAAGTGGTACCTCAGGTTAAAAACGGTTTCAGGTTAAGAACGGACCTCCGGAACGAATTAAGTTCTTAACCTGAGGTACCACTGTATTCCAACACAGCCTTTCAACAAACGTGGTCAAAAGAGTTCAGGACCCTGTTAAGATTTGGAAAGGAAAAGCCAGCTGCGTTTATTTGATTTTTCAACTATTATAAACTGTTTACGAGTAAATGTGCTCCTTGGTTTTCTTCCCACAGAGCCTTACCAGAAACACTGCCCTGGAAGTCGCTGTCAACATGAAGGCTCTGCATGATGAAACCAAATCCTTGCTAGTAGGAAGACCTCCTTTGGTAAGTGAACTTTTTCTCCCTGTTCAAATTCAGGCACTGGACAGAGACTTTTCTAAATTTTAGCAGGAATTTTAAGGAGCCTCTTTGTTTGTATGATTAATTCTAATTGATTTTAGCCATTGCATGCTTTTTGAAAGTTTTATGTACATTGCTTAGAAATTCCTGTGATTGAGTAGTGTATTTATAGCTCAAATAAATAGATATCGTATTTTTTGCTCTATAAGACTCACCTTTTCCTTCCTAAAAAGTAAGGGGAAATGTGTGTGCGTCTTATGGAGCGAATGCAGGCTGCGCAGCTATCCCAGAAGCCAGAACAGGGAGAGGGATCACTGCTTTCCCTGCACAGCAATCCCTCTTGCTGTTCTGGCTTCTGAGATTCAGAATATTTTTTTAATTGTTTTCCTCCTCCAAAAACTAGGTGCGTCTTATGGTCTGGTGCGTCTTACAGAGCGAAAAATACGGTAATAAATAAATAAATAAACTTGGAGGACTGGGCACTTTTGGAGCAGAACTTCAGTATATATTTTTTCGTGTTATCTCAGCGCCTCATTTCTTCATCTGTGTGGTGGCTATAGTTGCTCCCGACAGCACATGTAATCAGTAGTTTACAGCACATGTGCCCAGCATTGGCTGGGAATAATAAGGAACGGAAAATCAGTGCAATTTTGAAAGGTGCAGTCTCCATGTTATTCAAAACGGCATCCAATTGCAATTTAAAAAATAAAAATGGTAGTATATACGGCACGTCTATTTAATTGTAAAAGTTGGGGAATTACCGTATTTTTCGCTCTATAGGACGCACTTTTTCCCCTCCAGAAATTAAGGGGAAATGTGTGTGCGTCCTATGGAGTGAATGCAGGCTCCTTGGCGTCAGCAATAGCAACGCGAAGCCTCCAAAGCGCAGAGGGAGCGCTCCCTCCGCGCTCCAGAGGCTACGCGTTGCTTTCGCTGAAGCCTGGAGAGCGAGAGGGGTTGGTGCGCACCGACCCCTCTCACTCTCCAGGCTTCAGGGATAGCTGCCGGAAGCCTTTGGAGCGCAGCGGGAACTCGCGCTGCGCTCCGAAGGCTTCGGGTTCCTTTTGCTGAAGCCAGGAGAGCGAGAGTGGTTGGTTTCAGGTTCCAGAGAGAGCAAGACTCTCCTGGCTTCAGCAGAGAGGGAGAGATGCGCAGCGCCCCTTCAGCCAAGTGGGAGGAGAAATGGAAGGGGCTCCGTTTCTCCAGATGCTTCACTGGAGGGGCGCTGAGCAGAGAGGGGGAGATTTTTTTCTTCTTGTTCTCCCCCTCTAAAACAAGACGCGTCCTATGGTCGGGTGCGTCCTATAGAGCGAAAAATACGGTAGATGCTCCCCTTTAAAGGACACAGTCCCGGTAACATTTTGTGATTTGTTTCTGCAGCAGTTAGAATCCCCTCATGAAGAACTGCTCTCAACAGCTGTGCACAATTTAGAGACTGAATTAAGGAAACTGGCTGAGATTCCCTGGCTCTTGTACGTTCTACAGTTAAATGACGATGAGGTGGGTGAAATTCACACTTGCAAGCCTGCTTTCATTTCATTTCATTTCAATATATATATATCTTTATTAATTTAAAATAAATACAATTATGAAAAACAGACGTACATACAAGTAAACAAACATAGAATCAAACAAACAAATAACAGAAGAATCAAACAAACCACCACACTATAAGATATAAGAAGATTAATATAATTCTCTTCATATATACTCCTGGTATTGAACACAATTATAAAACTTATAGAGAATAAATTTAACACTGACTTCCAATTAATCTCACTTAATTTTGTCTAGCCATTACTTTATACCGCACAGTTACGTATTTTTTATATAATTTCTTTTTACTTCCCTACAAACTTACATTTATACAATACAGGGAGCAGTCTAATTCTGCCAAGATGTTTCCTTTTATTCCATAGTTTTCTAAATATTCTTTAAATATTCTTTTTATTAAATCAGTAAATTGAATCATGCTGGCATCCAAAAACTCCTTTGTGCATTATATCCATCTTTGCTATTGCCTTTTTTTTTTTTTTGCCGAGTACAGTGGTACCTCCGGTTGCAAACAGGTTCCGTTCCAGAACTCTGGCCGCATCCAGAGGAATGTGCAACCGGAGGTGCCACTTCTGCGCATGCTTGCGTGGCGAAACCTGGAAAAATACTTCCGGGTTTGCCACGTTCGCATCCTGAAAGATATGCAACCAGAGGTGTGAATATCTAGTGGAACGATACGATACGATACGATAATCTTTATTGTCATTGTCCCATACAGAACAACGAAATTGAAAATCTACATCAGACATTTGGAAACCAACAAGTCTGCTATCCCAGCTATCCCAGCCTGGTTAGCCCCCTAAAAACTCTGATACCCCATAATTAAATACAACATACTCCCATAGAGACTACCTTACACTGCATTTAAAACCAAAATCGCATTTGAATAGAAACTGTTTCTCAGGCGGCTAGTCCTAGTCTTTATAACCCTGTACCTTCTTCCAGAAGGCAGAAGCTGAAAGAGATAATTTCCGGGGTGCGCACTATCCTGCACTATCTGTGCAGCTATGTTATGGCACCTGGAAGCATAGATTTGATCCAAGGTGGGGAGAGTGCACCCAGTTATTCTGTCTGCAGTTTTTACAACCCTGGATAACATTGTTTTTCCCCTGACCATGCAGCTCCCAAACCACACACACAGACCATAAGGTAATACACTCTCAACAGTACAATGGTAAAATGCCATCAACAGGTGCTTTGAGAGATTATTTTTCCGGAGGATTCTCAGAAAATATACCAATGTAAAGGATCTACATTTGCTCCCAGTGTATTTCTGAGAACAATTTAAAGTGTTGGTGCTGACCTTTAAAGCCCTAAATGGCCTCAGTTCAGTATATTTGCCCGTTCAGCCCAGACACTGAGACGTCTTCTCGTGGTTCCCTCCCTACAAAAAGTGAGGTTACAGGGAACCAGGCAGAGGGCCTTCTTGGCAGTGGCGCCTGCCCTGTGGAACTCCCTCCCATCAGATGTCAAGGAGATAAAGAACTACACAACTTTTAAAAGACGTCTGAAGGCAGCCCCGTTTAGGGATGCTTTTAATGTTTGAGGTTTTATTGTGTTTTAAATGTTTTGTTGGGAGCCGCCCATAGTGGCTGGGGAAACCCAGTCAGATGGACAGGGTACAAATAATGAAATCTTTATCATTATTGTTATTAGAATCATAGAATCATAGAGTTGGAAGAGACCACAAGGGCCATCGAGTCCAACCCCCTGCCAAGCAGGAAACACCATCAGAGCACTCCTGACATATGATTGTCAAGCCTCTGCTTAAAGACCTCCAAAGAAGGAGACTCCACCACACTCCTTGGCAGCAAATTCCACTGTCGAACAGCTCTTACTGTCAGGAAGTTCTTCCTAATGTTTAGGTGGAATCTTCTTTCTTCTTTTATTGCTTAAACCTACAATAAAGCAGCCACAGATGGGAAACCTTGAAAATATTTTTCCTTCTTCCAGCTCTCTCTCCCCTGCCCCATCCCACCTTAAGTATGTTTTCAAGTCCAATTTAGCTCCTCCGTTTGGGGTGGATTGAAGTAGGTTAGGAAAGGGAATCTTCTGCATTTTTTCCTTTTTTCCAGCCAGACAGACAACATCTACTGGACATTAAATCTGCTGCCTGGCTGGTCCGATTTGCCTATGTGCTGACATCATGGTGGAGAAATGAAGCTGGTTTATAATAAGGGCTGTGCTTTTTGGACTGTTCTTGTGACTTTCACCCCCTTTTCAATTTGACAACCCCCCCCCAAAAAAAAAAGTCACTAAAGAAGAATTACTGTCTGGGTGCCTTCCAGAAAGAGTGAAAGTTCCTACCTACAAATATTCTGTCTTCCCATTTTTCAAATGCAAGTTCAGTCCTTGAAATTGCCGTTCTCTCCACCACCCCCTCTAAATTTTTAAGTTTTGCTTCTCAACATTGTTTTTCTCTCTCTTTTGTTTTTAGGACCCTCCTTTGGAATATGCTAAAAGAAACAACAGAAGCACTGTATTCTGCATAGTGCCAAAGTTTAAAAAGGAAAAGGTTCAGAGACAAAAGACTAGCCCTCAGCTTGGTATGCTTTATAAAAATAATAATATTGTAATAAGAATGTGACTATGGGGGAGATGTGGTTCAAATCTTTCATTACGTGCTCAGATGATGAATCCTTATTATCTGGCTCAGCTTTGAGCTGAAGGGAACCTTGACCCATGTCCTTGGATAAACGACCTGTGGTCTGTTTTTGGAGGATGTGAAATATCTCTCACTGGTTTGTCCGTCCTGGGATTAGCTAGCCCTTAAAATCTAATATAGCCGTACCTTGGTGGTCAAATGCCCTGGAACTTGGACGTTTTGGCTCCTGAATGCCGCAAACCCGGAAGCGATTGTTCCAGTTTGTGAACGTTCTTTTGGAACCCGGATGTCCAATGGGGCTTCCGCAGCTTCCGGTTGGTTGCAGGAGCTTCCCACAGCCAATCAGAAGCCGCAATTTGGTTTTGAAAGTTTTGGAAGTCGGACAGACTTCTGAAATGGATACCCTTCGACTTCCAAGGTACGACTGTTCATCCTCATTTCAGCAATGGCCAGCAAGCATCCCTTGTCCTCTTGTCCTGTTCCTCCTCTGTACTGTACAGTTGCAGGCAAGTGTTTGGTATGTTCTGGGGTGCACTCTCAGTTTATGCCAGAAAGCAGTGTGCTTCAGAAGCCTGGCCCAGTGTGTTTTTTGAGTTTAAACAAACTTTCCAACCCTCTTCTCCCATTGTTACAGAATGTGTACAGGTTACCACTTCACTATTGATTATAGAGATCTCAGACTAGGGTCCTTTAGCAGAGAACATTTTTGAAAATGCTAAAAAAAAGAAGAAGAAGAAGAATAGCGAGCACATAATCCTCAATAAATGTAAGAGGCTTCATTGAAATTATTGGTTAGCTGTTGCTTACACTTCAGAGGCATCGTGTGTCACATCCAGCTTCTGAAACGAAATAGCACTGCGTAAAACTCATAAAAATTGAAACAATGGCTTATGTACTCATTCTTCTTTATTAAATTCCTTTCTCAGTTTAATGTGGGCAACTAACCTTGGAGAACAATGTTGACAGAACTTTTAAATGTGCCCTTTTGCCTGATATGGCTAATAGATAATTTTCTGAATTAAGGGCTGTAGTTCTTTATGTTTTAATGAGTACTGATTTTTCCCTATTAACATGGAAGCCAATAAATCATCATTTGTGTGCAGCAGAACATGCACAGACCTTGTAGTACATCTTCTAATGTGGTTACAAGTTAATTAGTTGGTGTTCAGGAAGCTTGGTAGCTTTGATGCTGAAGCTGAAAGCATGGCTGCAATGCAGAATGCCCTGTCTTTTTTTTTTTAATTTAACATACATTCACTGGTTTTCTTTAACTGCATGGAAAAAAACGAAGCTGCCAATTTTTTCAAGACTATATTTGACTTTTGCTATCACTGCCGTGTTCTAGTCTGTTTTCCACCCTCTGTGGCCTAACCTTTGCTTGTGATGCGAGTTGAGCATGTAGAAATTAAGGGGGTTTTGCTCTTAACTTTGGTAGTTCAAAAATGGGGCACAGATGAAGTTGCTGCTTGGCTGGAGCTGCTCAGTTTGGGAGAGTACAAAGAAATCTTCATCAGCCATGACATCCGAGGCTCTGAGCTTTTACATCTGGAAAGGCGAGATCTGAAGGTATTTTCTATGTGCTACTTTTCTGCTTATGATCATTTTTCTTTGATAGAAATTAATTAAAAACTTTCCTCTGTCCCTATTCCAGCTGCGTGCTTGTAGCTTGGCTTTTAGTGTGCAAACTTGCAAACCAACAAACCAACCAACCCCAAACTAACATGCTGTCAGTTAGGCCAGACCTTCATCTTCTTATTAATAGGAATATTGGGAATTTGCTTCTTTTAATGATTCATACAGAGTAATGGTGGAACCGGGCGTTGAGAAATCGCTAAATGTATTGGCTGTATTGATTTATATGAAAATAACTACATTGACATTAAAAGGGTTTATGTTGGAGATAATTTGTAAACCATCAACTGGCCGTTATCAAGATACATGTGATACAAGATTTTAAAATACACCCATCCCTCACTCTGGGTCATAATCCCTTTCTATTTGAGGCATTCTGGGGTAACCTCTAAGTAGCCGTTCTGCATTTTGTATCTGTCACTGCTGCTAGTCAGACCAGCTTTGTGGATAAGATAGACAGTTCTTTCTGCTCCAAACAGAATTGTCCGCAGAAGCAGCTCGACAGGTGAGGTCGAAACACTGTGTGAGCTTCTTGGCCGGTAGGTTGCTGTGGTTGCTGGAAGGGAGAGGGTCAAGGCTGTGGGGAACATACCACCTGGAGCGCTGGATTGGCTCCACGGATGTGTTTGCACCACCTCTGTCTCCCCACCCCCATCCCGCCTTCCCCTTCTCCCTGTCCCTCCCACTATGCAACAGTGCCCCACCTGCGAGCCACTTCTGTGTGTACATTTCCAGGAGATTTTCTCCACTCTTCCACCACCACCGCTCCTGTTCTACGTCTGTCTTTCATTTTAGGCTATCATCATTGATGCTTGGGGCAACAAAGAAATCTTAATAGTGAATAGAGAGGCCAGGAGTTGTCTTGGATATAATTCAGCTTATTCCTGACATCTCCTGAGCAGAAGGGAAATGGTCTTAGGCATAATGTTTAGTTTCTGTTTTTAATTCTCAGTTAACTCAACTGTGTTCATAGTTCTAGATTCCAATCCTTTCTGGCATGTCTAACGCTAGCTGTATGAGGAACCGTATTATGGAAACTTGTGTCCTGACACAGATGGCTTCCTTCTGGCAGTTTTCTGGCCTTTAGCAGGTTTCTGTAGCACCATCTCAGTTTCCTGGACATCAGTGATGCTGTTATCCCTAGTTCCAGGTGTTTCTCTGCATCTCTGTGTGTTAAATTTTCATTAATTTTTTTCCTGGAGAAGGTGAATGGAGGTGTATCACTTTCTCAAATTAATAGCGTCTTAGGGAAGGTATAGACAATTGCCTTAATTGATTGAGCATTAAATGCAACAGGTTCGGCAGAAGAATTGTGCAGCTGCAGTTTGCAAGTTTGCAATGAGCCCACAATGCCTTAGTTTACACACATTTATACAAACAAGGATTCACGGGAATTGCAATGTTGTATGAATGGCTCTGTTGAAATTTGTAGTGAGATATTCAGACTTATCTGAAAATTTATAATCCTCTCTTTCATAAAATATGACAAGGCTGCCCATAACATATAAAATGCAACAAAATTAGTCTATTAATATCTATAAAGCTATAAAATCTATAATCTATAATTAAAAGCATCAGTAAAATGTCAGTAAATACTGGTTGTTTTAAAGAAAAAAAACATATTGTGAAGACCTGCCTGAACTGTGCCATTTTCAGAAGACATCAGAAAGGAGGTAGGGACTGTTCCTGTTGAACCTCTATAGGCAGGGAGTTCCACAGGAAAGAGAAGGGCTTGCCACCCTAAAGGCTCAATTCCTAGGGGAGGCCATCCAAACCTCAGAGGCCTGGGAGAAATGAAAAAGAAGATATAACTCTTGATACTACTAATAATTGGTTAATTTAATCATATTTCTTTCCTATTGATTATGAATATATCTAGAATTACTTCTGATTACCGTGTCACTTTCCAATTTCACTATTTTAATGGAAATGCCTAGTTTCTCTTAAGAAACTAATACTCATTTGTTAAGCACGAGAAAGGTAGTTTACATGTGTATTTTTATGTAATAAATCCTGACATTAGAGAGTAGCTGAGACATTTCCCTCTGTTTGTAAGCTGTCCAGTTTTTAACTAGTTATGAAAAGTACCACCCCATTATATTTTGGTTAAAGGTAAAGTTAAAGGGACCCCTGACCATTAGGTCCAGTCGTGGCCGACTCTGGGGTTGCGGCGCTCATCTCGCTTTATTGGCCGAGGGAGCCGGCATACAGCTTCCGGGTCATGTGGCCAGCATGACGAAGCCGCTTCTGGCGAACCAGAGCAGCGCACAGAAACGCCGTTTACCTTCCTGCCAGAGCGGTACCTATTTATCTGCTTGCACTTTGACGTGCTTTCGAAATGCTAGATTGGCAGGAGCTGGGACCGAGCAACGGGAGCTCACCCCGTTGCGGGGATTCGAACTGCCGACCTTCTGATCAGCAAGCCCTAGGCTCTGTGGTTTAACTCACAGCGCCACCTGCACCTATAATTTGGTTACCGTACTTCTAAAGTTAATGGACTGCTTTGCATGACATGGTAAGCCATGTGTCTGTGCGGGATCCCAGAGAGGGGGTTGGCAGGAGCACAAAGAAATCTTGAGAACAGGCTCCAAGGGGAGGGGACCCATAGAACAGGGTCACTAGGACTGAGTCTTGAAAGAATAATAATAATAAGAGTTTGGATTTGATATCCCGCTTTATCACTACCCTAAGGAGTCTCAAAGTGGCTAACAATCTCCTTTCCCTTCCTCGCCCACAACAAACACTCTGTGAGGTGAGTGGGGCTGAGAGACTTCAGAGAAGTGTGACTAGCCCAAGGTCACCCAGCAGCTGCATGTGGAGGAGCAGGGAAGCGAACCCGGTTCACCAGATTACGAGTCTACCCCTCTTAACCACTACACCATATGCTTCAGGCTGTTACAGGTCCTCTTTGTTCCAAAATACACATTCAAGAAAATGGCATGGCACAGTCATCCCTGAACTGTATCCCACTGCCATTCAAGTCAGGGTGAACATAAAGGATAATTCAGTAATGGGAAGTAGCCTCAATTGCAAGCAAGAGTTTTTGTGCAAGGCTTCTCTATGAGAGACTCGCTTTTCCTGTGTTGGGTAGGAGGTTAATGAGAAGAAGCATTCAAGCACTGTATAGATGATTGTTTCCTTTTCCCATCCCACAAACCTAGTTCAATTTGTTACACTATTTTTATGGAAAGGATCCCATCTGCAGTTTCTGAAAAGGCCAAAATTGTGGATGGTCAAAACACACTAGGTGAAATTAGGAGGGATTGCCAACAATAATTTCCTGGACACCTGCCCCCTTTCTACCCCTGTTATTTTATTTTATTTATTATTTTATTATTTTATTTTATTTTATTAATCATTTTATTATTTCATTTTATTTCATTTTATTTCATTTTATTTATTTTATTTTATTTTATTGCAAGATGTGTAAAGCAGAAGGCAGACGGGTTAAATGCATGCAAGTGGTGGGCATCCTGTATAAATTTCATTGTTTGTTGCTGATCGTTACAAAATATTTGATTAGGGGGCTTATTCGGAGCACTTCCTCAAAAACAGATTGGCCTTGGAAGTTGAGTTGAAGGAACTAATTTCTGGAGTAATCTTATTGCATTTTCTGTGTTAATCAGGCAAGATTTTGGGTAGACATTTTGTAATGACTTCTTCTCAGAAGGAAACTTTTCTCCACATCCTCTGCTTCCCAGCTGCATCCCTTGTTAGGATACTCGTTTAATCCCAGCAGCTTTGTGACGATCTCCGTGTAATGAAAAAGTGACGCTTATCATTCTGAAATGTGGGCTTTCCAACTTGGGTGTTCACAGCGCAATAAACACATCAAAGTCACTGTGCTTTTGCCACACATAGAGGAAAAACTATTGTTCTCTAAAGGGACCTTGTCATTTCTGCCAGTCAAGAGATCCATTCCACCAGATATTAAAAGAGAGGAATCTAAACTGGGCTTTTTTGGGGGGGGGGGACATACACATAACAGAAGACAAATCTGAGATGTCTTGGGCAGAAAAATCTGTTGTGGGTCATAACATTTAGGATACAGTGGAGGTAGAATCTAGGGATCTGCCTTGTGCTATCAGACCATTCATCCATCTAGCTCACTGTTGTCTAAATGGACTGCCCCACCTGGAGGTGCGGGAGGTCTGAGCCTGGTTGTTCCTCTGTACAAAGCATGGTCTCTAATGCTGAGATGCAGCCCTTCCCCCAGAGGTTAACATTTTCTGGATATATCGAGAAACCTCCTGTTTAAATGTCCCATGAGTTTATTAGAATTTTTTTGCATTATTGCTGCAGGTAAGTAACGTTATCTAAATCTGTTAGGAATAAATTACAAAAATTGTCTTTACATCTTAATACAGTGGTACCTCGGGTTACATACGCTTCAGGTTACATACGCTTCAGGTTACAGACTCTGCTAACCCAGAAATAGTGCTTCAGGTTAAGAACTTTGCTTCAGGATGAGAACAGAAATTGTGCTCCGGCGGCGTGGCAGCAGCAGGAGGCCCCATTAGCTAAAGTGGTGCTTCAGGTTAAGAACAGTTTCAGGTTAAGTACGGCCCTCTGGAACGAATTAAGTACTTAACCCGAGGTACCACTGTATTTAGAAATACACCTTGTTCAAGAAATTACATTAGTAGTAGTAGTACAGTGGTACCTTGGTTTACGAACTTAATCCATTCCGGAAGTCTATTCTTAAACCAAAGCATTCATAAACCAAGGCTTCCTTTCCCATAGCAGCGGGGGACTCGATTTACAAATGGAACACACTCAACGTGTTCTGCTTCCAAGGCAAAGTTCACAAACCAAAACACCTACTTCTGGGTTTGCAGTGTTCTTAATCCAAGTTGTTCATAAACTAAGCTGTTCTTAAACCACTGTATTCGTATTATTAGTATCATCAGTAGTATTTGCATGGCTTCAGTAATTGCTTTTAAGAACTCTGCTATGTGTCATCAGTCATGGGAACTGGTGCTTATTACACGATTAGCACAGCAGCAATGGTTGGGGGGGGGGATTTTTTTATTATGGGTTCCTTGCTCTCTCCCCGTGCTTTTGACTAGAGGTAGGATCATTCCTGGAAACCTGCCCCCTTTGCTGGCCATCTGAACCGGTCCTCATTGTTAAAGGTTAAAAGATCATTGGGTGCCTGTGAGTGAATTCTTGTGACTGACCTTTCCCTTCTCCTTGTCTTGTAGGACCTGGGGATCACGAAAGTGGGTCATATGAAGCGAATCCTTCAGGGAATTAAAGAACTCGGCCGGACCTTGCCTTTGACGGAAGTATAGTTCTATTTCTGGCCTCTGAAGAAGAAAGGCTGTTTATGCAAAGCCGTGGAGGCACATTGCCTTCTCTGTAGCTTTCTGCACAGATGTGTGAGTGTCAGTATGTGGCGTGCGAGGGATTGTGTTGGGGGCAATGCTTGAAAAAAGGGCCTAAGGGGAGTCCTTGGAAGGTTTTGTGGGCCTAACGTTGCTGTGAAGTACATTGCGAAGAGCAGCTCTTAAAAAGTCAGCTTTTGACCGAAATCTGGGCTGGGTACCTTATGCGTTATCTAGCAAAGGGCAATCAAGATCGGATGGCTTTCCTTACATAGATGGGATTTCTCAGTACTGCAACAAATAGCTTAATGCAGTGAGAGCATTAGGTTTGAAAAATTCCTGAGGCCTGGAAACACTTGCCAATGTGTTGGAGGGACTGATTACCGGTGGGTTTTTCAGGCAATGCTGATAAACTCGGCAACCTCCCTCCTTTTCTGTCTCTGACCAAGAAATCAGGCTGGAGCCACCATGCTGTATACCGTGAGTGCAAACTGCAATGCCTGGTTTGCCTGCCTGAACTGTCTCTTTTTGTTGCATGACACACCTGACACTTTACAGACTTGAACAACTTTTATATCGGTTTGGAATACGGTTTAATTTATTACTATTCTGTGTCTTGTGTTGGTTGAAGGCTTTTTTCTGACGTCGTTCGTACCCTAAACGTGCTGTGAACATCTCTGCTATTCTCCAGCATGGGATGTACATTAAATATAATGGAGAGTTTATGTCCTCTGGCTGCAAGTAACTTAATAGTATTTTTAAAAGGCTGGTACCTCACAATATTATGAGTTTACTCCCAAGAAACAGAATTATCTGAATATTTTCTTATCGGCTACAAAATATGCAATGTTTATCTCTTACAGCCTCTCTTAAGGCAACTGCTAGCTTACTTTGAGTATTGAAACTTCAAAGCATGGCAGTATTGTGACTCAGAGCAAGGTGGATGTTTGCTAATTCAGTGGTAGCAACCTGATTATGTTCACAGAACTAAAATTACTTCATATTGAAGGCACACTTGGACCAATTATTTGAATATCAGGGCTTGATTATGTATTTTTTAATGGAATCAGTAAAAATTACAGAGCATATCAAATATTCAGTTTATCAACACAAGGCATGTCTTTCGTGTAAATATTAAGCAAATACTTCTTTTGGTTCAGAAATTATCCTCTTTAGAAATACTTAATTCCTGGGATATGCGTGAAGCCTGTTTATCGGTGTATTTGTTAAAATGGATTAAGAATTGTCTGTCTTAAAAATTCTAATCCCTTTATTAAAATAATATAAAATGTATTTCTATTTGTTTCTCAGCTGAGGCAGAGCTCTTTCAGGTGTATGTTTAAGCTTTTCACGTTAAAAATAACCAGTGTCAAGTACTAGGTCCTAAATTGACTGGTCTGATATAATTAAAGATTGTCCAACAATGAAGAACATAAAGACAGTACCTAATAGAAGACAAAATATCTATTCTGATACATGCCATGATTTCCCCTTCTGCTTAAGTGGCAGTGAGCAACAATGGGGAATCCTGAGCGATGCTACAATTGAACGTGATCCATCATAGCTTCTGAAAGAAATTTGATCAGCTCAGATAGCAACTATTGCTCATCAGAATTATGGTAGCATTTTATCACTCCAAATAAGTTGGACATTCTACCAAGCTTAGGTGGAGCTCCACAAAAACAGCGTTCAGCATCCAGTTTTCAAAACGATGTTGTGCTTTTGTGCTAACAGTGTATGGACAAATTCTTTGTTGCATATACTTTTAAAAGGAAAAGTACTTGAAGCATCCTTTTATATTAAGATGAAACTTGTCATTTCTTCATTGTTGTGAAATTTTAGCTATTTTTTTAAATAAACCGTATAGCTCAAAAGTACAGACACTAACAATTTTCTAGTTTTACGGTGGTCATCATAAGATTCACCATTAATGTTATTTACTGAATTACGATAACTTACAGCAGGAATTTGTTTACTTTTCCAATGATAGCACTGGTTCTCTCAAACTTTGTCTTACCTGCCCACAAAGGCACGTAAGGGATTAAATGTGAACTCTTAGCATAGATGCCCTTGAAGAGAGCCAGCCTATTTGGCAGAGATCCACAATTCTGACATTACTACATCTTTTTATAGTTTCACCGATTTATTTATTTTAGACTCTTAAAAGACGACAACATTTTCAGCGGGTGATTACAATTACAATGGTAGATTTCTAACACGGAAATTTTTCTAGGCTTTTTATATTGGCTCTGCTCCAAAGATCTCTGTGGGAACTTGGATGTCCACACAGACTAACACATGAAAAGCTTTCTTTATTCACTTTAACTTTGGAAAGCAGCATCAGTGTCATGTGATGGATACAGAGGGAGCAATCTTTGCTAATGAAGTGAATTGATTACCACCTGAATGGGAAGTCTGTAAAGCCTAGATGAAAATTATACAAAACTTATCACATACCAAAGATGAAATCTTGTGAAACAGGATGACTATCGCCAATACTAAATATTTCCCTTAAGGATGTAGAGTTTGGAGGACGTTGCAGACACATGCATAGTAAAAGAGAGTTATGGAAAAATAGTTTGCAAAGTGACATGATCAATGTATTGATGAAGCAGAAACTGATGTGCATTGTTTCCTCAACATCTGTACCAATTGTCAGATAGTATTGCTGCCTATAAGGACATTCTGATTTAGAACTAATCTGTTGTAACATTATTTGCTCAAAATGTTGCATCTGTTGCCTTTAAAATGTACCATGCCTTCTTTTGATTCTGAGCAAAGGTGAAACGCAAATTTTCAACAGTATCTGAAAGGGTTACATAGAAACACCACATAGAGAGGAAAGCTTTAGTTATGATCCATCCAGTCATGACAATTTGGTTATAATAACCCCCATGTCTTCTGGATGGAACATCAATATACAATTTTAGGGAAGCAAAGAATGCATGGGCACTGAATACAGAAAGGCATTTAAAAAATAAATTTAAAAAAATGAATGTTCAGTACAGTATTTGAAATAGAACGTCCCCATTGTTTGCAGTTTGACACTTTATGTTAAAATTCTCACAAAGCATGGTTTTCCCACATTCCATGGATTCATTCCACTGTTGCCAGCAGATAGCTGAATCTTTTATATACCTTTTGCTTTTCAACTGGAAATAAATGTCAAGCCGCTTCCTGAAAGCTGCACTAAATCCCCACCCTATGTACATTCTCTCTTCTTAGATATCTAGATAAAAATTTGTTCGGGTATGGCTGTTGCCTTCTATTTTGTCTAAGAGGCAGGTGGCCAGTTTAACATTTAACATATCCCTTTAATGTATTGGTGAATGATAAAATACAAAAATATTCTTTCATTTAAACCATACCTTGAAAACAAGAGTTTATATTGTATGTCATAGGAGATAAAAAGTTAGAATTAATATTGATTTCGGTTGTTAATATTTATAGTTGCACTGTGAGGGTCCATCACTCTTTATAGCTGTATATGCATCCTTTTTATATAGGCAAAACATGGTTGACAGGTCTGTCAACTAGTTGCGTTAAAAGGCTTGTGTGTGTTGGTGTGCATTCAGACTTGGTTGGGGCAAATGGCTAAGACAGAACTATATATTAAAATTGCAACCAATGAATTGCCAAAAATGCCGAGCAGGGTCTGGTCATGGTGTGTCCAGTGGGTCAGAGCTGCCCTCCTGACACTGCCACTTACTTGGATGGGATTGATGTGGGGCAGCAGTGAGGTTGGGGCAAGGTGGGTTCTTTTCTGGTGCACCTATGAGGCCACAATGTTGCTGCTGCCCAGTTAGGAAAACAGGACTTATGCCAGTGTTGGCATGGCAGATCCAGGGCCCCACCTCACTGCTGGTGGGTTCTGCTGATGTTTGGCAATCCGGCCATTGCGGCACTTGTAGCTCCCACTGATTTCATGTGCTGAAATTAAATAGGTGTAGTGCATCAGCAGGGACGCGGGTGGCGCTGTGGTCTAAATCACCGAGCCTAGGGCTTGCCGATCAGAAGGTCGGCGGTTCGAATCCCCGCGACGGGGTGAGCTCCGTTGTTTGGTCCCAGCTCCTGCCAACCTAGCAGTTCGAAAGCACGTCAAAGTGCAAGTAGATCAATAGGTACCGCTCTGGCGGGAAGGTAAACGGTGTTTCTGTGCACTGCTCTGGTTCGCCATAAGCAGCTTAGTCATAGTGGCCACATGACCTGGAAGCTTTCTGCGGACAAACGCCGGCTCCCTTGGCCTATAGAGCGAGATGAGTGCCACAACCCAGAGTCGTCGGCGACTGGACCTAACAGTCAGGGGTACCTTTTAGTGCATCAACACTAGTCTATTGTGTATTAACACTTGTACAATAAGCACTTTGTATACTGAGATTTGATACTACAGATATTTGTTATGGCATTGAGACCAAGAAAGATCCGTGCTCTTAATCCACTATAGAACTTTTAAAGACTAAAAGAATGATATTTTTACAGACAGGTATCCTTGATAAAGAGCCCATTTTATCTTTGGTTGCGTTTTGAGTGTTTTAAGAGCTGAATAAATAGTTAGTGGGTGTTCCATTACATGTGGAAACAATGCATTACCATGTAAGTAAAAAAAAATCAACAGCTTCTGGATTATAGCATCACTATGAAATGGAACCCAATCTTAGGCTATGTATGCAGAAAGGTTTGGGCTTCATTTTCAGGGCTCCCCTTAAATTCTGTGAGAGAAATCGTGTCCTCTTCACAGAGGGCACGTGTTATGTTGAGATCACTAAAACCGACCTCACTGTGTGGGTGGGTGGGAGCGATTGGATAGCCACAACAACCTGATTGGGTCCCTCAGTTGCTGGGGTAATTCTGGCCAATAGGTTGAGAGAATTTGCAGCCGTTGAGAGAATTTGCAGCCGGGGGACCTATTTATACCGCTGCACGTTGCGGTGAGCTTCCTCTTAGCGCCTCGTGCATTGGATCACCCGCCCACCCTCCCTCTATTTAGGGTCTTGCCATGATCTTGCTATGCCGTTGTGGGTCGTCTGCTTTCAGGGCAGGGGCCCGGTAGAAATTTCCCCATTTGGCTGATTGGCTGGTGCCACTTAGGTTTCGCCTGCCGCGTAGCAAATCGTCACAACTTTGTAAGGTTTGGCAGTTAGGCATTGGTTCAAGGTGTGGTGATGGGAAGGTTGTCACACCTGCCCCTCCCAATGTGCGATAGGGTATTCCGTTAAAGGAATCCAGGTGCTCGCCATGCTTTTGTCCGATCCCCTTCCAGGGGTTAGGGCCATGCCAGAGCACCTGGGAGCATTTTGGGGTGAGGTTGCATCTGTGGTAGGACCAATGCGCCCCCAGTATGTTTACTCTTACTGACTTCTGCTGTTATCAGTGCTGCCCTGCTGGAGCAAGTCGAACCAATGCCTAAGCAAACCACTCACATTCACATCAATAAAGTTGTGGCCCAAATTAGGCCAATAACCTTAAACCAGGCACCTCCAAACTCAACCCTCCAGATGTTTTGGGACTACAGTTCCCATCGCCCCTGACCACGGGCCCTGTTAGCTAGGGATGATGGGAGTTGTAGTCCCAAAACATCTGGAGGGCCGAGTTTGGGGATGCCTGCCTTAAACTAATATTGGTATCAACTGTGTCTTTCTTTGGGAGGTCTTGGGGGTCTTCACACGCAAAGTAAATGGATTTCAACCATCAAAACTAAAAGTGGCACAGCCTTCTCCCTTGAAGACTGTGGGTTTGGGTTGTAGCCAACTACGTTCTAGTCAGAGTAGACTCATTGTAATGGACCTTTTAGTTGTGGCCGTTAATTTAAATGGGTCCACTTGGAGTAGGATTAACACTGGAGACAATCCACAGATATCTCCAGGGACAGACAACATGTTTCTCCTGCTAGCCTAGTGCCGTTTGCTCCTGAGTATATTCCTTATATTCCCCAGATAAGTTCATGGCTGCTATTCTCTCTTTTGAGAAAAAGTAACCACCACCACAATTTTGTTGTGCGGTCAGTGTATACCCTTGACAATCAATGCTTTTGTCTTCACCGAGATGTAATTGTCAATCACATTGACAGGTGTTTTGCTAAAAGAGGGTCTTCAAAGATTATAGTCACATTTTTACTTTTTGAAATACGGAAAACTTAAGAAATATACCTTATTTTTCCATGTATAAGACGCCCCCATGTATAAGACAACCCCTGTTTTTTGAGCCCAAAATTAAGAAATAAATAATTGCAACATTCCATGTATAAGACAACCTCCAATTTTAAACTTAAAAAATTTGGGTGGAAATATAGTCTTATAAACAGGAAAATACAGTAATTTGGAATTTTATTTTAATTTTTTTCTGCTTTTTTAAGAAATAGTTCTGTGTTTTTAAAAGGACAGATATGTGACTTTTACGTATAGGAAAGCTAGTGGACTTTCCCATAAAATTGGGAAATGAAGAACACTGATTTTAACGCTATGTCTTAAAATGTCGTTAGTATTGTGAAAGGGTTTGTTCAGAATTGTCACAGTGGTTGGAAAATAACTTAAAAATCATAGCCTGTAAGTAAAACAGAAAGCAACCAGCTATATTGATGTTGTTCTCAGTTGTCAAGTAGCAGTTTAGAGGAAAAAGAAATGTTGTTTCAGGACAGAGTTGTAGCTTACTTATGCTTTGTGGTGGTTGCAGCATGTATGTATTTGTGGTGATAACTTTATATATCTGCATATATCCAGTTCTTCAACTTGCTCTGAAGAAAACAAGTAGGCTCTGGTAAACAAGTGAATGCTTGAGGTTTTTTTATAATTATGTATTAATTTCTGTCTGTGCTACGTATGATGTGGAAGGGGCTGGTGTAAATAAACCTTGGTTCTTTAGGTAGCTACCCTCCAGACAGTTTGAGTAAATCACCATACATTTATTTAAATGAAAATTTGCACAATGGAGTGTAAATTTCTGCCGCAAAGGCCACATAGTTGAACCTGATATGCACGGCTTCGTGGCGGTGAGGGGAAGCAGTCCAGGTTGAGGGGACATTTTGCTTGAGGTGATGCCTGCAGGCCTTCCTACTGAGAGGCTCTTGCAGGTAAAAACCAGCTGAGTAAGAGTCTAAGATAAGGACAAATATTCCCAAGTCACTCTCTGTTGTCAGGGTCAAATAACTGCGCTAATTTGTCAGTTGAGAAGCAACTGTTGTTCACATGATTTGTTTACCTCTGAACTTTGAATTAATTATATGGAATATTAATTGCACTCTCTTCCCCTAGAACAGATATTTGCGGTGGGAAAAACAGTCAAACCTCGGTTGTTGAATGTAATCCATTCCGGAAGCCCGTTTGGCTTCTGAAATGTTCCACAACCGAATCACGGCTTCCATCGGCTGCAAGAACTTCTTGCGTTCAAGCTGAAGCCGCGTCGAATGTTTGGCTTCCGAAAAACGTTCAAAAACTGGAACACTTCCGGGTTTTCAGTGTTCGGGAGCCGAAATGTACAATAACGGAGGCATTCGGGAACTGAGGTTTGACTGTAGCAGTTTAAGCTTTTGTTGCATGTGTGCAATGTCTTATGCTGATTTCTTATATAATTTGGATGGGTACTCAACTATGTTTTACACAGAGTAAATCCAATGAAAGGAATGAACATGATTTAAGTTTGGTCTATTAATTCCAGCAGCTCCACTCTGCATTAAATATCACCCTAGTTTATAATAGTAGAATAATAACAACTACAAAACAACAACAACATTATAAGAGTAAAAAGACAGTAACAGCAGTCTGATCCTTAATGGAAACGATATTCTGAAAGTCTGCTGAAATGAAACTGTATAGTTTTGTCAACGTTAAACGCATCACTTTGCAGTTACTCCAGTCCTGCAAAGACATTGTGCACCTGCTTAGCTTTAAACATGAGTCTCATCAATTAGTCTATTAAAAAACGGAAACAGTATTTGCTCCTTAAGACAGATATAGTACTGATAAAAAAATGGAAGCTGCAACTTTAAAATAGGTGTGAGGAACCCCACTGGTTTTACCCTCTCCTCCCAGCCACAAGCTATTTATAAGAGAATAACTGAAAGGGGAAAGGGCTTTGATGGCGTGCAAAATGTACCTTGGCCGGCTTCTTCCTCTACAAGAAGTTCAGATGTCTCAGTAGATGGATTTGTGTTCCTGACAAATACGCAAACAGTGTGCATGAAATTTGCATTTGCTAAGTATGCTCTTGCCTTTTGAAGTGTCTGGGCTGAGCGATGGGGGTGGAGATGCTCCTTCAGGTCTTCATTATTTGGGGTTGGAAGTCTTTTTGCTTTTTAGCACAGGGAGAGATAAAAGGGTATTGGACAGTTTTGTTGTTGTTTTTAAACCCATTTTGATACAAAACATCCTTGGAGAAAATGGTGAACCTTGAGTGGAGTTACTAAGGATTAAGTACATGCCTCTGTTTCCAAGTGAAATAGGTCTCTGCGCATGTCTGTGAAGGTTGTAGAGTGGTGGGAGGGGCCCTTGCTACCACGGATTGGGTCCCCCACAGCTGGGATTTTGTTGTTGTTTAGTCGTTTAGTCGTGTCTGACTCTTTGTGACCCCATGCCAGGCACTCCTGTCTTCCGCTGCCTCCCGCAGTTTGGTCAAACTCATGCTGGTAGCTTCAAGAACACTGTCCAACCATCTCGTCCTCTGTCGTCCCCTTCTCCTTGTGCCCTCCATCTTTCCCAACATCAGGGTCTTTTCCAGGGAGTCTTCTCTTCTCATGAGGTGGCCAAAGTATTGGAGTCTCAGCTTCACGATCTGTCCTTCCAGTGAGCGCTCAGGGCTGATTTCCTTAAGAATGGATAGGTTTGATTTTCTTGCAGTCCATGGGACTCTCAAGAGTCTCCTCCAGCACCATAATTCAAAAGCATCAATTCTTCGGCGATCAGCCTTCTTTATGGTCCAGCTCTCACTTCCATACATCACTACTGGGAAAACCATGCCTTTAACTATACGGACCTTTGTTGGCAAGGTGATGTCTCTGCTTTTTAAGATGCTGTCTAGGTTTGTCATTGCTTTTCTCCCAAGAAGCAGGCGTCTTTTAATTTCGTGGCTGCTGTCACCATCTGCAGTGATCACGGAGCCCAAGAAAGTAAAATCTCTCACTGCCTCCATTTCTTCCCCTTCTATTTGCCAGGAGGTGATGGGACCAGTGGCCATGATCTTTGTTTTTTTGATGTTGAGCTTCAGACCATATTTTGCGCTCTCCTCTTTCACCCTCATTAAAAGGTTCTTTAATTCCTCCTCACTTTCTGCCATCAATGTTGTGTCATCTGCATATCTGAGGTTGTTGATATTTCTTCCGGCAATCTTAATTCTGGTTAGGGATTCATCCAGCCCAGTCACAACCCTCAACCAGTCTGAAAAATTTTACTCATTCCTGTGCATAAATAAGTAAATGTAAATAAGTAACCATAGCCATATGTCCCTGTGTGTGTGATTCCACATATGTGGGAAAAATTAATCCAGTTCTAGAGATATAAACGTACAAGAAGGATAGCTTTTATCATAGTTGCTTTTTGTGTCAAGGTAAATGGTAAGAAATGGGTGGACTGGGTTTACAAAAATGTGTGCCGAATCCTGCATGGGATTGCAGCCTCAACCCTTTATTTTCAGTGGAGTTGGTCACAGCATAGGATCAGGCTGTTAATATTTTGAATACTTATAACTTAACATTGCTCAAGGGGAGAATGCGTTAACTGTTTCCATGAGGGATTCCTAAAGGCTTCGATTCTATTTAAAAGACTTTGGCTTTTCCCAGTGTGCAACTATCATTTCACTATAAAATAGTGGGGAGCCTCTGGCCTGCACACGATGCTGGGGAAGTTAAAGCTGTGGCTGCGAAAGAACAGCCAGCAGCTTATTATTATTATTATTATCCATTGTTGTTGTTAGAATTATTAACTGCAAGGCTTCTTAGTTGTTCCTTTGCAGTTGCAGCTTGAACCCAGTTGAATTCTGTGCTGTTTGAATTGTGTGCTGTTGAGGTTTTTAAAGCTGTTTTCCGCAGGGATCCCATTCATTTTGGCCCTCCCCAAGGTATCTGATTCCCACCAAAAGCAGAGATATTTCTACAGTAGAAGGTTGAGTGTGTGTGTTTCATGGCTAAGACTCAGCAGGAAGAAGAGGAGATACTCTGCCTACTTTTGGGGGAGGCAGGAGTTAGGAGGAGAAATAAGGCAAACCATTACACTTAACCTTCTGGAAGCTTATTTCAATTCTGTGGTTTAAAACCAAAACAATTAGAAGAGCTGAGCTACCTCTGTGAGTTCAGTTTTCAAACCTTGCGTTTCTTCAAAATATACTTCCAGGCTTCTCTCTTTCTCAACCTTATTTTTTATATGTTTTGGTTGGAATTGGAAGGTTAGCCGCTTTTTAATCCAACGAGGTTCCCAGCCCTTCTTTAGAGGATATGTTCTTCACAGCACAAGTGTTTTGTCCAATGTAACCCAAGGAATTCTAAACCCAAGAAATAGTAAGAAAGTATAGTACAGTCATACCTTGGGTTGTGAACGTGATTCTTGCAGGAGGCACGTTCACAAACCGCAGCGCCACGTCTGCGCATGCGCGTGACGCAATTCAGTGCTTCTGTGCGAGCACCGAAACCCGGAAGTAACCCGTTCCGGTACTTCCGGGTCTGGCGCAGTCCGCAACCCAAAAATGCGCAACCTGCAGCATTCGCAACCCGAGGTATGACTGTACCTGCAACTAAAACACACCATTTCTTGTTGTGTTCTCCCCTGCATCCCCCAGAAAAAAAGCACTCGTTTTGTATCTTAAATGACGTTGCTTCTGCCAATGTCTGTGTATTTCAGGGTGTGCCAATCACTGACAAGGTCAGACATTTAGAGCCTCTAAGGTGACTTTGTTCTCAGTTAAATGTGCATATATTCCTTATGTGACCAAATGTTGAAAAGTACTAATGAGCCGGTCCTGCTGGTTAATGGCAATTTTGCAAAGTATTGCATGCTAAAAAAAATTCCTTCAGCAACATGTACTTCTTTTATTCATTCATTCATTCAAACAAACAAACAAACAAACAAACAAACCCAAAGTTTCAGCTACGGTAGTTAGCCAGATCTTTGAATTTTGTGTTTTTCAAAACCATATGAAGCTATTCATAATAATCAGATAGCAGCACTATTGCCAAAGTGTCTAATTTACATTTTTTTTAATAGACAATTGTCTGAAAAGGAAGCTGTACAGGGTCTTGTGTGCCATTTCCCTCTTTCCTCCTGCTGTTCTGCATTATAGCTAAGCCAGGAATATTGAGTTAACAAGAACTATGAAGCCGGCGCATATTTCTTACCTTTCATCTTTCAGGGTGCCTGGATTCCGTTTCTTGTCCAAGGCGTTTGATAACTCTGTTACCTTTCTAAATGCCAGCGTATGTGAGATCAGAAAGTAGTTATGCGAAGCCAACTCGTGTCGAACTGGAAGAACATTTATTTTCGTTTATTAAAACTTGTGCATACTGCCTTTCCTCTTGTTAGATCAGAATGGCACATGACATAAAATCAATACAAACACGAAACGATCGTAAAAGCAACAGGAGAGAAGTGAAACAGATTGAGATTTGCTCAAATTTAAATGTTTAAATTCCTGGGTGGGGAAAAAATGTTTTTGTCTAGTGCAGGGGTAGTTACGGTAATCTCCAGCGGATGGACTCCAATGTTCATCTGCCCATCAGCCTAGCCAGTGGTCAGGAATGATGGGAGGGGCCCAGGGGAGCCAGCCCTGGTCTAGCGCTGACATTTTCTCTTGAGGAGGCCATTCTGCAACCTGGGCACCGGATCCATTCAAGGGACAGCTTCTTCCCCCAATGTGCAATTGCGAACAATTTAACCTTTCTGTGCCTACGTTTTCCCATTTGGAGAATGGGAACCCTGCCTAGCAGCTTATTTGCAAAACAGAGTCTGAAGATATCTAAATGACAAGTGCTATGCAAGTGATTAATGGTTTCCTTATGTTAAACAGCAGTTACCACAAATCCGAGTTTTATTTGCGTAGAGTTGGAAGGGATCCCAAGCATCATCAAGTCCAGCCCCCTGCAATGCAGGAATCTCAGCTAAAGCACCCATGGCTGATGGTCATCCAACCTCTGCTTAGAGGGTTATTGATATTGATGACTCTTTCATAGTTCAGATCTTTACCTATGGAGTGGTCCAGCCTTCTTGCAGCAGGGATAGCCTCCTCCCATTGAGAGCGCCAACCTTAGTGCATGGGTTGTGTGCCTTGCCCCCTGAGAGTTTAGCCATTCCCTGAGTCCTGGGCCAGGCCATGGGCACTGAGATGCTCTGCAGGTGAGCCTAGCTGTCGTCTTCATAAGCTGTAAAAAGACTCCGATTTTTCAGTGTGTCAACAAACTTGCCCATGAAATCTGTTGAGCAGAGAATGTTGTAAGTTTGGGCTTTATTTACTTGTATTTGTTTTTAAGAAACAGTGAGTTTTTGTTTGTTTACATACTGTTTACAATGACACAGGTTTATTTTTTAATATATACAACGGTTGAGATATTTATTGCATATGCTATTTGAAAGATGTTTTATGTGTTTTGCACCTTTGGGATATATTGTTACATTTCTGTATTCGGAATATTTGGGTGGTTCTGTTAATAGTAATTTTATGACTTCTAAGTGACCAGTTTTTTTGTGCCTTCTTATTATTGGGTGCATGATTGCCTATTTATTATTGTATGGAAGTCATGGAGATGTGTATTTTTGTATTCTGCTGGAAGCAATGGTTGATTTTATTGTACATTTATGAGATATGCCTCCCTTAAAGGGCACTCGATGGATCTTCCTTCTGAAATAAACCAATACATACAATCTCAATAATTTATCTGAATTTTTTTTTAGTGAGAGATGGGTTTAATGAGCAGACTGACTTCTGAATAGGCAAGATTGGGATTGCCCTGGACAAGAACATCTAACGCTCTGCATATTGTGTCTGTTGCTCTAAGACTCCTTTGTCCATCGGACAACAAAAGATGGAGGGTGGTTGTCTCCGAACATTGGATGGATGCCTGGCTCCTCATTCCTTTTATTCATGTGCCGCTTTTCCGCACACACAAAAAACGTGCTCAGAGGGGCTTACGACAATTAAAACCAATAACATTTCAAAAACAAACAGTGAAAAAGAATTTCCTAATAACATAGCAAAACAACACAATAGCAAATATAATAACATACAAAAAAACCCTTTCAGAACTATAAATATAGCAAGATTATATAAACGACACCCAGCATGCAATAACAGAAATAACAAAGGAGCTTGACCGTTGCCCCTTGGTTGTAGAAACGCCCTTCCCATCACGTGGCTTACAGTTTCTTTCCTTCAGCAGCTTCATAGAAAGCTTCCAAGTGCAGGGGGCGAGGTAATAATAATAATAATAATAATAATAATAATAATAATAATAATAATAATAATTTATTATTTGTACCCTGCCCATCTGGCTGGGTTTCCCCAGCCACTCTGGGCGGCTTCCACAAAGACCAAAAATACACTAAGATGTCACACATTAAAAACTTCCCTGAACAGGGCTGCCTTCAGATGTCTTCTGAATGTCAGGTAGTTGTTTATCTCTTTTACATCTGATGGGAGGGCATTCCACAGGGCAGGTGCCACTACCGAGAAGGCCCTCTGCCTGGTTCCCTGTAGCTTTGCTTCTCGCAATGAGGGAACCGCCAGAAGGCCCTCGGCGCTGGACCTCAGCGTCCGGGCTGAACGATGGGGGTGGAGACGCTCCTTCAGATATACAGGACAGAGGCCATTTAGGGCTTTAAAGGTCAGCACCAACACTTTGAATTGTGCTCGGAAACGTACTGGGAGCCAATGTAGGTCTTTTAAGACCGGTGTTATGTGGTCTCGGTGGCTGCTCCCAGTCACCAGTCTAGCTGCCGCATTCTGGATTAGTTGTAGTTTCCGGGTCACCTTCAAAGGTAGCCCCACGTAGAGTGCATTGCAGTAGTTCAGGTAGCTGAAAACCCCTCCCATGGTGTTCCTCGTAGGAGATAAAGATGCATAGATGCATAGCACCCAGTGACTTGCAGTTCCAGTGGGCAATTTCTCTAAAATGAAATGCTCCTTCCACCTTGTGGTGGTGAATACGTCCAAGTTCTTCCATCTTTTCCACTCCAAAGACTGCAGGCTGCCTCTTCTCACCCAAGAACGCACTTGCGGTAGCAGCTGCTCTTGAATTTGCTGCAGGACACACCTGTACTTTGACTCTATTAGGTGGCGTTACACAGTATCTCCCTAAATTTATATTTAAGTTTTCAGTGCTTTTGTGAACACACAAACATCATGTTACCTGGTCTGCGTTAAGTTGTGGGTGAACATATCGGACGACACAGCGATTCTTCAAACAACTCTTGTTTATTTACAGGCCAGAACAGAATGAACTGAAGGGTTCAGCCAGCCTGCTTATATAGAGCTCCACTAGAACGCAACAGTAACCACTTTCTGTAACTATCCAATCACTGAACGTCACTTTCAATCCCTTATTTGCATATGGGGACCTGAGTGAAAACTACCGGTATCTACAGTATCCCCCTGCTGGCCCAGGGTGAGAACTTCAGTACATAACAGTCTGCTTCTCATGCTGTTCATTTGAGGGCACCTTTATTGGGGGCTGATGATCATCCCAACTGGGCGTATTTCACGCAAACAAATTTCCCATTTGTCCTGTTTTTAAAACAACACTGTTCAATGAACTTGTCGCCTTCTGACAATCTTTCTGAAGAAGAGAGAAGATACTGGTTTGAATATGTTCTCACTGCACAATAGAGGCATCGCAGTTCCTCATTCCCGCCCTTTGCTTTAATTTCTGATTTGCACTAAACCCAACAGGAAGCATGTCTGGGACAAAACACTAATACAGTGGTACCTCGGGTTAAGTACTTAATTCGTTCCGGAGGTCCGTTCTTAACCTGAAACTGTTCTTAACCTGAAGCACCACTTTAGCTAATGGGGCCTCCCGCTGCCACTGCGCCGCCAGAGCACAATTTCTGTTCTCATCCTGAAGCAAAGTTCTTAACCCGAGGTACTATTTCTGGTTTAGCGGAGTCTGTAACCTGAAGCATATGTAACCTGAAGTACCACTGTGTGTGTGTGTGTGTGTGTGTGTACACACACACACAATCACATAACATTATTAAAATACCTGAAGCATATGTAACCCGAGGTACCACTGTAAAAGTTTATTGCATGCAAGGTTAGTTTGATCTTACACATTTGTACAGTTAATTTCGACTCATCTTCAACACATACCATAGAAGACAACATGAGCTGCGTCTCAAGCTACAACTATTCAAAATATATTGGGGTAAGGAATCTGACTAAAGCACCAACAGGAGTAACAGCACATCCAGCCTCTTCCCTTTCTTCAGGTGTGCTCACAAAGAACAGTTTCATGCTGAAATGTCATGTTAGGGGAACACTTGGTAACCCACAACAACATGGTAAAGACCATGGGAAGATCTAGTGCAAAAAAGCAGAGGTGGAAGTCCAGCCTAGTATGACAGCACACTGTTTCTTCAAGACCTCCATACTGTTGTTGAAAAATTTAGGGTTGGCATTCACAGCTCATCTCTCCATGAAGGGATTCAGTGTCCCTTAAGCCCATTATTGGTCAGAGAGAAATGAATGGAGGCAGGAACCAACAGAAGGAAAGCAAGGAAATGTTTATTTTTCTGTTGCAACAGTCGTTCCCCCACCCACCCACCGGGTGAGGACCCAGAACAAAGGTGTGTAAAAACTTTTAAAGGTTTTAGAAATTGCCCAACCCCTTAGCCACCCAAAAGCACCACACAAGTGTTGCAGAAAGCAGATTCCAAAATTCATATTCCAGGTAGCGAATGCCCCAGACGCGCTTGCAGGCAATTCATACTAAATGCTACGGGTCAGACTTTGGATTGAATATTAGACCCTAATTGCACATTGGGTTGAAACTGGAGTGAATACAAGAAGCCTAAAATAGAATCCGTTGCTTTTTATGCAGGTTGTTGGCAAGAGAGAGTTGGGTGTATTGCAAACCCTTCAGTGCTGCTCAGAGATGGCTAGATTGACTGGGAAAATCAGAAATCGGGAGGATCAAAACTTCAATAGAAAATGGGACAAATATGGATTGTATTTAAAATAACACTGTAAACTCTTTGGCAGGCTTTGAACAACTCTTGCAGTGTTACAAAGACTTTGGATATATTGGAAGACTATAATTCTTTTTTTGACCTCCTCAGCCACTGACTAATGCAGGGCCGGGCTCAGAACCACTTTGCTATGGGGTGGGAAAGTCTCCCAGGGGTTATCTAGTCTAACCCCCTGCTATTCAGGAGCCAGCTTGTATAGTCTAGTACAGTGGTACCTCGGGTTACGTACTTAATTCGTTCCGGAGGTCCGTTCTTAACCTGAAACTGTTCTTAACCTGAAGCAGCACTTTAGCTAATGGGGCCTCCTGCTGCCGCAGCGCCGCCGGAGCACGATTTCTGTTCTCATCCTGAAACAAAGTTCTTAACCTGAAGCACTATTTCGGGGTTAGCAGAGTCTGTAACCTGAAGCGTATGTAACCTGAAGCATATGTAACCCGAGGTACCACTGTGTGTGTATATATATATATATGTGTGTGTGTGTGTGTGTATGTATATATGTATATGTATACAGTGGTACCTTGGGTTAAGGACTTAATTCGTTCCAGAGGTCCGTACTTAACCCGGAACTGTTCTTAACCAGAAGCACCACTTTAGCTAGTGGGGCATCCTGCTGCCGCTATGCCGCCGGAGCACAACTTCTGTTCTCATCTTGAAGCAAAGTTCTTAACCTGAAGCACTATTTCTGGGTTAGCGGAGTCTGTAAGCTGAAGGGTATGTAACCTGAAGCATATGTAACCCGAGGTACCACTGTATAAGCGTATGTAACCTGAGGTACCACTGTATAAGCGTATGTAACCTGAGGTACCACTGTATAAGCATATGTAACCCGAGGAACCACTGTATAAGCGTATGTAACCTGAGGTACCACTGTATACTCTAGTACAGTGGTACCTTGGGTTACATATGCTTCAGGTTACAGATGCTTCAGGTTACAGACTCCGCTAACCCAGAAATAGTGCTTCAGGTTAAGAACTTTGCTTCAGGGTGAGAACAGAAATCGTACTCCAGCGGCGCAGAGGCAGCAGGAGGCCCCATTAGCTAAAGTGCTGCTTCAGGTTAAGAACGGTTTCAGGTTAAGAACGGACCTCCGGAACGAATTAAGTTCTTAACCCGAGGTACCACTGTATATTGTGGGGGTGGGGGGAAAGAACCACAAGCACCAGCCCAACCACCAGTGTGAGGGCTGGACTGAAGCGCAGCAGTAGTAATTTTCCATTTATTTATAGCCCGCCTTTTCCCCTGACAGGGACTCCAGGCGGCTTACGTAAGAGCAGGCCGGGTCGGGCAGAGGGGGGTAACACAAGCGTCACCCGTCGGCTTCGTTCGCGGCTACTGCGCATGCGGTGGGGGCGAACGTTAGCGGCGGCGAACGCGCGTCCCTGTGTGTGTTCTCGCGAGAAGGAGGAGGCTGAGGAGGAGGCGGAGGCGGCGGCGGCGAAGGCGATGGTCCGCGAGTTGCGGGGGGAAGGAAGGAAACGCCTCAGGTGAGGAGGGCGGGGCGGGCGGCACTGAGCCGGGCGGGGGGGCGTCGAGACCCCCTTGAAAAGGGACAGGTATCCCCGGGGGGGGGGGGGGGAAGGGCTGAGCGCCCCCCCCTCAGAGCAACGGTCCGGCGCCCCCTCCCCCCCGCTCCTTCCTGCCTCTCATGACGCCACTCCGGACCCCTCCCCCCTTTCCCTCATTCCGGCCGCGGGGGGGGGGGGGGGCGGGAAGGGGGGCCGGGGCCACCACCCCCATCATGGGGGTGCCCCGCGGGGCCCCCGCAGCTGCCCCGGGGGGGGGGGGGGGCCCCTGGGTCACGCGGGGGGGGGGTCGCAAGGCCCTTCCGAGCGCGCCCCCGCCCCCGCTTTGCCCGCTGCTTTTCTTATTCTTAGGAGGAGCAGTGAATTAGCTCAGTGCTCAGGTGGCTTCGGAGCACTTTACAAAACTGTTATTCTTTTATATCAATGGGGTATGTGTGTGTGTGGCTATATATGTAATTATTGTATATTTAATAAATACTATAAATAATTGTAATGAATATTATGTATTATCCACTTGGGGCAATCATTATTATTTATAATAAATGTTATTTATTGTTATAAATAATTATAGATATAAACACACACACACGCATATACAGTGGTACCTTGAGTTAAGTACTTAATTCGTTCCGGAGGTCTGTTTTTAACCTGAAACTGTTCTTAACCTGAAGCACTACTTTAGCTAATGGGGCCTGCCGCGCTGCCAGAGCACGATTTCTGTTCTCATCCTGAAGCAAAGTTCTTAACCCGAGGTACTATTTCTGGGTTAGCAGAGTCTGTAACCTGAAGCACCTGTAACCTGAATTACCACTGTATACACACACACACACACACACACAATCACAATCACAATCACATAACATTATTAAAATAGAGTAATTAAAGATACACCACAATTAAAACACACCGGGAACGTATGCACCAAATGATCCACTTTGGGATAGCGCAGCCGTTCGAACCGGAGAGAGTGGCCAAGAGGTCAAATCAAGGCCTTTGTCAGACCCGGCAGGAAGGCAGTAAAGATGGGGCTTCTCCTGTTCCAGCACAGCAAGGGTTTCTCGCCACCCCAGCCTGCCTCTGCTGCACAAGCCGGTCATCCTCAGGCCAGGACACAACTCACAGGGGTCCGTTGGTGCCCTTACTGGGCATTGCATTGGAAGTCAGCCTTTTAGGTAACCTGCTCCAGAGTCGTTCAGTGCCTCCTGTGCAAGTAACAAGGCCTCGGAACGGACTCAGTGGCTAATAATTTTGTTCTGTGAACCACCCTGAGACCTCTGGGTATACGGTGGTATATAAATTCAATAAATGTTAATAAAAAGAAAGCCATGCACATCCCTTTAAGGGGCTCTGCTTGCCACCCAGTAGGTAAAGGACCCCTGGATGGTTAAGTCTAGTCAAAGGCGACTGGGGTGCGGCACTCGTCTCTCTTTTCAGGCGGAGGGAGCTGGCGTTTGTCCACAGACAGATTTCCAGGTCATGTGGCCAGCATGACTAAACCGCTTCTGGTGCAACCGGACACCATGACAAGTGCCAGAGCACATGGAAACGTCATTTGCATTCCCACCGCAGTGGTGCTTATTTACCTACTTGCACTGGTGTGCTTTCGAACTTCTAGGTTGGTAGTAGCTGGAACAGAGCAATGGGAGCTCACCCCGTTGTTCGGATTCGAACCGCCAACCTTCCGATTGGCAAGCCCAAGAGGCTCAGTGGTTTAGACCACAGCGCCACCCGCGTCTCTTTGCCACCCAGTAGAAGTCCATGTGCACCTTAGGTAGCCATAGCCATCCATATATTAAAAGAGTGGGAGATAATGGCTTGTCTGAAGCCACCTAAAAGGTAAAAGGTAAAGCCACCTAGTAAGTTGGTGGCAGAAAACATAAACGTGCCCCTTCTCCCTACCACCTGCATAAAGTCATCTCATCTGGACTGAGACCGCAGCACAAGAGGAGGACCTTGTTTCCTCACATCTCTTTTTAGCAAACCCCCCCCCCCCAATCTCCTCCAAAGTTGCAGTTTGTCCCTGAAGGTGCCCCATGGCATCTTTGGGGCAAATAACAATGGGGGGAGAGAGAAAATGGACAATTTTCCCCACAATCCCGGACTGTGCAAGACTTTGGTGAGGCCCTGAGGCTATGGCAACAAGGAAAATAATTGTGCCTGCCTGGTCCAGCATGTGTCTCTACAGCACCAGGCCATTAAAAATACAAAACTTTTTTTCAGTGGACGCTGGCATTTGCTCCACCATGCCAGGTGCTAGCTCAGCGCCTAAAGACAACTTCTACAAGCCACATTCTGCTTAGATTTTTGCTATATATTACTTGTTTATGCACTATATAATGTTATGGTAGTAAAAAAATAAAAAGGATTGAATTCAAACCATATGATGAAGCTATTATAAATTGAGCTAAACTGGGTTGTCAAGAGTATAGAGTCAGTCAGCTTGGTGTCAGCTCTTTCAGCCTGTTGTGTACCTTATGCCTTTAAAAACTGAGGTGCCTTTATTGCTGGGATGACTAGATGTAAAGAGGAATGGGGTTTCTGTATCTTGAAATACTTGTAGAACATAAAATCTCAGCAACTATGGTTGTTCTTGCCCTGTAAAGGCAATGACCAATTTATGCACATTCGATATGTGCACAACTGTGCATGCATGCAGAAGTTGGTGGAATGGGGGGAATTATGGGCTTATGCATGCTCTGCCATCGCACACAATGACCTGGCACACAAACCCCACATAAATTGGGGGTTGTCTATATCAAAATTCACCATCAATATATAGAACGCAAAAGGACAAGTAGGGTTTGCCAATAAATGTTGGTGGCTATTTGTTGAAAATACATAATTGCTCCTATTTCACTTAGTTTTCTGGTGACCATCCAGATAGATGTAATATCTCAGTGGTATAGGACTTACTTTTAAGTATAGAATTGCATTGTTCAACACACCATGAAAATATTAGTAAGGTTATAACTTACTGAGCCAGCTATTGCTAGTGAATTGTATGTATATATGCAATTCAAGTTATATTTAACTGTCTGTTGAGCCTGGTTACACCCTTGGAAACTCTCTTAGTATAAGACCTCTGTCCCAATAGACATGAAGTAATAAAAAGACTAAAAGTAATAAAAAGGCTAAAAGGAACTGGACAGAGTGCGTTTTTCTCATTGCCAGGTAACAACAGCCTCCCACACTCATTTGAAATGCAGGGGATGGGGAGGAGATTTCAAGGTGACAGAGTGCAGTTTCTAACCAGACCAGAGCCATCTAACCTGTTTTGAAAATTAAGCATTCTTTGCAGACTTCTGTGTAATCAGAAAACTCTTAATTTTAAAAATTGCCCTTACAAAAGATGGTAATTTACCTGACATGTGCACAGCAGTTGCAAACTGCTCATTTATTCCTGGTACCTCTTCTCCTCAGCCAGGTATTTTGCTAAATAGCTGTTGCCCACCATTTTCAGTCAGGTATATTGTCACCAACCACGCAGTCTGGGGATGGAACTGACTAGTGCTTGTGTGCCAAGTGGATCGGGCCTGAGTAACATCATTCAGGAATCTTTCTTTGCTAAAATGAATGAAAGGATAGCAGATGAACAGAACACAACCTGTGGTCTTCCATTGCAAAGGAATATAAGGACAAATAACCAGCCTAAAAATGAAGGTCCAAAGGTTCCTTGTGAAGAAGAAGTCCTGGAAAAGGGGGATAGAGTTTAGAGTGAAGGAATTACCCTATTTAGTTAACTAACCCTAATCCACACGCTAAGGAGGGGGGGAATACTCACAAATAGGATCTTGGCCAGGGAGCCGTGGAAAAAAAAAAAGGTAAGATGGGAGAATGAAGTGCCGCCCTCAGGTGCTCCCTTTCAAAACCTCTGCTGTACAATACCCTCAAAAATTGTGGTTCTTTTTGTGGATTGGTTCTCTAAAGTGACATTGAGAGTCAGCTGAGTTTATATACACATGGGCTGATGAGGCACTGCCTCAATCAGAAATCCAAATGGCTTGGCAGTTCTTCCCTGCCAAGATTCAGGTTTGAATTGTCTCAATATTGTTCTCTGCACAGGCATGGGAACATCTTCCTTTTGTATAGGCCCCAAATTTCTGCATGTTTAAGTAGTGAAAGTCTAGATTGCTGGCATTGCTCACCTGCTTCTTAGCTCCTCACCCCCTGCCCCCTCGTAAGCAAAAACCCGTTTACACACAAACTCATGTAAGTGTTCTGTTCTGGTTGCTATGCAGTTGCTAAGGTTGAAGACCCAGGTTCCCCCACACTCTCTTTGCTGGCCACTGGCGAATGTCATTCGTGTTTCAGCCTGACCATACAGACTAGGAATTTCATAGCAGTAGCAATATTCAAACTAGGAACTTTGTGATTCTTAGCTACCACACTGTACCAGTTGTTTATTTACTTTTTCATCAAAGTATTATAATCAGATTAGTTAGTGCATTGAAGCTCTGTTCATACATCTAAAATTTAAGTGCTATCTAGCGCCTTTTATAGTTTATTAATTACAGTTGCATTATGAATAAATGTGCTTATAGAAGGCATTAACAATACAAAAAAGCTTATTTGTTTTGTCCTCCAGAAGCCAACTCCAAATCCCACCCCAAATTTTGATTCGGTTCAAGTTTCTGGCAGGGGAACACATTTTTTTGGCTTGCAGTTATACTATTCATGTTACTCATATTCAGTCAGGAAGTAAACACAACCAGCTGGGGAATGGCAGTGCTAGACTGGTCAGATATTATTTTGTTTGGCACTGAATTATTGCAATTTTATTACTCATAGCCAATGCATTGGGAGGAATAAAACCTGGTAAAATCTCCAGTTGCAAGTGGAGGTGTTTCCATGTTCTAAAGGTACAGTATTTAGGTTACCTTAGAAACCCAGATTTTTCAGAGTTACACTTTCTTTCTTACTGCATTTGAAATGGGGAGCTTTCCTAGACAAAAATGAGGGTTTGAGTTGTTGCTGCTAACAAATCGTACCCTTTTAAGTATTTTCTTGCTAAGCTGTTAGTTTCTATAAGCATATTCTCTCTGAGTTTCTTTGAGTAATATGGACTCTGTCTCCTGAGTCTTCTAAAAACAGCTTTCAGGTATTGCAAAATAAAACAAGGGATTCTCTGCATCTGGTACAAAAAAAGTATATGATCAGAGAGATGTGTTCCTGTGTTACCTGCAACACCAGAACCTCTCTCTCCTGTAGTGAGTCTTTCCCATAGTGAGGATCATATCCCTAGCCTGACTATTAGCAAAATGATTATTAAAAAATGTAAACAGCAGTTGATTTCATAAAATTATCCTATTGCTATCTCCTTTTGTTTTTCTTTAGATGTTGTTGGATTCATCATTAGAAACAAAAAGTAAGCAATGGATGGCCATATCAGGATCCGAAGCAGTCATAGGATGTCAAGGGTACCAGTGAGAAAGGTGAAGTCTTGTTCCTTTGGCTATCCTGTTGTTGAATAAATCTATCTTGTACTGTCTTGTAGCCATGATAAAGGTTTGACATAATATTTCAGATTATGCTACATTCTTGGCTTTTCAAATATCCATTCGTCTGCAACTAGACTTAACAGTCATGAGTACCTTTACCTTTAGACTGAATTGAGTGTATGTACACATCTAGTTACCTGGCGTCAAACCTGAATCTTAAAAGGCTAGAAAAATATATGGTGTGTTTTCATTTCCTGTTTTCTTTTTCCAGAGCTTTGGTGAATGTTCAATGCCTCCCATGAAGGCATTGTTGCAAAGTGAAAAAGAATTATGCACAGTATCAGCAGAAGAGTTGAAGGCGGAGAAAGACAATTTCAATGAGGTTTGGCTTTGTTTTTACACATCAGGTTTTTAAAAAATAAACTTGAAAAATGCTTTTCACTTACATCCATGCTAGCAAATATTGATTTTATGCTCAGTATAAAGACATCATAAAAGAGTGCTGCTTGAGTATACTACTAGCATTGGAGGCTTGTGCTATGTTTTGTATAATTAGCTAGCAACCTTGTAACTGATGTTGCTTGGGAATTCTAAGAAGCAAAAAATCAGTGTAGTTTTGAAAGGTGTGGCCTGCTATCTTGATTCAAAATGGTATCCATATAGAATTGTAGAGATGTGCAACTAACCTCTGCTTAAAAATCTCAAATGAAGGAGAGTGTACCACCATATGAGATAATCCATTCCACCGTCAGATGGCTCTTACTGTCAGAAAGTTCTTCCTAATACTTATTCAGAATCTTCTTTCTTGTAACTTGAATCCATTGGTTTGTATCCTACTCTCTGGAGCAGGAGAAAAGAAGATTGCTCCATCGTCCACGTAATAACCCATTGCTATTTGAAGATGCCTATCATATCTCCAGGGACGCGGGTGGCGCTGTGGGTAAAACCTCAGTGCCTAGGACTTCCTGATTGTATGGTCGGCGATTCAAATCCCCGCTGCGGAGTGAGCTCCCATTGTTCGGTCCCAGCTCCTGCCCACCTAGCAGTTCGAAAGCACCCTTAAGTGCAAGTAGATAAATAGGTACCGCTTTATAGCGGGAAGGTAAACGTCCGTGTTCTGTGCTGGTGCAGGCTCGCCAGAGCAGCTTCGTCACGCTGGCCACGTGACCCGGAAGTGTCCTCGGACAGTGCTGGCCCCCGGCCTCTTAAGCGAGATGGGTGCGCAACCCCAGAGTTGGTCACGACTGGCCCGTATGGGCAGGTGTACCTTTACCTTTACCTTTTTATCATATCTCCACTCAGTCTCCTCTTTTCCAGGCTAAACATACCCAACCCCCTCAACTACTCCTTATAATGCTTGGTTTCCAGACCCTTGATCATTTTGGTTGGCCTGCTCTGCACATGTTCCAGCTTGTAAATACCCTATCTTAAATTGTGGTGCCCAGAACTGGACACAGGACTCCAGGTGTCGTCTGACCAAGGCAGAATAGAATGGTACCATTAATTCCCTTTATCAGGACACTATACTCCTGTTGATGCAGCTTAGCATAGCATTTTGTAGATCTTATATTCTTGGTGGACCACATGGAGGAATTTAGTAGACTTACATACTTGGCAATGTTTGAGTTCCAACAGATATTCAACAGATATCATTCTGAGTGATTGGTAATCTGTTGTAGTAAGGGAGCATCCAAGTCTTCAGTCTAGCTTTGAGGAGTATAGCAGACACCCAAAGTAAGGTCACTGTTGTTTCCCTCTCTTACAATTTTTACCCAAATATTATCACTCTGCCTTCCATGCTCCAGGTCATGGATATCTTCACAGGTGTACACATCATTCTTATATAATGCTGTTCCTTCTCCTTCTCTCTTCCTGCTTGGCCTATTCATTTTGAGCAGGTTTCTACATCCCAGTCGTGAGTCTCATCCCACCAGGTTTCAGTAATGCCTATTAGGTAATATTTGCTATCCTGTAGTAAGAACTCACTGTAGTAAGAACTCAGGGGACACGGGTGGCCTCTGGGTTAAACCACAGAGCCTAGGGCTTGCCGATCAGAAGGTCGGCAGTTCGAATCCCCGTGACGGGTGAGCTCCCATTGCTCGGTCCCTGCTCCTGCCAACCTAGCAGTTCGAAAGCACGTCAAAGTGCAAGTAGATAAATAGGTACCGCTCCAGCAGGAAGGTAAATGGCGTTTCCATGCACTGCTCTGGTTCGCCAGAAGCGGCTTAGTCATGCTGGCCCCATGACCTGGAAGCTGTACGCCGGCTCCCTCGGCCAATAAAGCAAGATGAGCGCCACAACCCCAGAGTTGGTCACGACTGGACCTAATGGTCAGGGGTCCCTTTACCTTTCAGTAAGAACTCAAATTTGTCTTGCTTGTTTCCCATGCTGTATGCATCAGTATAGAGAAAACTGAAACCATGAGTCATTCCGTCCAGCAACTTCCTTCTTGTTTTTTTCTACCCATTAGTAGGTTCTTGTAGCACCATTCCTGTGAAGTCCCCAGTACCAGGTTTCCCCTGTTGTCTGTAATATTGTCTCCCTTCCCCTCAGGATTTAGTTGAAAGCTCTCAAGATCAGGTTCACAAGACTTTTAGAAAACACATTGTTGCCAGTCACTGTCTTAATAATTATAATGCCCTGTGAGGTGCAATAGCAGAAACCATGGTCCGAGAAGCCATATCTTTCCCAACAACAACACCAGCACAGGCAGTTTTTTCTTTCTAGTATTTTCCTCTCTCCTCCTGGGTCACGACCTTCAACAGGAAGGAGTGATGAAAAAACTGCCTGTACTCCTAGGCCCTTCACCTTCTTACCCAGAGCCTCGTAGTCCCTTGCTGCATGTTGAAGGCTGTGCCTGTCAGTATCATTTGTACCCACATGAATCAGAAGGAAAGGGTAAAACTCTTTTAAGACTTGGCAACTTGTCTGTCATATCTTGAATCTTTTTACCTGGAAGACAGCACACCTCCCGGGATATCCTGTTTCCTCTACACACTGCTGCCTCTGTCCCCCTCAGTAAGGAGTCACTTTTCCACCACCACTTGTTTCTTCCTCCTCTGGGAAGTGGCAGGAATAGTGCTGAACATAGATGAAAACATGCTTCTTGATAACCAGGTTATGATACCTTAAGAGGAATCCAAATGCATTTTGAGCAAACAAATAACCTTCCATTATATTGTTGTGGGGAAAGTTTTGCATAGTGAATCTTCAAAAACTTATTCTAAAAATAAAACCAAATGATAAATTGGAGTACAGAACAATTTTCAGATTTTTAAAAATACTTACTGAACAATTGAGTGTAATCAAACAATTGCTCAGTCTCCTGGTCTGGGTTTACCCTGACGAATTGCCTAGGTAAGGGTAAGGGCTGAAGCACAACAGTATCTCTTGGAGCTTCTTTGCCCACTGTTTTCCTTGTCATTTTTTGCAGGTGACTTACAAGGGTGTGTGTCGGGGGTATGCATACCCCTTCAGAATCTCAGATGCACCACATTTGGTTATTATGTGACCCATGTACACCTCGCAGAAAGGTACTGGGCAGCCAACTTCTGTCCAGTGCCTCATTGCATATTAATAACAGAAATAGTATGCACTTTGGGTATATGGATAAGTAATAAAGCACACCCACCCATCTCCTCCTGGTAAAATGTGTGTTAGAGGAAATCCATATTCTGTTCTATATCTGTATAGTTCTACATCTATATAGTGTAGAATTGAAAGCTTTAATATAATTGTATTTGCTTATATAACATATATGTATTTCTATTACAGGTGACATTTCTGTGCTTTGCTGATGAGACAGCTGTTGCTCCTAAGGTATGGTGTCTGCATAAGATATCTTAGTTGACTGGCAGAGCAAACTGGGAAAGCATCATGATATATGCCCACTGGTGATACTCCAGCACAATAGCCTTTGCATCCAAACCTTGTTTGGAGGTGATTGGGAGGCGCTGTGGTCTAAACCGCAGAGCCTAGGGCTTGCCAATCAGAAGGCCGGCGGTTTGAATCCCTGCGATGGGGTGAGCTCCCGTTGCTTGGTCCCAGCTCCTGCCAACCTAGCAATTCGAAAGCATGTCAAAGTGCAAGTAGATAAATAGGTACCACTCTGGCGGGAAGGTAAACGGCGTTTCCGTGCGCTGCTCTGGTTCTCCAGAAGTTGCTTGGTCATGCTGGCCACATGACCCGGAAGCTGTACGCCAGCTCCCTCGGCCAGTAAATCAAGATGAGGACCGCAACCCCAGAGTCGTCCGCAACTGGACCTAACGGTCAGGGGTCCCTTTACCTTTAGGGCCCTCTAAAGGAGGCTAAGCCTAGCAGAGGTAACAAGCAGGCATCATGCAGCACCATTGATGTCACCCAAACAGCAAACACGACCCACAAGCCATGCTCGACATGCACACCTTACATATGGCCAATCTCAGGCGCACACTGTAAACAAACATGTCAGCATCCCCCCGATGAGACACAATTGAAGCCCCCACAAGCACCCTAAATGCTCCCAGATGCCACCCACTCTTCATGAATATGAATGAAACATGACCACACACAAAAAGACGCTGAAGGAAGGTTTGTTGCAAGCTTGGAAGGCGATACAAAGCTCAAACGGTACATCCTGCGAACAGTCCCATCGGGTGCAGCAGTGGAGGAGACAGCTAGCATGGGCAGCTGGCAGTCTGCTCTTTCACCACCACACCACCTCTCACACTTCCTGGCACTGTCTCTGGGGGCAGGGAAGCCCCCATAAATGGCAGCAGGTGTGGCTGGCGGAGAGCAGACTTGGGCTGGTGTAGCAGCGCACTGTTTGTCCCAATCGATCACTCTCCTCTGCTGCTGTGTAAAAGACAAAATAGTAGTAGTAAGTGGTGTTACTGTTAGTTAACATTTTTAATGCTATATGATCCTTAATTTGGGGAAACACAGCAGATGGGTGGGGTATAAATAACAAAATATTATTATAATCTCCAGTCTTTAGTATTCCCATGATAGAAATACAGCAGTTCTCTTTTTCTATAGGGAACCTTAATTTGAAATGGTGACTGCACAAAATTCCTAGGGATGAAAAGGGCATTTAGTTTAGTCCACTTCTGTGCTATAGGAGCACTCAGACATGCCTCAGCATGCCAGAAGTGTAAGTAAGTGTAAAAGTATAAACAGCCTTTGCCTTTAAAGCCGTGAAAGGCCTGGCATCAGAGCATCTCATGAACTGGCTTCTCTTATATGAAATGGTTTGGAAATTTCACTTGGCTTCTGAGGCTCCTCTTGCAGTCCCTCTTACAGGCAGTGTTTGGGTTGGAGGGAACAAGAGCCTTTTCAGTTGTGGCACCCAGATTAAGATGTGTTTCCCATTTTTAAGAAGGTGCTTTAGTTGGTTTTGTTTCAGTTGGCATAGTTTAGTTATGACCTTTAAGGATTCATTGTTTTATTGTTTCTGTCTGCTTTGTATTGATTCAGTTGTCTGTGCTTTTCTATTTTTAAATGCCTTTCACTGTTGTTTTATTGTCAGCTGCCTTGTGTGTGCATTATGGAAAAGGGCAGTGTATACATTTTATAATAAAATAATTGGAATTGCTTGTAACTAAAACAGGATTCCAGCACTGTGGAACTATGTCCGGGTGAAAGAATGCTAGGCTGAGTTTGCCACTAGTCCTCTGATATTAAAGGAAAGTTTTCCTAGCATGAGTATATTATTCTCTGTGTTTGGTTTAGGAATTGGCAGCCATGTCTGTTGAGCTCCCAGATCTTCTGAAATCCCTCCATTTGTGCACTTTACATGAAAATGATGTCATTTTTCTAAAGGATATTCATAAACCATTGGAGACCAGTGTTCTTAAGCAGAAGGTAAGAGAGATTTAAAATACATAAATGTATGATTGGTGGTATACTTCATTTAATTTGCCTTTCAAATTAATTGTATTCATGTGACACAACATTCTGAATATAAAATATGAAATGTGTGCGCGTATTACTCAGTTCTACAAATTGTCAAAGGCTGGGAGTGTTGCTAAAAAAGTTAAAAGTCAATATTTTGATAATGGAAACTTGTCAATAGTTCTTTCCCCTCATTATACTCAGGGAATATGTTTTTCATTTTTTGAAATGATTAGCAGAAACTTCACTTTATTTTCTTAACTGATGTCACTGCAGTTTAGAAAAGAAGGAATAATCTTTGAATGGGCAAAATTACATTTTCTCTCTCTTTCTCTTCCTCAAGAATTACCCCTCACGGATTCTGTGTGTGATGAAATTGTCTCCATCATTTGCGAGACACGAAGTGGATTCTTTATTTACTTTACTGAGTAAATATGCTGCTGGTATAAGATGTACTGTGGAAATACGCTCATTGCAGAAGCACCTGTCCATCATACCCCATGCTGAGGATGATGATACTAATCAGTCAGTGTCATCAATTGAAGATGATTTCGTTACTGCGTTAGAACATTTAGATGAAGATGAGCCCACAAAAATGATAAACTCTGGTTAGTGTTCCTGCAATATTCTGATAGCGTAAATAAGTTGGGATTTAAAGGGATTGAATACCATGATTAGTTTTTTAAAAGTGAAATACTTGGTTTCTGTATCTTATATATATATATATATTAAAAAACCTATCAAGCAATACTAGCCCCTGTGATGAACTCTGATTTTTTGGAATGACCCATCTAATAAACAATAATTGACTATGCTTGCTCAGATTTTGTAAATCTTGTGTAATCTCTGGCCTTTTTCTTGAAGCAACAGTTTGTGATTGCATAAATAAGAGATGTTCTTGAAGTAGAATCCAAGCTGTATAATTATCAGTCTTACCCTTTTCTACTAAAGGAGATATATAAGTTGTTGATATTTTAAGATTTTAGTAGCTTCTTAAGTAAAGATGGGCAGGTTCTTTCCATCTCACCACAGAGTTGATCCAAGCTCTTTTTCAACAAAAACTTTACATTTTCTGACTGTCCCCAAAGCAGCCTCCTTTTCAGTGCTCCTCTCCTCCAAATATCATATTGCCTTTCTCTTATCTGGCCAGCAGAAGGGAGGAGAGAAGTCTGTCTCGTCCCTCTTGCCCAGTTGTTCTGATACATCCTGCTGAGCCAAACCATGGCTTGACATGAACATATAGACTATAGGAGAGGAGTCTGTAGCCACTTTCCTCCACTGTGGTCTTTCTGCTGCTCCATGCTGAATGAAGCCATAGTTTGGCTAGGTATGACATCTGAACCTGGGCTCCTGGTTTATCTCTTTCCAGACTAACCACGAGCTGTAAACAAAGGTTTTCCTATGGTTTGTGGCTCATTGTTTGTCTGGGAGAGCTAAACCACAAGCTCGGATCTGGATGACACGCTATGCCAAATCATGGCTTAGCTCAGCATAATGAAGCAGCAAAACAACCAGGGAGAAGCAATGTAGAGCATCTCTCCCAATGCCCAGCACTCATTCATGTTAAACCATGGTTTGGCTTAGCATGACATGTGAACTGGCCCACTGTGTAAACTGTGCACCAGGTAGACAGAGGAAATGGGGGCAGGGCAGACCTCCCTGTGCAACACAGGTGTCTCCGGTACTGGCGCCATTGGCCAGGTAAATAAAGGGAAGCGGGGGTCGGGGGATCGGGTCATTTCGGACATGGGAAATTCTGGTCAAGAATAAAAACAGGAATTCTTATGTGGCCATGATTTATGCTTGCGTCATACTCAAGGTGGGCTTTTCCAAGCCTTCAGAGTTCTTCTTTGAGCCCAACTTGGGAGAATTTCACTGACAATTCTACTTTTTATCCTGTTCATATTTACTTGGGAATAAACCCTGTTGAACGAAGTAAGTCTTACTTTTGAGTAAACATGAATAGGATTGGGCTGCCCAATCTTTGATCAGACCAAAATTCAAGTACATTTTATGCTATTAACCTATTTCTGCTACAGCTGCAATCTTTTGCTTTCAGATGTATGTTAACTGTTCCTTTCCCTCTCTGTTGGCACAGGCCAAGTTACACCTGAGAAACTTCAAGATGCTGCTTTGCAGACCATCTCTGTTCAACGTTTGGAATCTCTCGATCCAAAGTTTCATTTTCTACATCGGAAGCCATCTGTCAAGTCATCAACTTCTCTAGTTAACATCTTGGAATTGAAAGAATTGTCGTCTTCTGTAAGAAATTCTGTCACAACTTGTGTTTCGGATCCTTGGCTGCAGAGGAGTTTCTTCAGGCCACAGAATTCTTCTGATCAGAATGTTAACACTTTATGTAAAACACTGTTTTCTTCCTCTCCTGCTGAATCATCAGAGTCAGATTGTTCTAGCCCAAGCCCTATTATTTTCTTAGATGAAGAAGGGTATCAGAGAAGCCTAAAGGCAAAACTTCAGCTACCAAAAATCCCAGTAATGAAAGATGGCATAGAGGATTCAGACTCTGAAGTAAGTGAATTTTTCGATAGCTTTGACCAGTTTGATGAACAAGAACAAACACTGGAGAGCGGTTGTAAACATGCTAGGGGTCCTGTCCTTCAACATCCGTCTCATATGAAAATGATTTCGCATAAAAGGCCACGCTCTGCAACCACTGCAATGAATCCTCAAAGGTTCAAGGTTGATCATCCCACTCTTCCAGCCAATGTGAGGAAGCCAACTCCTCGCAAACCAGAATCTCCATATAGCAACCTCTTGGATGTTCCCGATTCCCCCCGGCCATTGAAAACATCAGGGGATGACAGTGGAGGCTTGTTCAGCCCTATCAGATCTTCAGCTTTCAGTCCATTAGGCAGTTGTCTTTCAACAGAGTGTCCTTGTCAGTTGGGTGTCAGTAGAGATGCCATTAACCAAAAGCACAATCTAGTTTGTCACCCTTACTCAGATTTCGCAAATAATATTTCCTTTGAAATCTTAGGTTCGGTCTTTAATTCCAGATCTCCACCATCATGTAGATGCACACAGGAATTTTCTAACAGTAACAGGATTGTCTCAAAAGAAGAAACAGTCCAGTCAGCAAAAACCCAAGGGGAAACTTCTGGAAAAGAATTAGATAACAGACAAAAATCTAAATGCAAATCACTAATGATTAAAGACCACATCCAGAAATTTGCATCAGAGCTTGTTGAGAAGAGTTTTGGCAGTGCTTTTAAAGATCTTCAGAAAGGTGTTTCTTCATGTACTAATGCACTCTGTCACTTGGCTGCAAAACTGACTTCTTCAATCTTTCAAATGGCTTTTTATGAGATTGGGAGGCAGCAAGCTTTTTCACTGAAGAAGAAAGCTATTAATGGACTAGCAGGCTTTTTAGTGAGTGAAGCATTAACAGGTGCTTTAAAAGAGCTACATTCTGTAAAGCAACAAATATTTACCAACACAGTTGCAAAATTTGCAGCAAACCTGGCTGAGGAACTAATTTTTGAGGGGATCATGGAAGTGTGCCAGTTTTCACACCCATCAACTCCTACAACTTTTCAGAACTGGTCCTTCCATTATGATGATAAAGTTATACAGTCATATTCGAAAGACTTGTCTGAGTCGGTTATTCAGGAAGCTTTTATTGAGTTATCACAGGTTGAGGTGGCATTTACAACACAAGCAGCTATTAGTATTTCCACAGACAATATAAAGTACATAGGTGCAGAAAGTAGTTTGGAGTCAACACAGGCCTCCAATGCTTCCTCTGAGTTTCATGATCAAGAACCAGTAGCCTTGAATTCAATACAGGAATACAGGGAGGAATATACTGTCCATAAAGCTTTGTTCTGTACTTCTGGCATTGCAAGTTCGATCCCGGTGCCCTTAGCTGGAAGCATACTTTGTCAAAATCAGATTTTATTTAATGACATACAGGTAAGGAAACATTCAGCGTCAACAGGCAGTCTGAAATTTTATAAAAAATCAGCAGAGCAGTGTTGTGCAACACAAAAAAGACAAGATGAAGTGACATCAGTTAGAAATGTTTACTTGATGACAGATAGCAGTCAGAACAGTGAATATAATGCACATATTGTATGCACACAAAGTGACTTTAAGCAAGCAAATAGCCCTGAAGTCAGTAAATTTTCAGACTTAACAACTAGGATGCCAAGCGTCAGTAATTTTTCTGGAACAATGGTAGATATGATTGTAACGGAGGCATATGAAGCAGTAACCTCTTCCAAGACATCCAAAAATGCAGAGCAATACACAGAAATACTAAAATTGGATAAAACGTCATATTTGCCATGCATTGGTGAAGATGCCTGTGAGAATATGTTTGCAAATTATTTAGCCAAGCGAATAGTGAAACAGTCTGTAGATGAAACGAAATCTGCATGTTCTGTTACCGGTGAGAAATTAGCATACTGTGTGGGATTGGGAACCAGTAAAAAAAGCAATAGGAAAGAATTGCATAGTGCAATAAAACCATCAGAAACAAACAAAAGTATTCCAGTAATTGTAGGGCAGCAGCAGATGCCCTTGAACAGCTCATCTAAATTTCATGTATCGCCAATTTACTCTAATAGGTGTCTGCTTTCAGGGTCTAAAGATGGCATTCAGGGGAAAAAGAAACATGTGGGTTGCAGGACTTCCACATCCACGTCATCTTCTTGTTCTGCAATGACTTTTGTGAAACCTGCTGAAGAGTTTCCAGATGCAGAAAGCTGTTCAGCAAAATCCTTAAGCAACCCACTGGGAAAACACAACACATACAAATCAGCAGGGCACTCTGCACTTTGCTCTACATTTGGTCCTGAAAGAACTTTTCCTAGCATTAATGCCTTCACTTCTGTGGCAACTAACTCTGAAGATGCATTTCAGATGGAAGACAAATTGAATATCAGAGATGAAACTCCTTGTGTCCTACCAGACACACCTCCACCAACACCTTTAATAGCAACCCAAACGAGCTCAGAGTGGAATTTAAGAAAGCTATCAAAGAAACTGAAAGGTGAACTAGCAAAGGAGTTTGCACCCGCGACACCCCCTTCTACCCCTTACCGATCAGAAACCGGTGGAGTATATGAAAATGAACGCCATGACTTAGAAAAGGAAGAGTTCATGTTGAAACTGATGCGGTCTCTCTCTGAGGAAGTTGAAAGCAGCGAAGATGAAGAGCATTGGCCTGTAGCATTGGACGAGAGAATGAAAGCATCAGGAAGGACAACAGAATATGCCGATCATCTAGCCACTCAGATAATTGCTGTGGCAACCGAAATGGCTGCTTCACATTTAGATTATAAAGCGGTTCAAATGGAGAATAATAAATGCTTTCCAATAAGTGCAGAAAACAAAAGATGTGGGCATAGTGGATTTGTGAATGTTTCAGAAGCCAGCCTACATTTGTTGTTGGTTTATGCTGGTAATATGGCTGGAAAGGTCATTGGTGAAGCTAAGAAAATAGTTGAATCCAAACATTGCACGCCTCTAAGGCTGAAGCAAGTGAACTGCGGGGCAGATGCCGTTCATCCCAAAAGAAACACTCATAAATGCTGGTCCAAAGACATGAGGTGTCCCTGGGCAGACCATGGGTCTCGAGAGACAGACTCTTCTATACTCTCTCTACCCCAGCACCCAGAAGCTCCAGGTCTGACTTCCAAATATCCAAGTTGTGAGAGTGTAACTGATGAATACGCAGATCACATCATTCGTATTCTGAAAAGAGAAGGTGGCCACAGTGAACTGATAATGGATCAGTTTGCCAGTAGACTTGCTTACCGATCTATAAAATCTGGAATGCAGGAAGCTGCTGGGAAACTCAGGATGAAGTATAAAAGTAAAATAGCTCCCTCCGAGGGCTCAAAGGTAAACAGTAAGGCTGATCCGGGTGTGGATGGAAAGAAACAGAAAAAAGGTAACATTTGTCATTTGGGGCCGCAAGCCTGTGGAAACAAATGTAGCACACACAGAACTGAATGTACAAAGTTGCTAGATTTTTCAGAATCCCTTGCTTGTAGCATAACGTCTGATGTCAGAAGGAAAATAATGAGAGGAGCTTGTCTGTCAAAATCTTTAACTGATTCCTGTTTGTATAAAAAATCTAAGAACGATCAAGTCACTGATCTTAAAGCAACATTTTCTAAAGCACTTTCTCCTTTCTGTTGCAAACAAAAGCTTTATCATAGTACAGGCAGTTTAAATGAACCTACCTACAGAAATGGCATTATTCATGCCATTGAACAGTATGCTAGGAAGGTAGTAGATGACACTTTAGAAGATAGCTTGGAATCTGCTACGCTGCAAACTACTGGAAACTGGACAAATGGAGATAGAACAACATATGCAGAAAAGTTGTCTCCATTTTCTGCAACAGCCTGCAGATACTGTAGTATGAAGGAGCATCAATACTCTTCTGAAAGTTCATCTTTGCAGCTGACTCGGCAAGAACTCCACTCTCAAGTTCATCAGGTTCCCAGAATAAGTGGAATCTGTCCTAAATCTCGCATTCTTCACCTGGATATTCCAAAAATCCATATTAATATGGATGAGAAGGTAGTATTCGCTGAAAATGTGGTTGCTACAGTTTTTGACAAAGCAGAAAGGCAGCTTAGCAACACAAGTTTGACAGCGGATAGTGGAATTGGCCAGGATGGAGTCAGCTTTGCTGAAAGCCTTACTACAGAAATAATGACTTCCTGTATGACAAACATTAGTCCACCTGCCAACATAAGGTAAAGTTCAATTATTTTATAATGCTTTTAATATATGTAAGGTGCTGAAAACTATATGCATTTTTCAGTATTGATACAATTTTAATTTCTGCAAGAAAGTCATAAGAACGTAGCTTTTCGTTTTGTGATAAAGCTTAAAAACAAGGGCATTTAATAGTATTGCCATGGAAAGTAATTGTTTACTGTGTTCACGAAGGGTGCTAGGATTTAAGTAAATTTAAAATGCAGAGTATAAGCTTAAGAGTATTTGTCGTCTTTCAGGTTTGGCCAACTTTTTGTTTCTCATTTTTTGCTCTAACATAAATGTAGAAATGTAAATGTAGAAGCCATTGTGAAGCATAAATAAGGTAAAAAGGTAAAGGTACCCCTGCCCGTACGGGCCAGTCGTGTCTGACTCTAGGGTAGAAGATAAAACATCACTGATTTCTGCTAAGTCAGATCCAGGTTTGGATAATCTTTTAGGTGGTGGCGGAGAGATACATGAAGCACCAAATTAAAGCACAGAACATGTAGTTATGTAGAAAATAGTATTGCTGAGCTACTCATAAACCCTAATAAATTTGATCAAAGAAAATCCTGAGGTAAACAGAAGCTGATTTTGAAACTTCCGTAAGTGTTGGCCGTGAAGGTTGAAATGATCCTTCCCTGGTTATGTGAATACTGTTGAAGCTGTTTCCCTTGCTTCCAAATTTATCATTAAAATAGAAAGCACAGTTGGGTATATGTTGTTGCTTTGTCCATTAATAATACAGCTTAGGAGCTTCGGTAGAATCCACTTTTGTCCCTTAGTTGTTGTATGTTTCCTGCGATTCCCATGGTAGAAGAAATATTTTCTTAGAAGAAAAGTCAATGTGTCCAGTGCTCTGCATGCGCATGTGTTGCTTTATAGTTGCAATCTACTGATTAAAGAAAAAGCATCTCATTTTACACCAGGCAAAGCCATTACTCTTCTCCCAGGCCTTTGGCTAATTAAACAATGGAGGGCGGGTATTATTTTTGTTTGTTACTATGTTATGAGATCTAGAGAGAGAAGAGTGTGTAAACTGCACTGTGATCCTTGGATAAAGGACAATATAGAAATTTAATTACCGTATTTACTCGAGTCTAATGTGCCATCGAATCTAACGCGCACCTAGATTTTCAGAACCTTGAAACCAAAAAATGTATTTGATGGCGAATGTAAATGTGCCATCGAATCTAATGTGCACCTTAATTTTCACAACGTAATTTGGCCAAAAAAGGTGAGGATTAGATTCAAGTAACTACGGTAATTAATTAATTAAGTAATTAGTAATTTCTGTCTCTAACCAGACAGTAGTCAGAAGGAAGTGAGGTTGATCACTGGCAAGGTCCAGTAGCGCCGCAGAAACTATGTTAAATGCCTAATGAAGATAGAAGTATTTAAAGAAATAACAGTATGAAAGATGACATTAAAATGTGACTGAACTTACTAGTAAATTAGCTGGAATCCCTATTCTAGGCATAGTTCCTTATTATACAGTTTAGTACCTCATTTTTTTTTAAATGACAGACTGTGATATGAAACCAGCTTCATTCTTTTTGAAAAATAGACAGTCTCGATAAATTTAGGTGATTCACTTGGTAGAAATGATTCTGGAGGTTTAGCAAAATGTTTGATTTTCTTTTTCAAATGAAGACATCTTTGATCTTGTTGAAATAGTTTTTGTGTGTGTTTCTGTATGTATTCTTTATTTGATTTGTGCACCACTGTTTTACCATATGTGATCCCAGGGTGGTTAATAAACATAGCTACTTATACATCAAAACTATAAAAACACAGTATAAGAAATTTAAACCAGATTAAAATAAAATAAAATAGGCATACCACAGGCAGGAATTTCTCAGTTGCAGGTGGCCAAAACCCAGTCAGCCACCCCCCAAAAGCTTGGGTAAAAATATACAAATTCAGCTGGTGCCAAATACCATAACAAGGTACCTCTGAGGCCGTGGTGGGGAACAGGATCCCAACCTCCTTCTGTCCCTGTAGATAGGTGAGTAGGGTTGCCTACCTATCTCATTTTCATGACATCAGGTGAAATACAGCCTTTTGCAGACCAGCTTCAATTCAAGTCAATCTGCAAAGGAACAACATTTAATTACCTGTGCAGTTCAATTTCATTTTTTAAAATCATTTTTATTAAGAATTTTCAACATAAAAGACAATAAAAGCCAAACTAATCTAAAGAAGGTAAATTGGAAAGAAGCCAGAAAACAGTCATACCTCTGGTTGAAGTAGCTTCAGGATGAATATTTTCGGGTTGCGCTCCACGGCGACCCGGAAGTAATGGAGCACGTTACTTCCGGGTTTCGCCACTTGTGCAGACGCTCAAAATGACGTCGCGCGGAAGTGGCGACACGCGCAGTCGCGTGTTACATTCGCTTCAGGATGCGAACGGGGCTCCGGAACGGATCCCGTTCGCATCCAGAGGTACCACTGTATGCAAAAGAGAATAAAGGAAGAGAAGAGAAAGAAGAGAGAATAAATACCAGACCCTCTATCACAATTATATCTTAATCCTCATTCCACACACAGAAAAGTCAATCCTCCCCACTCTCGCCTGGGAGCTTCCCCTTCTTCCCCCAGGCTCGCACCCTCAGAGATCCTTTCACCTTCCTTCCGTCACCTTAGTGTGTATCTTCATTAATCCACGATAGGAAACTTCAATAAACAAAGCATAAATATAGAGAAAATTGATAGAGAGAAAACAAAAATCAAAGATCATAGAAAAGGAAGATAAAAAGAGAAATAAAGAAGAAGAAAAAAAGGATCTTTGATTCTCTGTCTGCCAATTATGTACCGTATTTTTTGCCCTATAGGACGCACCGTCCCATAAGGCGCACCTAGTTTTTTTGGGGGGAAATAAAGGGGGAAAAATTTATTTTCCCCCCCCCCAGGCGTGGGGCTGGGGCGGGGGAAGCCCGAGCTTCCCCTGACCCCAGCCCCCAGAACAGGCAACTCTCCGCAAGCCGTAGGAGCCCGGCGCCGGGCTCCCACGCCTTGCGGAGAGCCGCGTGAAGTCTGGGCATGCTGAGCAAAGCGCGCCCAGCCTTCGACATTCAAGCGACTCTCCGCAAGCAGCGGGAGCCCGGCGCGGACTCCCACGGCTTGCGGAGATCTGCGTGAAGCCTGGAGAGCGAGAGGGGTCGGTGCGCACCGACCCCTCTCGCTCTCCAGGCTTCAGCGAAAGCCTGCATTCGCCCCATAGGACGCACACACATTTCCCTTTCATTTTTGGAGGGGAAAAAGTGTGTCCTATGGGGCGAAAAATACGGTATATGACAATTGTTCAAGGTATTCAGAGTATGCTTTCCAAGTAATCTCTAGCCATTTTAGTGTCCAGCTTTCTCTCAGTCTTCTAGGTATTGTTTTCTCAGTCTTCACTCCCAGGCACCTCAGGTCCACCTTTTTTCACTCAAAAAGTCCAAAAGTAACTCTTCAATTATAATTGTCATTAAGTCTCCAGAATAGCCCTTCTCCAGTCCAGTATGATGGATTTCTCCCCATGGGTTCTGACACATTTTTATAGTGTAGTAGTCCATGCTTATTTGCTCGTTATGTCTTCATTCATTCGTTCTCAGTTCCCTATATTCCAGTCCCATTTCCTGCTGTCCAAGCTTCATCCTGGTTTAAAGAAAAAAGAAAAAGCCTCCACACACACACTTCAATTCTGGGAAAAGAAATGCAAGTAGGCAATAAGAGATGCTTAAAAACAATTTGAGGAGCATGTTGCTGAAACATAAAGGTCAACAGCAAAAGGTTATTTAAATACATTACTAGCAGAAGACCAGCTGGGTAGGCGATTGGATCTTAGGATGACAGGAGTACCTTGGGTGTGCTAGCAGAGGATAAGGAGTTTGCAGAGAAGACAAATGAATTGTTTGCATCTGTCTTGACAGTGGAAGATACGATGTAGATCCCTGTGCCTGAACTAACTTCCATAGGTGGAGAGTCTGAAGAACTGATGCAAACTGTGGTGACAAAAAAGTTATAGACTTTATAGACAAAATAAAAATGACAAACTGATGAGTCCAGATAGCATCCACCCAAGAGTTCTTCAATAACTCAAATGGGAAATTGCTGATCCTCTAAGAAAAATACGTAACTTCTTCCTAAGACCAGAACCTGAAGACTGGGACGTAACACATTATTTTATTTTTAAAGGTGGGATTCAGGGGATATCCTGGAAATTACAGGCCAGTTAGCTTAACATCTGTTCCAGGAAAAGTAGTGGAAAGCATCTCCAAAGATAAAAATACGAAGCATATAGAAGAAACGTGCTATGAGAGGTCTTTTGAGAGTGTCAACAAAGCATACAGATAGAGATGATTTTACTGATGTTATGTACCTTTTGACAAAATATGCCATATAAGCAGTCACAGAGTAAGATCAGGAACCCATTAGTTATTGTTATGATTATTTTATTTATTTATTTTTGGGTTTATATACTGCTTTTCTGCCAAGGCACCCAAGACGGTTTGCAATTTAAACACTTAAGCAATAAGAATATATAATCCAAAGACAGACAGTCTTCTCATGCCAACAGTTAGTTGATGGTATGTGTGGTTCCTGAGCTGGGCTCCATTGTGTCAGGACATGGAGGTCTTCAGCATCCTCCAGGTTAAGGTGGGGGCGGGCGGGCATGGAGAGAGCTGCCACTACAGTTTTCTTGGTTCATTGGAGCTGATGTCATTTGTGCTCCCTGACCTAGACTCATCATCAGACCAAAGGCCCATCTAGTCCAGCATCTTGTTCCCACAGTGAGCTACCAGATGCCTCTGGGAAGCCCACAGCACTCTTGCACTCACATTCCTCAACATGATACCTTTGCTCCTGTCATTCTGGGATGGCCTGGGGCTCAGACTCGGACTCGGAACCAGAGGAGACTCGGTCTGCACTGGATCCTTTGCCTCAGGCATCACCTGAACCAAGTCTGGGGCCTGATCCTGAAGAGTCCCAGTCTGCACAGGTTCCTCTGCAACAAACACCAGCTGGGCCGAGACAGAGGCCTGAGCCTGCCCTGGCTCCAGATGCAGGGATTACCTCGTTGCCTTCAGCTGGGCCATCACTTACAGCTGCTCCACTACCGGTTTGGTCAGGGGAGGCTGAGGCGGCCCCTGGGTCTAGTAACCCACAAACGTCTCCTGAGCTGCAGAGACAGGTCTGAGAGAAGGAGAGACCTGAGTACTCGCAGGAGGAGTGCTTGCCTTCGGGTGAAAAAGGGAGGTGAGTCACCGGGGGATCAGGACCGGCTGCTACCCTGACAAAGATAAAAGGCTGTCGTGTCCCGCGCCAGGTTGCGGGAGCAACATTGCTGTATGCTAGATCCTGTACCTGTCCTTGCCTGGTTTCCTGCCTCATGTCCTGCCTTAGCCTTGTCGGACTGACTGCTAGCGGAACCTTCGGATTCTGGACCGGTCCTGGACCACGTTGCACAGGTTACCCCCAGGCCCAGCACACATTCCTCTTGCAGACTCACTGCTCTGTATCAAGATACAGAAGGGGAGCAGTGAGTTAAGAAACAGGAAGCAGGGAGTAGGAATGAATGGACAGTTCTCAGTATGGAGGGAACTAGAAAGTGGAGTTCTAAAATCAATGAATCAATGAGAAGGGAGTCCAAGATGGATGGGAGTTTCTTAAAGGTGAAATAAAGACTCCAGTGCAGACAATTTCAAAAAGAAAGAAAAGTGGAAGGCATCTACAGAAGCCAGTATGGCTGCATAAGGATCTTACAGATAAGCTGAGCTTTAAGAAGGGTATGTATAGGAAATAGAAGAGATGGGAAATCATGAAGGAAGAGAATACATGAATAGCCAACAGTTGCAAAGGTGAATATCAGGTGGGCTAAAGCTCAGAATGAGCTCAGTTTTGCAAGAGAGGTTAAAAATAATTTTAAAAGGTTTGTTTGGCTATGTTCAAATCAAGAGGAAGAACAAGCACATGGTAGGTCCTCTGTGTAGAAGATGGAGAAATGCTACTAGGTGACAGAGGGAAGGCAGAACTGCTCAACACCTACTTAGCCTCTTGTCTTCACTCAAAAGGAAAGCAATGCCCAGTGCAAGGAGGGACCTGCAGCCCAAGATAGGAATAGAGGGGGGTAAGAGAACACCCAGCTTCTTTAAACAAATCCAGATCTTCGGGGCCTGATGAGCTGCACCCAAAAGTACTAAAGGAGCTTGCAGATGTAATCTCAGAGCCTCTGTCTATAATATTTGAGAATTCTTGGAGAACAGGTGAGCTCCTTGCTGATTGGAGGTAGGCAAATGTTGTCCTCATCTTCAAAAAGGAGAAAAAAGAAGACCCAGGTAGCTCCCGACTGGTGAGCTTGACGTCGATACCAGAAAAGATAATAGAACAGATAATTCAACAGTCTGTGAGCACTTAGAAAAGGATGCTATGATTACTAAACCAAGCATGAGTTTCTTAAAAACAAGTCATACCAAACAAATCTCATTTCTTTTTCTTTGTTTATTGAGTTACAAGCTTGGTAGATCAGGGGATCCATATGCTGTGGATATAGTGTAACTTGATTTAAGTAAGACTTTCAACAAATTTCCCATGATATCCTAACAAGGAAGCTGGTAAAATGTGGGCTAGACAAGGCAACTGTTAGGTGGATTTGTAGCTGGTTGACTAACTGAACCCAAAGAATACTCACTAATGGTTCCTCGTCCTCCTGGAAAAACATTACAAGTGGGGTGCTGCAAGGTTCAGCCTGGGCCCATTGTTGTTCATTTTCTTTATAAATGACTTGGACAAAGCAACTGATGGGATGCTTATCAAATTTGCAGATGACACCAAACTGGGAGGGGTAGCTAATGCCGCAGAAGACGGAATTGGGATACAAGGTGACCTTAACTGATTGGACGAACTGGGCTCAAACTAACAAAATAAATCTCAATAGGTTCTGCATTTAGGCAGGAAGAACCAACTGTGCAAATATAAGATGTGGGACACCATCTGATTCCATGAATCATAGAATTGCAGAGTTGGAAGGGATCCTGAGGGTCATCTAGTCCAATCCCCTGCAATGCAGGAATCTTAGTTAAATCACCCCTTGCAGATGGTCACCTAATCTCTGCTTTAAAACCCCCAAGAAAGGACAGTCCACAACCCTCCAAGGGAGTCTTTTCCATTGTCAAATAGCTCTTACTATCAGAAAGTTCTTCCTAATGTTTACTCAGAATCTCCTTTCTTTTAACTTGAAGCCATTGGTTTGACTCCAACCCTGTGGAGCAGGAGAAAACAAGCTTGCTCCATCTTCTATGTGGCAGCCCTTTAGATATTGGAAGATATCCTCTTCTCCAGGATAAACATAACTCACTCCCTCAACCATTCCTCATAAGGTTTGGTTTCCAGACCCTTGATCATCTTGGTTATCCTCCTCTGCACACACATACTGGCTTGTCAATATTCTTCTTCAGTTATGGTACCTAGAACAGGACACAGGACTCCAGGTGGGGATTGACCAAGGCAGAATAGAGTGGTATGATTACTTCTCTTGATCTGGACACTAGATCTAGAATCATAGAATTGTAGAGTTGGAAGGAACCAAGAGCATCATCTAGTCCAATGCCATGCAATGCAGGAATCTTTTTGCTTCTGTGGATATAGCCTAGAATAGCATTATGTTTTTTTGTTGCTGCCATCACACTGTTATGTCTATGCTTGTTTGGATCATTAATGCAGATTCCAAAGACATGGCGCTGCAGAACTGTGGGCAATTCACTCCGAAGCAATATGGGAGCTGAAAGTGTCTGCTCAGGCTAAACTCCTAACTGAACAAGCTTGCAGGGCCAATAGAGGGAGCAGAGAGGGAAAAGACAAATTCAGGGCAGGGCTGGCTGTTGGTCCTCTTTTCTGAGAAAGTGTCACATTCAGAGTAGCAGTTTAAAATTAGAAGAACCAAACGAGCATTTTGAAACTCTAGCTGGCAGAAGATGCTTTGTTAGGCAACTATTCAGTGTTACAGTCTGACCCTGTGCATTCTAAATGAGAAGCAAGTCTCGCTGAATTTAATGGAGCTTGCTCTGTGTAAATATGCATAGGATTGCAGACGAGGAAGAATAATGTGATGAAGAGTCAAAGTTTATAGTCAAGGTTTTAGAATGGATGGCAGCTCAAGCTGCATTTGTAATTGGAATGGAGCAGATTTCCCCTTCCCTTTTTAATGCCTACCTTTCCTACATTTTCTACAAACTGAAGGTAGTTGATTTAGGTCTTGATTCATTTTTTAAGCAGTTGGCAGGGAAAAGTTTGCCAAGGAGCTCCTTGCTCAGAGGAAAAAAGGTCTCCTGCAGCTTTATTTGTGAGGCCCCAGCATCACATTATCTTAATCACACATTCCCCCAGTGGGCAACAGTAGGGGGCGGCAAGAAGCCAAACTGGGAGTGCCATGGAACTATATGCAACACAATAGTGATCCTATCATTTTAATCTTTATCTAGCTCTGTGGGAAAAGAAGGGTTTAATTCTGCTGAATCCATAGTCAGCCAGCAGATGAGTCTCAGCACTGGTGATGACAGCACTGGCAGCTGGTCCAACCTGAGTTTTGAAGATGAGCATCCTGATGAGAATAGCAGCTTTCTCCACCTCAGTGATAGGTAACTAAAATACCTTTTGTACATGCTCACAGCCTTAATGATACGGTTTATCCTTCAGCCCTGCATTTCCTTTCAAGTTTCAGTTTTTACTTGAATTCAGCTTTGGGAAAATATTATTTTCAAGAGTCAAAAAGTTAAAACACAAGTCATAGACAAATGAAACTTTAAACACCATTATGTAAAAAGAAATCTTAAATCAAGCAATTCTTGCCCTTGGGAGCTACCACGGTAATCTTGGTGTTATAAGGGGAAATTAACCTTACATTAAAATTCCACACATGGTTAATTAAACCATGGTATACAAGTGTGACTTCTGAAAATTCCTCAAAATATTATTTGTATGAGATGTGACTCGGTCAGAGCTAAACATTGTAAATAATGTAATGTATGGCTTAATTAAGATGTGCCAGTGCACATCTAGCAAAACATAAACTCACTGCAAGAATCTCAATGCGGATCAAACGAGGCAATGGAGACTTCTTGTTGACTGGAGTGGTAGAACTACTGTGATAAGAAGAGATCTACATGGCACCATTGTTTTAATTCCATTTCTTCATCTATTTCCCCATCATTTCTCTATGTTATCAGTGGAAAACTCAGCCAGTTTTCTGCAGCCTGTAACTTTGGCATTTTCCATCCTGACATTTAGTTGCCCATCCGCGACATCCGACTTCCCAAATATCAGATGAATCATTCTGTAGGCATTTTAAAGGGTACTAATTTTACAAGCAACTTTTAAAAAGAGAACACATCCTTAGTGGAAGGTCCAGCTGCATTTCTCCTACTAGTAACTCCTGTTGGCTTGGCATTTCTAAGCAGGGGTGCCCTTACAATATTTTCTGGGCCCAGCATGCTATATGTGGATTGGGGGCCCCCGTTTCCTTTGCAGTCAATGACAAAGTTAGATAAAATTTTCAGATGGAAGTTTGCATCCTCTTTGTGGCTGGGGTGGAGGCCCCAAAAATATACTGGGCAAAACACAAGGAATGCTGCTACTACTACTAATTTATTTATATGCCACCCATCTGTCTAGGTTGCCCCAGCTACTTCGGGTGGCTTCCAACAATTTATTAAACCACAGTTTTAGAAATAAAGTGTCTGACAGACAGAATGTAAACAGATGAAGCTTTCCCCACAATTGTATTTCCATATAATCAAAGGCTTAACCTGCATTTCTGCCTGCCACACTGCTGTTAAAGACACATTCCCCCCACAATGCAACTCTTAAACCATGGAAAAACTCCATCTGCTGTAAAGCAGTTACCTTACAGAAAGTCTTTCCTCGGTGGATCTTAGGCTGTCGATATTGTGTTCTAGGGATGGGGAACAGGTAGCCCTCCTGGTGCTGCTGGGGTTCTTCAGCCCGAACCAGCAGGGCCAGGGATCCGTGGTGATGGGAGTTGTAGCCCAGGAAGATCTGCAGGGCCACAACTCCCCAGCCATATTCGGTGGAAGAACGCTTGTGGTAGGTACTTCAGATGGGATGAAGATTTTGCACAGCCCAGGTTCAGGTGCCCCTGCTGGATAAATTCAGTTGCAAACTGCTAAAGCAAGCAGTGTATTCTAAGGCGGTGGTTCTCAACTGGTGGGTGTGTGACCCACCTGGGCGGGGGGAGCTCTGTGGCACCATTCACATAACAAAAACTACCATAGCGAGAACAACATTTTCAAAAGCAGGCGTTCCATGTCTTAGCTGTTGAAAAATGGGGTCTTGCGGTACTTAGGTACTTGGGAACCACTGTTCTAGGGGCATCTTTTGTATTTCATAACATTTATTTATTTAAGGTATTTATTGTGTCACTTTTCAGGCAGACAACACCGAGCAGTTTACAAAAGATGGTTACAAGCAGTATGGGTTTTTTAAACGTTGCAATACATTTCAAATGCAGGCGTATGTTAAAGCAAAAGCTGGAACTGCTGCTTCTCTGCTCCCCGCAGGGCAATATGGTTTTCCAGAAGTGTGTGCAGTGGCAACTGGCGGCAGAAGGGGCCCTGCTGGGAACTAGATGGGGGCAACTCACCAAAGTGTTTTTCTCAGGGAGTGAGATGGTCCTTCAGGGGATGGCAGTTGAGGGAGGGAGTGAGGAGGCTAAAATATTGAATTTTTGCATTGCTGTAACATGCCCTGAGACCTTCTGGTGAAGGATGGGTAGGAGATTTTCTAAATCAGAATAACGACAACTCTTAATATTATCATCAGCACATAACAAACAATAATGCCCCCTCTCTTGAGCAAAAAACGGATTTAAGCCTTTGATCTCAATATACCAATTGGTTTATACCAGCAGTGATAACACAACCCAGGAATCCCCCTATTTTTCTCCATGGCGAGGGGGCGGGAAAGCAATCACTTCTCCCCCATTTTGCTGCTGCAGTAATTTCCCTAACAAGCCAAGAGGCTGGATGACAACACTGGACTGCACCACAGAGTTTTCATATACAACTTTTTTTTCAGCCCCTCCCCTCCGTCCCCACTTTAGTATAGCTGCTCTGGGTTGGTCAGTCACAATGCCCCCCTCTTTATGCAATATGGATATAGTAACGACGGGCTTTATTTGCATTTGTAGGTTAATTTATTTTCCTCCCATGAAAATAAACCTGAGTTAGACCATGAACTCCTCCTCCTGTCTATGCTGCTACTCTTTGCCTTTGGGTTGGTGCGCAACTACCCAGTCACAGCTACACTAAAGTCCTGGATTTCTCAATTATTTTCCCAGAACACTATTGCAAGATGAAAGAGCAGCTTCAAAATGAATCAGACAGTCCTTTCTTCATTGTCTGGAGAAGGAACTTCCTGGGTTATTTTGAAGCTATTTGCTGTCCTTTTTTGGTGCATGTGTGACTAAATCAGGGACAGCTCTGATTTCACATTTTGGCTAAAAACACTTGAAAAGTGGGAAAAGGCTCATTTCTCACAAAGCAAGTAAATAGAATAGTGCCTGCACATCAACAACTCATAATAAGCTATCTTTGGAGTATACAAACATAAAATTAAACCATTTCTTAAATGTACACTCAAAAGAACAAACAAACCTGACCAGTGAAGGATAAAGAGTTATTGTGGGTTCGTTATCTGTGAGTGACAGTTTTCATAACCAAGTGTGACCATTCACATATGAGCGGGTGCTAAGGATGGCTTAGATCAGTGTTTCTCAAGCTTTTTAAACGGTTAGGTAACATAAACCTCCCACACACCCCTTCAAACCTGGCTCCTGTAATTATTTTATTTGAATTTTTAATAGGATTGAAAGTTTTTGACTTTCCCCCCCCCTTACACTATCCACATTTTTAAAAAAAAAAACACTCCCATCCTGCCTTAGATCTTCATATGCCCCCTGGTTGAGAAACACTGATTTAGATTCTATAAAGAAACATTGTCAACAGTAGATACCTGGCATACAACTTGATGTTGATATAGTGCTCATGAAGTTTTTCCATGCAAGCTCAAGCAGTATGGACTGATGGAGGCTCTGGTAGAGAATGGGATGATGAAATGCGTCTCTAGTCCAAAAACAAATGATACAGCATCTGATATAGCAGATCTGAGTCTAATCAGTTCCTAGATAGGAGGCTACCTGGGAGCCTGGAGTTCTTTAATTCTAGTTACTACTAAATGGCACCAGCTTAACTGCGGAGACTAACATAATTTCTGAGCACTTACACTTGTGCCACAAGATACATTTCTGGCTGTCTTTTCACTTTCTGTAGGTTGTTTGGACTGTTTGGATTGATTGGTTTGTGGACTGATGGCCTCTGAAAGTTGGACGTCTCTTGTTGAGGAGATGAACTAGATTCATAACTGGGCTCAGGAAGGCATTCAGCCTGTGATTCTGTGCTCCTCTGCCTTCCTTCCCGTGCTTAGATTAATGGCTTTCTGATTTGATCCAACCATAGTTTGACATTATGTCTGACCTAACAAACTATTGTTTCCGTGAGTCCTCCAAACCAGGATTTCAAATCACAGTTGGATCTTGTTTTGCAATCTCTGATTGGACAACTCACTCAGACCAGTTTGCTGCTTTAAAGGCAATGGCAAACTGGTTTGAGCAAACAAGTAAGTTAACCATTTAAACTGTAAGGGGAGGAAGAAGGAAGGGGAAACTCATGAGCACTTGACTTCTGATTACAATTATAAGGTTCCTGCCTATGTACAGCATAAAGTGAAGAGTGTATCTTCATCTGCTATTTAGATTTGTAATTATCCATAAGGATTTACTAATTGTTTGACCGACAATGCCTTCCATCTGAGAATCGGCTTTTAATTTAGTTAGCAAATTTTTCCCCCCCAAGATTCTTTAGAAATGGTTGTTGTTTTATATGCAGGAAATTGACATTGTGTCACAGGCTTTAATGCCATTGGCTGGAATCCAAAGAGCTCTGTTGGACACACCTGTGGCCGCGGGCATGCCCAGCAAAGTTCTGGGTTGGTTGCCCTTGAACAAGAGACATACATCCTTCATTCCACCTGCAAGAAACACAAGTCAATAGCTGCCTTAGACAATTTTATTTATTTTTTTATTGAATTTATATACCGCCCTGTACCCGGAGGTCTCAGGGCAGTTCACAGAACAAATTCAAAATACAGTGGTGCCTCGCAAGACGAAATTAATTCGTTCCGCAAGTTTTTTCTTCTTGCGAGTTTTTCGTCTTGCGAAGCACGGTTTCCCATAGGAATGCATTGAAAATCAATCAATGCGTTCCTATGGAAACCGCCTTCAGA